>JAGDYQ010000340.1:0-557500 GCA_021962125.1 Bulinus truncatus
ATTGATCTAAAAAATTTTTCTGCAATATACTTGAGAGTAAAATAATATAGTCTAAAGTTTGATTACGCTAATCGCTAAACAATGTCCGCTCCACTGCAGAGTATCTGATGGCGTCAACCCATCTTGAGTGTAAATATTGGGTAGCTTTCAGTGTGGTCATTATTGGTGTATTAACCGACAGTTGGGTAGCACATGCTTTGTATTATAGTTAGTTTAGTCAAAAATTAAGTCGGACGTGCCCCATTAGTAGGTCTAGCTTGGGCGTCATGTAGACGGATGACATTATTAGTTTGCTATTGTACTCCTCCCGATGACACCTTATGTCAGTTCATGTTCAAGAATTAAATGATTGTTTGATGTTATTTCACTCCTGAGTTATCCTCGTGATTTGTGCTGTCTGATTTATTTACACCTCTACAATGTATCTTCATTATACGGACCGCAATAATAATAGTCTTATCTGTTAGTTATTATTGTCACATTTGTATCTAAATGTAAAAAAAAAAAAGATATATTTTTTGTAGGGACATAGTGCATTTTTTTTTTCGCCCCGTACCCCCCTTGAAGTAAAAGTTGGAGTGGAAGACATTATTTGATTTTTACAAATTTTACATTTTATGTATTCAGTTGGACCCATGGCAACTTTTTGAATATGTTTCAAATTCCCAACTCAAAAAAAAAATTTTTTTTTGACCCACCGTAATATATATATACTAGTGGTTAGTTAAAATTTTTTTTTTAGAACTTGTAATAAGTGCTTTTTGATTTTTCTGTTATATGTCATGAGATAATGAAATAGCTTTAACAACAAACTAGTCATCTGCCATTTATTACTGCCTCTTTGAGGATTAAAAATGGTGATAACTGCCGATTTTCTCGCTTGAATCATTAAGCAGAAAAATGTTGAGGTTTCCACATTGAAAGTATAAATGTACTGAAAGTTCAACAGTCAACAAAATGTTCACAGACTCTGAAAATTAACATTCATTCAGTAATCAGTACTAGCCTAATTGGATTTGAAAAGTACAATAACGGTCCTTTTCGTTTACGCAACATAAACTCAGAACAATGTTGAGCTTTCAACAATTAAAATATAAATGCATTGCACACAGTGTTTTGGGCAAATCAGTAAAATGTTCCACAGAACCAGTTAAGTAACATAAAACACTACAACACTGTTCATTGTTCATTCACTGATTGAGTGTTGCCTTCTTTGCATCTGGGTACTGTTTGCGGTGTGACTCAACAACCTGATATCAAGTACTGCTTTTCATCTTCCTTTTTTGTTAATGACTTGTTGAAGTTGGTTTGCCAATGCAATGCCTCGCTCTGCTGAGTCATTAACAACTTTTAGTGAATGGGCAACCACCTTTGCGTGTTGGTACGCTTCCAGCTGTGGCCACTGCTCAACAGGCAAGTTCAGAAACGATTTGTCGAGATTCAAGACCTGAAAGAAGAAGTGTGATCTGCTTCCAATAAAATAATCAAGTTTCTTATCACAGAGTTCTTCTTTGCCAGTGTATTTGATTGACCTTTCTGAAGATGTTTCATGTTCAAGCTGGCAAGTTATAAGACAAGATGCCATTCTTGTCTTGACCTCGGCTTGAAACAAGGTCAGAAAACAGAGCAAGTGGCACGAGTTCTTGTCCCAAGTACCATAGATGGCGTCCAAGTGCCGCAATTCCTGTGTCTGCAATGATCTTGGAAGTGGCACGATAGTTGGTGAGGCTTTGAATAAGAGACAGATTATTTATAGGAGCATCACAAGGTGATGTACAAGATATCCAAGCTTTGACATACACCAATGTTGTGAACAGTCTAAATTCTAAGCATGCTGTGCTCTCATGTCGACTGAGCTTAAACTGTTCCTGAAACAAATTCAGCTTCAGAACATACAGTAACTGTGACATCCATCTGGCATGATGGAAAGCCCCAGGTACACGGAATCGAATGCCACGTGGTGGTGTCCGTCCCAGAAAAATCATGGTCAGCTCTAATAATTCCCTGTAGTCTTATCTTGGAATTGCTCCCCTGTTACCAGTCAAAATGTCCTGACAGAATTTCAATATTTCCTGTTTTAGCACTGTTAGACTTTCAGTCATTAGGCGGGTGTCTGCACATGGTTTGTATGCCACTTGGTCAATATTTGGCCAAAATTCTTGAAATCTGCGAAATAATATCACATTTGGCCCTGATGTTTGGCCAAACACCTTTTTAAAAATGTCGCTGCATAGGACTTCAAGGATGTGGTGTCGGCAAGCCAACCATAGCAGTTCTTTGCCTAGTTTTTGCTCCAGTAGCACACGTGCGCCATTGAGATAGGCGGTGTTTGCTGCAGTTGTATCAAATGACATTCCTGCAATGCTGTTAGTCAGCTACCAATCAGTGAAAACAGAACACCAAGTTCTCCTAGTAGCTCTGATGGTGCTAATGCAATGCAGTCATCCACAGAAAGCTTGGATCAAAGCACACATAAGATACAATCACAGCACTCTACTTCTAGTGCAGTTTCATTAGTTCAAACTGGGAAACTATCAGTTCGAAAAGCAGCATTAGTAATCTAAATTTTGCATAAATCCGGCATAAAATTAACAACTCATTCTCAGTCAGGTGTCTATCGAGCTGTATTAAGAGAAGCAAGTAAACTACAAGAAACATTAATAACAACTTTGCGTAATAGCTTATGGAGTTTACATTTTGGTTGTAAATGTGTTAAGAAAACAGAACACCAAGTAGTTGTATTAAAAAATGAAGCAAAAGAAGCGAAGCTAGCCGTATTAGTTTTACCTGATGGCAAAGCTCTACGATTGGAGCTACATAATTTACAGCGACTGGGGATAAATGAGAAATTACAACAATCTGTTTTTATAAAAAAAAAATCAGAAAACAAAGCAAATTGTCAGACGTTGTTTCTGTGACGTATTCGGGAATTCTCGCAGGCCGCCTTTGTCCCTCAAGATTGGTCGATACTAGTAGTAGCCCGTTAATTTTTTAATATGAAAATTAATAGGAATTATAAACATGTTATTCCAAGTGCATAAAAATACTTAGTAAATAGATGGTTTGAGCAATATCTCTTAGTGATCTATCAATTTCATGTAAAGCATGGCTCGATGGCATCGTGCACTCATCCAGCAAAAACATTTCAGCAGTTTGTAATTCACATGTATTGTGCACAAATTTTGTCTTACCGTCTACATTAATAGGAACAATTAACAGGGAATTATAAGTGAATATTTTTTTATAAATAGCGACGGCGTTTCCATTCTGCCATAAGCACAGCAGATTTCCAAAATCCAAAGTGCAGAATTTTTTTTTCACGGAGGTCTTTTTTTTATAGCGACGAATTTCCCATATAATAATCGTTTAAAACCACACGCAAACCGGCAGAAAGACCAGAAGCATATAGTTAGCAATAAATATTTACAACCGGCTGATTACTTGTCGCGCTTTTTACAAACAGTAAATTTAAATTAATAAAAAAGTGTACCATTGGGAAATGACGTCATAGAGGATATCCCAAGTGTATAATTATTATTTGATTTATTTTTGCCACATTCGCAGCTAACTTCTTGGAAATGACGTCATATATTATTTATAGCTTTCCTATACCGCATGCACTACAAGATAGCTGCTTTGTTAGTTTTATATATATATATATATATATATATATATATATATATATATATATATATATATATATATATATACTAGAAATTAAGCCCGTTGATGCCCGGGAAACCCGTTTCAAATAAATTTAGCTACTGAATTTTGAAATACGAATAATTAGGTTTATTAGGTGCTGATTTATGTCACCTTCACAATGTGCAGAAATGGCCTACATTTCATAAGTCACAATTTATCTTTTATTCGTCAAAGCTAACCAACCGAACCAAACCAAACAACCAACCAAAAAAACCAACCAAACCAACCAATCAAATCAAACCAACAACAAACCAACCGAGCCAACTAATCCAATCAACCAAGCCAAATCCGTCACAAATTACGTTATACCCGTCAACGCTTACCAATAAAACTAAACGACTAATCAAACCAACCAACCAAGCAAACCAAACCCAACAAATCAACCATAGCAAACCAACCACCCAAAATCTAACCAATCTAAACACCATTGATATGGGTGCTAATTTATGTCACCCGTTAGGTTTTACCTTTTGTTCTCTCAATGTTAAAATCAAAACCAAGCATTAAAAACAGTTTTTAGAAAAAATGCATTGAAAAGTAAAAAGTAAATACTTTATTATGCGATTTTGCAGTACAATGGAAAGTTACGTTCTACTCGTCAAGGCTAACTAAACAAACCAATTCATCCAAAGCCAACCCACCAACCAAACCAAATCACCATGGATTTTCGATCTATTGCAAGCTTAAAAAAGTAGGAAGTTTTGTTTTCACAAACGTAGTTATTATGAAAAAATGCTTGTGCTTAAACACAGCCATTTTAGTCGTCAAATGCGCAGCCGATTTTTTTTAAATCAAGTGCAGAATTATTTTTTTTATATATAGATAAATTGTATCTTTGGGAAATGACGTCATTTCACGGAAGTCGTTTATTTATAGTGAAATTGTTCCCATTGTGCAAAAAAGTACCATAGGGAAATTACGTCAAAGATTACTTAGAGCGACGGCTTTCCCATTCTTCACGCACAAACGGACTAAAAGATATCTACTTTGTTAGTAGGATAACTACTGCATTATATAGTTTGCATATACGTTTTAAATTTAGTAATGATACTTGATAACAATGTGTAAGTGTATTTTGATGCTATACTAGTATTTCTAATAATTTTCATTTTAATTTCAATGACAAAATTGAAAAAAGTAAGCTAATTAAAATCCTACTAGATGTATAATAGTGTATTGATTCACTATTGTATGGTAGTTCATATTGACTTTTGATGCAGGAATGGCAGGCAAAGACTTGAAACAAGCAATTAAGCCTGTTCCATTCTGGACACAGGACGTGTTAGAGCATTTTCGTATCAGTACGTATGTTATCTTTCAGTAAATATTTGTAAATTTTGTAAATGTTTATAAATTCAATTGTGTAATGCATATATCTGAAAAAAGATATTAAAAAGACGTTTTCTTATATTTGAAAACAAAATTATTTTCTCTTAAATCTAACTACAAGTGGTTTGTGGTTACTGAAATAGGACTCATAGTTTAAAACATTCGAAATTATAGTCATTTAATCGTCCGAAAACTCCGTCAATTGTTGCATAGCTCTGATACTTTCAATTAAACTCAGAACACAAGCTTACTATTTCATTTGATGAGTTTCTTAATAAATCTTGGTGAAACTACTTGCTGCAGTATTTCGCACCAAATTAATGGGTTATTGAACGTACAAGGTGTATATATAATATATAAGCCCCTTAGGAGCCCTGAAGCCCGGCCCTCAGAAGTCCTGTCGCGAAATGAACTTTTCATGTACACATGGCAGGCCAAGACCTACAAAATGATATATACATCATGGGTCTAGAACTTATAGTTGCTGAGAATGGGCGCTCCTTTATTAATATAGCTTATATAGTAAAAAACGGTACTAAGCCCCCTTTTACGGCCCTCAGAGGTCAGATCGCGAAATGGAAAAAAGTCATTTCTTGGCAGGCCAAAACCTACAAAATGAAATATACATCATGGGTCTAAATCTTATGGTTGTTGAGATCTAGGGTGATGACAGACAGACAGACAGACAAAACGGGGACAATAGAGCATTTTTTTTTCGAAAATGCTCTAAAAAGTATATACATCATGAGTCTAGAACTTATGGTTGCTGAGATCTAGGGCGCTCCTTCGTTAATATAGCTTATATAGTAAAAAACGGTAATTTATAAGCCCCCTTATACGGCCCTCAGAGGTCAGATCGCAAAATGGACTTTTGATGCACACATTGCAAACCAAGACCTACAAAATGATATATACATCATGGGTCTAGGACTTATGGTTGTTGATATCTAGGGTGATGACGGACAGACAGACAGACAGACAAAACGGGGACAATAGAGCATTTTTTTTTCGAAAATGATGTAAAAACAACAACATAAAAATAGACAAAAACCAGTAAAAAATTACTCCACGTTGTTTAGAAAATCAAATTGCTATATCTATGAAGCTCAAAAATCTATTCCATAATAATGATTTAATTATATTGTTGTCCTATCCCTTGTGATTAAGCTTTGTTTACGTTTCATGTTATTGCCTTATTTGGTATTGTTCCAGCCTTTGCTACCACGCATTGTTAGTCACGGCGTTATTTCCTTATATGGTATGGTAAGTGCTTGCAGGGTCAAGCACGCATGATGCAATAATGTCAATCACCCCACGCACGGATTTTGGCTCGAATCGCCTACACATTAACCTCTGTGGTTTTGGCGGAAAAATGATGTAATATGCGGGGGTGATATATCCTATAAATAGGGGAAGTTATAACGGTTTTTAGACACACACACGGAGAGACACACACAAGAGAGAGACTAGAGACCCAGAAAGGGGATACTAGGTGAAGCACGTGGACTAAGTGGACAGTACAGTCGAGAGTTATAATAGTTATAGATTCGTGTACTGGTTTATAAGTTATAGCAGCTACATGTGATTTATTGCCACATCTCTCATCCATCGAATATTGATCTTAGTGTGTGTTATGTTATATGATTATACATGTGATTCATTAATTCATCTTCTCAAGTATTTATATTGGATTATCATATTCTCATCTGTAAATATCACGCATTAAAAAAGTTCAGTTAATTCTTTTACAATACAAGGAGTTGTGTCGTCTGATTTAATTAGAGCACAAGTGGGATACGACATAAACCTATGTATTATTTGGTGGCAGCGAAAAGCGAAAGTAAATCCAGTTGTACGTTTCTGCAGTGTTAAAGGACTTCGTTATTTGTGCATTCCTCCATTGGACATACGCTACAAAGGAAGAATTTTCTGAAACTTAACGGTAAGAATAACATTTTATTCTTGATTTATTTCTCGTCATATTTTGGATTCCTTATATTACTACGTGACATTCCAACGTTTTCATTTGTGGCCATGAGCTATAAGCACAAGTAAGCCCACAATTTGTTGTATAACATTACAACTGTATTTAAGTCCACAATTTGTTGTATTACACTGCAGCGGTATTCAAGTCCATCATTTTTTATTTATACTTCGGAACATAACAATGGCTAGTACCAAAATTGAAACCCCATAAGAAGAAAAATGGAGACAATACAAAATTAGAGGAGAAGAATTAGGTCTCAAAGGTAAAGAATTGTTGGAATATATAGACAAAAAAGAAAATTAGGATAGAAAAAGAGATGAGAGAATAAAAGTAAGATAATTAAAAAGAAACTATGAAGAATAAGAAAGAAAAAGAAACTATGAAGAATTAGAAAGAAAAAGAAACTATGAAGAAAAAGAATTAGAAAGAAAAAGAAATCATGAATTAGAACTTGCAAGAATAGCTGCAACTAAAGATAATAAAACAACTGTAATAGAATAATCAAAAGGAAATTACTCGACTCAATTAAAAATGCAACCTTTCAATGGTAAAACTAAAGATATTTATACATGTTAACAATTCTTTGAACATCAATGTCAGCTACAATAAATTCCAATCAGTGAATGGAAGCCGGAACTTTTCAAGCTTGTAAAAGATGATGCAAGAAAAGCAATCATGACAATACATAACTATGCTGAGTTGAGTTATGAAGATATAAAGATGAAACTTCTGAAATATTTTAACCCTGGGAGGCCCACACTATGTTCCAGTGCTAGGAATATTATTTCCTTTGGTAGTTTAGCTACTTGTAGGCCATATAACCCAAATCAATTGAAAAAAAAATGTCACCCTGACCTACTTTTCCTATTTGTTCCACCGGTGACCCACTGGGCTTTAGTGGTAAAAAAAAATTTTTAATGAAAATTCATAAAAAACTATTTAGAAAAAGATTCAAATTACTTTAATTGAATGGCTATACTACAAACTTAAATGAAATTGTTTAAAACAATTACTTTCATTTGTAAAACATAAATATACATTGCATTTTTCACATAAGTTTGGTGACTTTTTCCTGCAAATCTTGCACATTTGACGACCACTGGCTTTCACCATAAAGTGATAAAGTCCATTAGTTCTCACCTCATCTTGTGGCATCAGTTGTCTTTGTCGTTTTCTTGGGGGAGTAGGTGTATTACTTAGTTTCCCTCTTTTAGTTTTTTTTGCAGGAATTCATATCCACAAGGAGGGAAGCAAGTTTCCCTTGAAAAGATCTCTGCGTCATAATATCTTTGCCACTAATTCCGAGAATTTTACAGACTTGTCTATATGACAGCCAGGCATTCACCAGCATCATTCGAATCGTTTGCCAGAATATATTAGTGTTGTTTTAGTCCCATGTCCTATTTTAGTTTCAGTTTTTATTTCGCTTTTTCTGTAATAATTTTAGTTTTAGTCTAATTTTAGTTTTAGGCCCAATTTTAGTTTTCGTTTTAGTTTTCGTCGACTAAAACACCAGAGTTTTAGTTTTTGTCTTATTCATTTTAGTTTCACTTTTAGTTTTAGTCTTGTAAACACCAATTACAAATAACATCATTGTTCATGACCAATTGTTGAAACAGATTGAAGCATAATAATAGTAGTCACAGAGATGACAGTTCAGTGTACTGAAACTGAGTCATTTCACTTCATTGTCACATTATAAGTCACACTATCACATTGTGTTATGTGCCAATACCATGACTAAATTTTTGACTATGTTGTAGACTAGCAGACTTGCAGTGCATGTACAAAAAAACAACTAAAAACGTAATAACAATAAGAAACCGAAAACGTAAGTCAAAATTAAAACAAACGTGTTTATTCTAAGACCTAGAACTCTGAAATAACTAAACTAAGTAACAACAGTTTACTTGAATAGTGAAGTAATTCTATTATTTTGATGACTTATATTCAGGGTTGTTAGTATCAAAGTATCGGTATCGGCCAATACAGTATCGGCGATACTTTTTTTTATTATTGGTTGCTGTATTGCCGATCCTTTTTGTATCAACTATTGATTTGTGTATCGCCAATACAATTTAAACAAAAAAATTTCGATACTCTATACCGATACTTTACTAGTGCCACTATTTGCAAAAAAACAATAGCGATTTTAATACATTGTCATCTACATAAATTCAATCCCTACTAGCAGCCAACAACTCTACCAATATTAACGACAGCCACCTCCCCATCAATACACCACGGTCGGCGAGTTGAAGGAAAAATTTAGCTTTAGAGTCAAATTATACCGCTGTTTTTTCTTTGACGCATGCGTCATGCGTCAGTCGTATGAAAACCGTGTGACGTCACGAACCAATCTTTAAGAGCGATAACACAGACCGGCACGTCGTCTGTCGTGCGTGTCTGCGTTTTTGATGCACTTTCTCAAAAAACGCATTGTAAACAATACAAAATGGATGCCTTGACGACACCCATTCAATTACTAAAACAATGAAATTTTATAAAATATTTGTTTTATTGTGAAAAAAATTATTCAAATTTAAAGAGAAAAGTGAATTATATCATGCTGAAAAAAATAATGTAGTAAATCACAAAAATAACTATTTGTGAAACATTTTAGATTTAGACAGTGTTTAAATAGAGAAATACTAAGACTAAGTGCCGAAGCCATGGGGATGGGGTATTAAAGTATTTTGTTTAATATTATTAATAACTGCTTCTCGCCCACTGATACAAACTAATAATATAAAAAAATGTAGTATACACAATTATTACATTTGTTTTAATCAATATCATTATCAAAAGTTTGTATTAAACTCGGTATCACACGACTCGACTATGTTTCGAAACAGCAAGTCACACAATGACCAAACCATCACAACATCTATCGATGTAATAAGTCAAGTGATCAGTTTTAGGTCCAATTGTCAAATGTATCTTAACTGAATTCAAATTTATTTCATGTTGAGTTTTCTGCTGTACTAGTTTGTTTTTTTTTTACTCCAGTTCAAGTAATTAGCCTACTAAGACTAAATAAGTATATCATTAGTAACATATTAGGTACTTCGATGACGATGAGAAAATTCAAAACAGTAATATAAAAGTTTAATATGTTTAATTCGATAGAGCTGGTTGCAAGCTTTCCAATGATACCACACTTAGTGTTCTATGTCTTTTAGTACAGTTGTTATAATTTTTTTCAGGTATAAAAAAGGGGGGGGTCACTTTTACATAACATAAGGAATATAAAAAAAAACTTTGACCAGTCTCAATGAGCTGCAGATAAAATTGCAAATTTTTTTATCTATAGAATGTATATACTCGAAATTTCCAACATAAATACTTTGATGTGTTTTGTTTATTGTCCAGTATTAATAAAGTTATTAAAAAATAAACAAAACAAAAATATTTTTATTTAGAATTTGAAGGCCGAGACTCGCCAAGAAAAACATTTTTATACTACAAAAACTGTAACTACTAAAGCTGCAGGCCTCAAATTTTCAATTTAGATCCTTGAGTGAAAGTTAAGTAATGTACATTATCATATCAAGCCTTCATTTAAAAACAAAAACTTATCTTTTTTTTAATTTGATGGTCAAGATTAACATTTTAATGCTAAAAATTTCTTTTAACTTTTGAACCATGAAAGATGTTAGCCTGAAACTTTCAATTTAAATTCTTTAATGAAGGATGATTAATGTGCCTTATTAAGAAAATTTAATCTTGAAAAAAAAATTAAAACACTTTTTTTTAATCTGACGTCAGCCGAGAATGAATTTTTATTATAGAAAATGTAAAACTTTTAAGCTATTTAAGTTATAGGCCTCAATCTTTTTTTTTATTATTCAAAACAGTACAATGAGGATAATTAACTCAAGGCATGGTATTGATTTAAAACATTTTATTTTTTAAACACTTTACAAAAATAAAGCTGATTGCGGTGGCCGACTGCTGGCGTTTTCATTGCCATTTATTATATTTGGTGCATAAGAAAAGAATACATGATTAAAATTTTCTGCAAATATTTTTTCAAAACACTTTCAAGTTTCACTTAAAGTTCCCATTTGTCAATTAAGTCATTTCTGGACATCTGTATCTGCATGAATATTATTACTATTAGTCTAATACTAACACCCTCTCTTAAAAACTAAACTAGACTAGACTATTATGTATTATCCAAGTAGACATTATTTAACAAAAAAAATAGTAATATTATTCTTAAGTCTTTCATTCTAGACCTAATTACAAATAAAATGGGTTACTAAAGTAACAAAAATTTTTTTCTTGATATATGTTGACTAATGTTGACTTTTTAAACTTATCATTCTTCTAATACTACTTCTCAAGTTTAATTGTCTCTTATACTAGCAATTAGTTATTAGTAAACATTAGTTGGCTAATTTACATACTGTTTGGTAGTATAATCATTTTAATAACCATTTATTAATAAGAAAACAATAATAATTCTGAATACCTAGAGATTCATTTCAATGCTTTTATATTTACTTTCTCAAATAATGTTAGGCCTATCAGTATTTGCTAATGATTTTTATGGCTTATTAAAAATACTTAGTATTTTACTCTTATTTTTTTTTCTTGATATGTGTTGACTTTGGACTTTGTAAACAACCAAACATTAACATAATTAACATTCTTAATTGACATATATTTCAGCTTAACACAACTATTTTTGTTGACTTTTCACTTTGTAAACAAAACATTCTTCTACTTATGACCTAAATTATAGCTAATTATAATGTAATAGAGAATTATAACAATATATATAATTAAATTTGCATTCATACTAATCATAAAAAAAACAATGAAATTTAGGTGTTTTTTTTCTACTAAAACACTTTTTTTTTACTGTTTCCTTAGTCCATGGTTGTGGCAAAGATCACAGTTAAATTGAATGTTTAGAATTAGCATGTTTTTTTGTTATGTATATACCTTACCTACTTTGCAATCTTTTTTATAGGCTTTTAATTTTATTACAGTAACTCTCAGGTGGTGTGGCAGACCAATTCAGTGTTTTGGGAAATTTATAATCAATTATCACCTTCGCGAAGACCAATCGATTTGAAATTTCTAAAACTTGTGTATTCTTGATGACAATACACAATTATAGAATGTTTGTGTCTATTTATTAAATTCTTATGGAGCCCAAAGTGAATTAATTTTTTGATAGTGTTTATATAAAGAGGGACGGATGGCCGAGTGGTGTAGATACTCGACTGTCGAACTGAGTGTCCTAGGTTCGATCCACTGTAAGAACCATGTGAACATTTTCCAGGTAAAATTTGTTTCAAAGTCGTCCCACAAGTCCACCCAGCTTTAAATGGGTGCCTGACTTAAGTTGGGGAAGTAACGGCAGTTGGGCAAGGGATATAGCAGAATGGCATCTCAAGTTTTGCATTGGTTTATGAATCTAATGAGTTTTGAAGCTGTTTTTTTTAGTCTGGTGTGCTATTTTTAATGTTGTATATAAACTTTACCTACAAAAGAAAGGGAAATTCTTTTAACAATATAATAGAATATAAAACTACTAAATTTGAGAGTTTTGTTATTCCACTATGTACATCACTTATTAATTTATACTAACTACACAAACAAAAACAAGATAATTACTTTCGACACTAAAAAGTATAAATATTAATTAAATAAAAGCGTGGCCGCCAGAATAAAAATTAAATAACTGAATACATTTATTTAAATGTTTGTATGATCTAAGCTATTTTATTAAAAGTATTTTTAAAAAGTTTTTTTACATTTTTTAAAATGCATAACAACTATTAAACACAAAAGTATTTTTACTTTTTATTGCTAATTAAAATGTGTGCTGTTCCAAATCATAAAGATGCAATTTATCATTCAATTATTTTTTTTACTTTGAAATGTTGTCATTAAAAAAAGTTATTTCTGTGCCTTTAAGAATACATGTATTACCGAAAAGAATTCTATATGGTTTTAGGTGACAATACATACTATCTCTAGAACCTTTTATGGCATGAGAAATTGAATACTTTTTATGATCAAAGGATAAAAAAATTGTTTTCAAGATATCAAAAGCCTACAACTATTTTAAAATAAAGCATTTTTGTAATTCAGAAAGTTTTTAGTTCTAAATAAAAAAAGACAACTCCTGCATCATATGTTTGACTGTTTATATTAAAAGATATTACACACTACTTAGCTCAATAAAAGAGCTGTGTTTTTGCATGACTCAAAAATGATATGATAATTTTAAAAATAAAGATGCCTAATAGTATTAGTTGATAAGCATTAGAATATCTTTACTTGCATGGATATTTAAAGTCTTTCATCTGAGATTCTGTTATTTCTTATTTGGAAATCTGTTTGGATTACAATGAGTGCTTTGGATTACAGGCTTTTTTATATATTAGTAGCCTAAGGGGAGGCTTAATTTAGCTCTTAGTAGTCTTATGGAGCTGAATTTGGTGCTTAGTTGAATAGTATTTGTATAATTTAAATAGATACGAAGTTACTGTCACCGAAAGTTATTTGGTTGTTAAAAATACATCATTTCTCTATTTTTATACTATAATCATACTATAATGGTAGCTTTCTTTCTATAATTAAGATTGGCTATATATATTAATGAATATATATATATATATATATATATATATATATATACAGGGGCATAACCAGGAGGGAGAGAGTGGGAGTTCCAAGCTGACTCGAATTGCCCCACCTTGGCCCCCAAACATTTTTTTACATTAAATAGTAAGTACATTATTTCATATCATGATGTAGAAAGTCAAAGTACAGGGACCCCCAAAGAGGTCAAGCCCCCTCCAGGTCCTCCCAGTTCCTAAGTTTAGAACTGTATATCTATATATATAAATAAAACTAGAACAGGGATTCTTAAACTATGGGTCGCGACCCCATTTAGGGTCGCGTAGCAAAATTCTGGGGTCGCGAGAGATAAAAATAAAATTTAACAGAAAATGTTTTTTAACTTGTAAAATATTAATTTATCTTTCTTTTATATTTGTATGGGGTCGTCAAGAAACTCGCAATCATAAATGGGGTCATGAATTACAAAAGTTTAAGAAGCCCTGAACTAGAATAATGCTGTTCCTGGTTAAATGAATAAATAACTTGATTACTTAACCCTACAGTTTCCCATGATTCATATATGAATCAACCATATTTTCTCATTATTATAATCTTATTATTAACTTTGGCCTAAAAAGGTGAATGTATTTATTCATGTTAACTCAGAGGGATGTAAAAGTTGTTTAGGTGAGTGCAGTAAATTTAAGAGAATGTTTAGCTGAACTGTGTAGGTCAGTGAGCATACTTTAGAAAACGCACGTCGTGGCAGTGTGTTTTGCCGAAAAACGACACGACAATGGCCTGTCGCGTCTAGTACGTCAAACGTGCGTTTGACGCACCGTCGTGTTGGTGTGGTTAGGCTCTTAATCTTCTTTTGAAAACTCTTTGCGCGCCGAGGTCTATAAATGTTATTCTTAGATTCTTTCATTCATTTACTTTCTTTCTGTCAACTAATTGTTCAATGTTTTAATGAACGACAGAAAAGAAAACTTAATTTTTTTATTCATCTGTCAGTTATACACACACACAACACACCCACACACATATATATATATATATTTATATATATATATATAAATGTATATACTGTAAGTGTTTATAGGTTATATAGTGATAAATTATATACCTTACTGTATTCTTGTGTGTATGTTTGTTAATTGAGTTGTTAATTCATTTGTGCTTATTTATAATTATAAATTGTTTTTATTTATTAATTCATTTTTTTAGTATTTACTACATTTCATTAAAAATAATTAATTGAATGGTATTAAATTCTAAAACTGTATGTTTTAATTAAAATTGAAAACTTTGTAATAAAACAATATCATATAATTAACACATATTATAATATTATTAAATAATATGCCGAGTTCAACAAACAATACAATTTGGGTGGTTAAAAGCAATTAATTGAATATAAATACATGAACATCAACAAATTTAAAAAAAAATACAGTGTATTCCGCTTTATTGGGACATCGCTTATGTGGGACATATCTCAAAGAAACTAAACCAAGAAGCCAATAGTAAATGTGTATGTTTAACTGGGACAGCCGCTTAATTGGGACAAAATGCCTCGGTCCCGATGTGTCCCAATTAAGCAGAATCGACTGTATCTTGTAAAACGACACTCTTTGATCTAACCGCATGGCAATTTCAAACTTTCAAAGCAAAATTTATATCGTCGGCTGTCATTTTTCTTTTTTTTTTATCTTTTGTTGTTCTTTCTTTCATGTGTCAACATTATACCGGAAAAGACGATAAATGGGGATTTTAGTTTTTATTTCGTTGGGGAGTTTTAGTTTAAGTTTTTATTCAGTCTTTTGTCTACGAGATTTACTTTTCGTCTAGTTTTAGTCTTGCTGATAATTTTAGTTTTAGTTATCGTACACGAAAAGTCAACATTTTCGTTAACGAAGGGTTTAGTTTTAGTTTTCGTCGACGAAAACAACACTAGAATATATAAATATACCAGCGTTTGGATTTCATTCTGTACGAGTTCTTTGCTACATAGCAGTCATGTAGATCCACACCCCCCATATTCTCATTGTAAAGTTTGATGACAGCAGGGCATTCTACCTGAATGTGTTTCCCTTGAGCTTTTTCATATCGTGTCACATAGTTGGTGGGGTTTTTACCAGAGTATGTGGACAATATATTTACAGCTCTAGTGTCATACCACCGAACTGCTACAATGTTTGTATTTTTTTCAGTACATTGGTCCATTGTACCACGCCCTTTCTTTTTCAATTCAGATTCACTCAATAAAAGACATCCTGGAATTCTATTAGGTCTTACAGTGCCAATGTAGTGAATATTTATTTTCTGTAATGCTGACAAGAGTGGCAAGCTGGTAAAAAAGTTATCAGCTGTGATTTTGTAATTGAAAGGCGATTCTTTTGTATTATTATCTGGTAGAGTAGAGAACAATTTCAAAACAACATCAGCTCCAATCCCCAGTACACTGTTTGATTTTTTATCTTTATTTCCTTGATAAACATCAAAATCATAAAGCATTCCACTATAAGATCATCTTGACCAGACCTTGATACCCCATGGATGAGGTTTACCTTTGATGTATTGCTTTATTTTGCTAAATTTACCCTTGAAAGGTATCATCATTTCATCTATACTATTGTACTCTTCTGGCACCGCCTTCAGACAGTTCTCACGAAACATTTCTAGCCAGGGTCTTATCTTCCACAGTTTATCTTGCTTTTGTTCTTCTAGTACCTTGTTGTTGTCCACAAAATGCAAGACAGAAAGAAGTTTCTGGAACCTGTTCCGAGACATAACACCCGCGATTGGCTCATACCTTGTTTCAGTTTCCCAGTAGCATTTATTGCCTGGCATTTTTACTAAACCCATGTGTAAAAACATTCCTAAAACCTGCTCTAATTCTTTTCTATTTGTATCAATTGATTTACCATTCTTTTCAACACTGTAGTGGTTGGTCATGGTAACCAGAAGATCTAACATATTGTTCGTTAAATATTCTTTGAAGTTTTGAATCGGAGACTTTGTCGCATCTTCTTCAAATATTTCTTGAGTTTCTCCTCTAAATTCTATGTCAGGGGTTTCAAATATAGCTTTCCTCCATGAAAAGGTTATTCTTTTAGATGTGGAGGGTGGGGAAGAAGTTTATGGTTGCTGTTCGTCAGGCTCTGACTCATTATCACTTAACGTAGGATCGATGGTCGAATTGAAGTCTTGGGCAAGATTAGGAAAGTCCAGTATATCTTCTTCATCATCTGTAGAATCATCATCTAAATTACTATCGTTTGGATTTATGGCATCAAGGATGTTGAGAACTTCTTCAGCCTTGTAAAATTGTTTGTAACTTGAAGCCATCTTAGCTAACTGAAGAAAAAGAAGGGAATAAATAAATTGTTAATTCAGTTGTAAAATAGTACTTTTTTGTCATAATACAAGTATAAAAATAAAAGAAAATATAACAAATGTAAATAATATACATTGATAAAAAAACTTTAATATAACAACAGATTAAATGCAAAGAATAAATCATATAATAAACAATTCACTAATGTTACTTGTATTTTTGCAAAAAAAAAAAAAAAATATTACCACTAAAGCCCAGTGGGTCACAGGTGACTCAACGATATTGTACAGTCATTTTGAGGTAAAATGAAACATTTTTTTTTTGTAAAAATTGAAGCGTGGATGCATTCTTATATCTTTAAACTATAAGAAAACAACATTTTCAGAAATAATTCTTACCTTATAAAAAAGTATTCAGCCTTCAAAGTGATGGGGGGTAGACGAAGATTTTTTTTCCCAGATTGTGGCTTCAAAAGCATCATGCTACAGACATAAATATTTGTTGTTGTTCGTTTGAATGATCTCCCTTAGGTCAAGTGATAGTTAAACATAGATACTGCATCAAAAAAAAAACTTAAAATATGATTTAGAAGATTCGCCATTTTATTTCAAAGTTGCTGAGTCACCCGTGACCCACTGGGCCTCCCGGTGTTAATAAAACAGAAGAACATTATCGTCACCGATTTCATGAACTAAAAATGTCAAATAAAGAACAACCTCAACAGTTCATTGATTTAGTTATGAGTGATTTAAAATGATGGCTTATGATGGCAGAAGTTGACATAAATAAACCAACTGAGATTTTAGAAATGATGGTAGTCGACAAAATTCTTAACATGTGCACTAGAGAAGTGTTTTCCTTCATTAAACAAAGGAATGTAAAAACTGTCAAAGACCTAAAAATAGTCCTAAGTGACTATAAAGACTGCTATCCCAATGATGAAATAAGTATATCAGACATTTGTGCATTTATCGATAAATTCAAACCACGGAATGAAACATACAAATTAAAAAATGATAGATACAAACCAAGATACATGAGTCAACCTAAAGATAATACTGTTTATTTTGAAAGAAGAATTTGTCATTATTGTAAGAAAAAAGGTCACATTTTGAAGTACTGCTACTTGAGAAAGAAAGAACTAGAACAACATAGACCAGAAAAACTTCACTTACGTCAAAATAGAAACAGACCAGAACTTAATTCTACGCAAAAGTATGCTGATAGAAAATATCCAAAACAGAAAGTTCAAGATAATGATGAAACAGAACAATACTGTGCAAATATTATAAATACAAACGGCCAAATAATATTTCATCCTGCTATCGTTAATGGTCAACTAATAAAATGTCTTAGAGATTCAGGTTGTTCTACTGTAGTTGTTAAAAGAAGTCTGGTTAACAAAGATCAGTACATGTCAAAGAAAACACACATCAAGCTAGGATATGGTACTATAAAGTCGTGTGACGTAGCAACCATTAAAATAGACTCACCATGGTTAGCTGGTATATGTGAAGCTATTATACTAGATAATCCTGTATGTGATTTGATTATTGGTAATGTGCCAGGAGTATCGAAAGATAACACAGAAACTCTTGTAACTAACTGGATACAAAGAAAAAGAAATGAAGATATAGAAATTGGTTGTGTCTGCATCGATGAAAAGAGAACTTTCATTAATGACAACTGTATACATGATAAACAACAAAGATTGTTATTAGAACAAAAGTGGAATGGAACAGAAGAAATATGTTGCTTCATACAACGCATGGAAGACAATATAGACAGATTAACAACGGATGAAGAGAAGATTATGCTTCTTAAAAATAAAATAACAGTACACAAGAAAGCAAATGCAATAGCTACTAAGTACTCAGACTGTTATAATAATATGAAGGCAAATCTTATTCATAAGCTTTGCAATAAAATGGAACATTTAGAAGATCACAAAGAACAATTTTTAGCTGTGATGACTAGACAACAAACTAAACAGAAAGATATGATGCAGGAAAGTAATACAAATGCAGAACAAATTATCAAAGATACAAACAAATTGGTGCTGATGAACATAGACAAGAAACATTTTGTTAAAGAACAAAAAAAATGATGTACAGTTTAGGCAAATTGTTGAGAATTTAAAGAAAGGCAAGAAATATGATACGCAATATGAATTGATGGCTGGTGTACTAATAAGAAAAGTACAATAAAAAAATTAAAACATCACACAATTGGTTATTCCAAAAACAATGAGGCTACTATTGCTGCAAAGTGCTCACTCAAACCCACTGGCAGGACACATGGGAAAAACAAAGACATTGCAAAGGATTGCAAGACATTGCTTTTGGCCGGGATTCAAAATGATATACATAGTTATATTGATGCTTGTCAAGAATGCAAAACACATAATCACATTGGTCCTAAACATATGACTCCAATTCAACCCATGGACATTTCTCAGAAACCTTTTTAAAGAATTGCAGTCGATATCATCGGACCTATGCCTATAATGTCGTCAAGAAAACATCACTATGTATTAACTATAATCTGCATGGCTACACGGTGGTTAGGAGCGATTCTACTCACACATATTACTGCTGAGAGTGTGTGTAGTGCCATGATGTCTGTGTTCACTAGGTTTGGCTTTCCTGAAGTGGTACATTCAGACAACAGAATTCAGTTTCGGTCACAAATAACTGCAGCATTTACAAATATTTTAGATATTACTCAAACGTTTTCAGCAAGATACCAACCTCAATCCAATGGTTCTGTAGAACGTGCAAATCAAACACTGAAAGTTATGCTGAAGAAGGTTGTACAGGACAAAAAAGCAGTTTGGGATTTATTTCTCCCAATGGTGTTGTTTGCATATAGAGAAATACCTCATGCAGCAACAGGATACAGTCCCTTTGAGCTTGTGTTCGGACCTAACGCTAGAGGACCTATTAGTTTATTTGTTGAAAACATTATGCCAAACAGACAAAAGTTAACACCTTATGACTTAGTTACACAAACGAGAGAAAAAATTGTTTATGCAAATCAAATTGCCACAGAAAATTTGAAGGTCAGACATGAACAAGATAGATTGCCAATCAACATTCACAGACATTTGAGATGCTTGCAAACAGGTGATGAGGTGCTAGTATTGCTACCTACAAAAAAAGGTTTTAAGCAGGAGTGTCAAGGTCCCTATTTGATAATAAACAAGATTAATGACGTTGATTTTATAGTGAACATCAAAGGTAATCACAGAACATTCCATATAAATCGCCTTAGAAAACTGGACAGCTTACCTGAGCATTTGGCAGAACAGGAACTTCACATACATTCAAAACATGAGGAAGAAAAGTTATGTGCTTTAACTATTCGTCAAGAAGACGAAGAATTAAAAGATATACCAGTGTTAGACATGAGACAACAATCAAAGAAACTAAGTATCATTTTACCTCACAATGTTCCAGAAGTTGTCAGAACTCGAGTAAACAATTTATTAATGAAATATAAAGATATTATAGACAATGAACCTGGCAGTACAAAGTATAGAGAGCATACTATAAAGTTAACAGATACCCAACCAATCAAAGTGAAACCATACAATATACCCCTGAAAAATCAAGATCAAGTAGAACAAGAGTTGCAAGCCATGCTAAATAAAGGACTGATTGAGCGATCATACTATAGCTATGCTTCACCTATCGTTATTGTGAAGAAGGAAAACGGAGAACCGAGAATTTGTTGTGATTATCGTAAGATCAATCAACTGACTTTAATCGATGGAGAACCACTACCCATAGCGGAAGATTTAATCAATGAAGTTGCAAAAGGAAAGATATTTACTCACCTCGACATGACGAGAGGGTTTTGGCAGATTCCACTAGAACAGAATTCGAAGCAGTATACTTCATTTCAAACAAAAGATGGCCTCTATCAATGGACAAGAATGCCCTTTGGCCTTGTTACCAGCACGGCTACACTTAGTAAAATGATGAGGCAGATATTCAGAGGTGTGAACAATATTGTTCACTACGCGGACAATATATGTATTTTCACTGAAAGCTGGGAAGATCATTTAACTGTACTAGAGACGGTATTTGGCAGTATTTTATACTGTCGTCATCATCATTGAGATGTTCAACGATTTTGTCACGCACAAATGTATGCTGATTAAGTTATTGTTATTTGAGCTGATGTCACAAGACTGTTTTTATTAACGAAAGTTATCGTTGAGCACACTTTGCTCAATTTTTCGTCGCAGTTAATGGAGCAATTCATCGTTATTGTGAGCAGTCTTTGCTCAATTTTTCGTCGCATTTAATGGAACAATTCATCCTTACTGTGAGCAGTCGTTGCTCATATTGTCATCCTGACAATGCTAAACGTGAACACTGTGAAAACAATTTTGTCCTGGACATTTATTAGTATAGAGACTATTTTGTGTAGAGACTATTTTGTGTAGAGACTATTATGTGAAGAGACAATTATTGATTTTTTTTTGTGCTTAACTTTGACCTGACGTCATTGAAGCAAGACAGAGTGTAGTAAGAAACATGTTACACAAATCCGTCGTCGTCCTGATGTTGATGAGATGATGAACTACACATCTACTCAAGGAAAACCATATTTTTTTTTCAAAGTTTGTTACACATTCGTTAATTATTGACATCTGTCTAGAGATGTAATTGTATTTATATTTTTTTTAAGATTGACATATATTACATTTTGTTTTATTGGAAATATTGAGAAATAATAGAATAATCAATAATGATATATCATAAGCATTTAATTCTATAAACAATGGCAAGAAAGTAATGTTAGATGATTTTATTTAAAATTGTTGATATTGCCAAAATTTCATTAGGTAATGACATTTTTTGGGGATAATGGGGGTGTCCTATCCCTTGTGATTAAGCTTTGTTTACGTTTCATGTTATTGCCTTATTTGGTATTGTTCCAGCCTTTGCTACCACGCATTGTTAGTCACGGCGTTATTTCCTTATATGGTATGGTAATTGCTTGCAGGGTCAAGCACGCATGATGCAATAATGTCAATCACCCCACGCACGGAGTTTGGCGCGAATCGCCTACACATTAACCTCTGCGGTTTTGGCGGGAAAATGATGTAATATGTGGGGGTGATGTATCCTATAAATAGGGGAAGTTATAACGGTTGTTAGACACACACACGGAGAGACACACACAAGAGAGAGACTAGAGACCCAGAAAGGGGATACTAGGTGTAACACGTGACTAAGTGGACAGTACAGTCGAGAGTTATAATAGTTATAGTTTCGTGTACTGGTTTATAAGTTATAGCAGCTACATGTGATTTATCGCCACATCTCTCATCGAATATTGATCTTAGTGTGTGTTAAGTTATATGATTATACATGTGATTCATTAATTCATCTTCTCAAGTATTTATATTGGATTATCATATTCTCATCTGTAAATATCACGCATTAAAAAGTTCAGTTAATTCTTTTACAATACAAGGAGTTGTGTCGTCTGATTTAATAAGAGCACAAGTGGGATACGACAACTGTCCTTGGTAACGACGTTTGAATTCAAATGTATTACGAATAACTGTCTGTTACTAAACTGTTCCAAGCATTTTCTCGGTCTTTCAGCAGCTTAACGGTAAGATGAATATACCAGCCTTAGCCTTTTTCTTAACTTTGGAAAAGATGTTGGAGGTACTTGGAAGCTGTTAACTTCATGTCAAGAGTAGTGAGAAATTAAAGAGGCCTAAATTCGTATGCAGAGGTGTCATCGGCACTTTCTGTGGTTCTTTTAGCGGCTCCCACTTGACGTTGCTCTTCCCTATGGAAAACGTGGCATGTTGTGACTTATCATTTTTGTGATATTGTGCACTAGTGTCGCGGCTGTCCCAGAGGCAAAGGGGACAAGGAAAGTTTGTGAAACTGCCTTACAGGTGATAAAAGCGCTCGCCTAAATTTTCTGAGTAAGCTCCGACATTCGCATTTACTTTGTCAAGATTAGCTTCAATGATGTGGACTTTAAAAGACATGTCCATCACATTTTGCGTAACTCTTTATGAGAGCCTAAACCAAAAGCACACGATTCTCGGCCTTATGATTTCCCTGGAAGCCTTGGACATTTGATACAACACTGGTCTTAACCTTTTTTTCGTCCTTTGCCTCGAAAAAAATTGGGAAAGATCTTGAAATTAATTAAAAACTGCCGAATACTTGTCAAGAGAATAGACCAATTACTTGATGAGGCCTTAATTGATTTGACATCAGCATATTCTTATGTTCTCCAACTTGTTTCTCTTCCCCACAGGGAACTCGGTTCGTTGTAACCAGTCATTTTGTGATAATGGGCTTTAGTGTCACGGCTACCCCAGAGACAAGTGAAACAAAGAAACCGCCTACAGGCCTATCAGGAATGACACCTCTTTAAATTCTCCGATGATCTCCCATACAGTCATCATATTTCAAAGCACTAAGCAACATCGTTATACTGGCGTCGTATTAAACGAGATGAACAGAATGAAAAAATGGAGATATATGTAGTTTTTCTGTTGTAAAGCAGCAGTTATTTGAGGCTCCGGGATGAGTTATCTATGAATTGGGACCATTCACTGGGGTCTCATGTGATACCTTCAACCTTGAATACAGCGCCACATTGTTGAACAAGAACAGCCTCTCCTACCGACTGGAGATGTAGGATCATGATTGAGGACGCTTTAGCTGGTCAGTGACTTGCTAATTATCGAACAATGTCTCAGATCATATCGTTGACGTCTTTCTGGAAGGGCAATGTAGCCTTCTCTCGTCAGCTGCAAGTATGAAATCGTAATCTTTCTCTCCAATATATTATTCTCCTTCTGAATTCCGCTGTCTCCTTGTGAAGCTGATCTCTCTTTGGGGAAAGGGAACAAGCAGCGCGAAGAAGTGTGCTACTTGCACAATGAGTAAAGAAATGGTTAACAATTTGATACCTATTTTTTCCAGTAACAAGTTTAGTAGGATCTACTATACATAAGTAGCAGAAGCTTGAGTTTTCAGTCGTTATCCACCGAAATCTAATGAGAGATAACTCATGGCTATCTTTTCTACCCTGTAACATAGCAGATATAATAAAGTATGTAGATTTATAAGCAGGACATTGTTCACATTCCTTAATACGGTATTATAACATATTTTACTATAATATATTGATATAAATGGAAACAAATA
Organism: Bulinus truncatus; assembly: GCA_021962125.1. Lineage (NCBI taxonomy): Eukaryota > Metazoa > Mollusca > Gastropoda > Planorbidae > Bulinus > Bulinus truncatus. The sequence continues at coordinate 24,146 of JAGDYQ010000340.1, forward strand.
AAAAGCATATACACCACACAATTTAAAAACACTCTTAAACCGAGCAGCAAAAATTTACATTACCTTCAAGAGTTTTCTTGCAATATTCGCATGTGGAATAAGTTGCACATGAATTGTCTTAATCACCAACATGCAGGCCCATTTGTGACATATATGTCTTGTTATCTAACGACATGTTTTCACAAAATACTCTATAAATTGTCTGCGCACATAGAATGTTTCTTTTTCTGGATGCATACTACTTCTTGATGCCATACAAATCTATAATTGTTCTTTAACTACGATTGTTTATTCTCTTACTCAGCAATTACATAATTGTTGACTACTATTGGACCGTCCTAGAAAGCTATTACATTTTATTGAAAGATTATTCTAAAACACTACTCAGTATAGGATATGAATAAAGAATATCAAGAAAACAGATGAATTTCAAAATATCATTATCCTGATCACATAAACAACGATTTCTGTGAAACTGACTTTTTCTGTTTGTCTTATGCATTATACATTAGGAAAACACACTTTGCTGACAACAAATTAAAAAAAAACAACAATCAAGTTAACTAATATAGTGATTAGTCAACTCCTTATATTTGAGTTATATCTATTTGACCATCTTTACTGCTTTACATAGTTTGCGCACTACTACTTATTTTGAAATTCCCCTTACTATTTTTATAGTTATACACACGGTCGAACGATCTAGCGCCAAGGCTAGACGATTATGTGTTATTTTTTTCTTAAATTTTACACTCAGTGTAAACTGGAAACCTTCTTGAGGTTATTTCGAAATTTTGTTTTAAGGGTCACTTGCTTTTATATTTTTAAGTTAAACTATTACAAATAGCTTTAATTTTAGACCAAACTTTGTTTTCCCTAACTCTTCAATCCTACATAGGTTGTAAGTGTAAATGGGTACATTGAAGACTTACCATATACAATTTGAGACTAATAAGGTATGTAACACATATTTGTTTCTAAGAATCACTGATAGATGTATATCTGGATGATTACCGACGATTTTTTTCAATTCAGGAATCTGCAAAAACGAAAAAATATACAAACATATTTAAGGAGTTAGTTTGTTACCGGCATCTACAATAAAGTGTTAAAATATTTATAAAACGCATAGTTATGAGAAAAAAGTGACTCTGAGACACATGTTTTATTTGCATCGTCCTATCGCATGTAGGTGTATCATATTTTACTGACAGCAATAAATTATATTTAACAAAAAAAACATTAGGTATTTAGTAATATACTAGCTGTAACCGGCCAAGCGTTGCCGTGACAAATCCCTATGTAATGTAATAGTAAGTATTGAGAAAGCCCTTGTTTCTAATTCTGTTTATAAAAAAAAACAAATTTTAGAAAAATAATTATTAATAATTTAAAACTATAAACAAAGGAAAATGATTTATTTTGAGAGGATCTTAATTTCTAAATGTATTATGTTTATAATGGAGTGATTTTAGATATATACAATATTTTTTTGGTTGTACCATTATATGTATACTAGTTGAAAAGCCTGCTGACGCTGGCTGCTACCTGAAATATAAAGAAATCTACAACAAATTGAAAGAAAAAGAAAAAAACCAAGCGAGTTAACAATTATAGCGATAAGTTGACTCCTTATAATTGATTTAATTTTATTTGACAATCTTTACAATCTTACATAATTTGCATACTACTGCTTATTTTGGAATTCCATAGAATATTTTTATAGTTATACGCACGTACGGTCAGTCTACCAACTAGGTTAGACATTTTTTTATTAGATATATATGTTACAGGCAAAGTGTGAGATCCGGCATTCTATAGAATGCCTAGGCAATGTATAGAATGCCTGATTTTTTCTGGCAAAGTATGAAACAAATTTCTATTTCATACATTGCCTAGGCATTCTATAGAATGCCGAGTTCCCGTTCGGCAAAGTATGTAATTGGCTTTGTTAGGAACTAGAGTAGATTTAAAGACAGACGTTGTAAGATAAGAAGATATATCAGAAGTAGGAGTAATCAGAGACGCCGAGAGCCAACTACGGCCCCAGGGCAGGACATCATTGCGGGCCCCTATTTAAACATTGAGGCGTGAAAAACTGACATGTCGGGCGGCCGGACCCCCTTACAGATGCGGGCCCCCATGCAATGACCCCCTTACCCCCTCTCGGCGTGCCTGGGAGTAATGCAAAAAAAGGTTGACAAGGTGACAGACGACTTAGGACAAGGTGGTCAGAAAACAATAGAGTAGTAAACAGTAGAAGTGTGACGACTCTAGAAGTAAACCGGGAGACGAAAATGGACAGTTCAGGAGAGACAACAATGACGACCAGGGGGCGCTTCTTAGGTGAGAACTATTCTGAAGGAGACTGTGACGTAATTAGGGAAATTAAAGTGGGGATGTTAGGAGTATAAATACGACTGGATTCAGACGGGAGTTACGAGAATAGTTCTAGTGCCGTTTACTGTGGAACCATATTGGAAGGGATCGTAGTGCCAGGACAGGAATCACGCCATGTTGACATGCAACGACGGTTCTACGATGAATTTTCACCAGAAACAACATCTTTTTATTATTTATCAATTCTTCATTAATTCGTGACATATGAACATGACAGATCAAAGCACCAAAATACGAAGTGTTTTGTGTAAAAGAAGAAAAGTAAGTACAGTACAATTCTAAGTGTGAATCCAGTATTACATGCTGAAGCAAATACTTCAATCTCAGCTCTGCTGTCGTTGTTTTTTTTTCCGGTATGAACATCATATGCTTTATTTTCTATTTATTCCATATTTAAATACGTTTTTATCAATAAAGACTTTTGTTGTTATTTTCTGATACTTTACCTAAACGACCCTAGCAGGCCCGTAGCGTGCGGGGGGCAGGGGGCTGGCCCTCCTGCGTTTTGTCTGCCCCCCCCCTGCTAATTTGTTCTACTTAGTAAAATGTATTACCTGCCGCCCTGCTATGGCCTGACCCCTGCAGTAGAATTTTCACGCTACGGGGCTGGACACTAGTCATTCTATACAATGCCTAAGCATTGTAAAGAATGCCTCGGAAACATATGCACAATTTAAAAATTTTATACTTTGCCTAAAACCACCAGGCATTCTATACATTGCCTAGGCATTCTATAGAATGCCGGCATTTCACACTTTGCCGGTAACATATACAATTATCTGGTTTGAAGAATCTAGACCAGGCAACATATACACGTAATTGTCCATGCAAGAAGAAATGTCTAGATCTATACCACACAATTCTTAGGTCTAGCCTTGAGCTTTGTTGAAGTTGATTGCATTGACAAACGAATATGAAAGGACAATCTTTCAAATTGAAATGATTGGAATCATAATAATTCAAGAAATAAGGACATCTTCCCTTCTGTAAAAGTAAGTAGTAGTAAAGTTCCCTTTGCCCTAACGGGGCAGATGAAGTGTAGAATAAAACCTCGGCATATGAAGGGATTGTGTGGTTAGCACAACGCCCAGCCGCCTTTATTTCCCCAACTAAAGTCAGGTACCCATTTAAAGCTGGATGAACTTGTGGGACGACTTTGAAATTTCACCTGGAAAAATTCCCATGGTCTTCACCGAGGTTCGAACCCAGGGCTCTCAGGTCGACAGTCGAGTATCTACACCACTCGGCCATCCGTCCCACTTCCCTTCTGTAAGGACTGTCAAATTGTATGACGTTGCTCGTCAATATTTTTGCTGGATGGCATATGCTATAGCAGTACATCGGCTGGTCAATAAATTGTAACATGACAATTGCCATTTATATACTACTGCAGCATGTGTAATGGTATCCATTGATATTTCGAAGCATGAGCTATATTTTGTTTTGTTAGACAGGAAATGCTTTAATTCTCTGCTATATTTATTAAAATAAACTTTAAAGGTTCTGTAGGTTATCCATGTGAGGCAGTCATTTTTTTCCAGAGGCACAAAACATTCCTGTAGTTTTTCTAATAAATGTCAGAGCTTTGCAATGAGGTAATAATTTAGTTTGTGTTGATAACTAATACTAGACGATTTTAATTTTGTGATTTTTTTTCGGCGTGCTTGCAACTGTTCATCTTCACTCCTGGATGTAATTCACTCTTCTTCCATTGCACTTATTTGATTCCGATGCTCATAAAATTTGAATACTGGTTGCATAGCTGACGCTTTATTAATATAACAACCTTAGTTAGATCTTCCCCTGCTAAGCATTATTTGATGAACTGAAAAAAGGTATATATATATATATATATATATATATATATATATATATATATATATATATATATATGGTAAAGCATTACCAAAATATTTTTTTAAAGTTAAAAAAATAATTTTAATTTAAACAAATGTTGTTTTTTTTTTAAATATTCCTGAAATAAACATTAGTTCGCACTCTTAATAAACTTTAATTTGAAGTGTTCAGGAAACTGACCTTATTAAAACTCATGATCGCAAGCAAACCTAAGCCAAAATGTTCATTAGCCCTGAAAAGGACTTTGAAGATTCAAAATATGGTAGTGGCCCTAAAAACGACCGTTAATACAAAAAAATATAGTAGTGTCCCTAAATAGGACCGTTAATTACATTAACGGTAATGACCCTAAAAAGACGATAAATAAAATAAAAGCTGGTCGGCCTAAAAAGGTCCTTTGAGATAAAATAAATGGTAGTGGTTCATTACAGTTAAACTAAGTTTTTGTAAAATTTATACTATGTCACATTTTTTAATATTATGTACATACGATTTTTAGCGCATTTTCGAGAAGTCAAATGAGCTATTGTCCACGTTTTGTCCGTCTGTCTGTCTGTCATCATCCTAGATCTCAGCAAACATAAGTCCTAGACCCATGATGTATATACTTTTCTTTAAGGTATTACCGGACATTCCTGCATCAAAAGTCCATTTCGCGATCTTACCTCTGTGGGCTGGACATCAGTGTTTTAAAATGTTTTTACTATATAAGCTTTATTAATAATTATGTTATTTTCATGGCCCCCATTCTACACCTTATACGCTGTGGCGCGCACCAAATGAATGGGTTATTGAACGGAAGTGAAACAGGATTGGCAACAACAATTTATCAATTAACAATTGACGGAGTTTTCGGACGATTTAATGACTACAATTTAGAATGTTTCAATTATGAGTCCTATTTTAGTGACCACAAACAACTTGTAGTTAGATTAAAGAGAAAATTTTTTTTTCAAATATAAAGAAACGTCTTTTTAATATTTTTTCAGATATATGTATTTCACAATTGAATTTATGAATATTTCCAAAATTTACAAATATTTTCTAAAAGCTAACATACGTAATGATACATAAAAGGAAAATGCGCTAACACGTCATGTTTCTAGAATGGAACGGGCTTAAAAAGCTGGTTTTATTGCATCACGTCCTTTTTATTTACAGGATTTTTAGTTATTTTTTCACCATAGACTTTGACAGAATTAAAACTCTTAACCCTAGAAAAAACAACATAAAGGTGACCATGAGTAAAAACTTGCGTGTGTATAAAAAATGTGTCAAATGTCTGTCCAGGTGACATTGAGAAGGGCATTTTTAGAGGGAACTGTTTTCTTCTTAGTTGAAAAGGCAAATCTGTATCTGATGGATTTATTGTGATCCATTGTATAAATGACGTCATAGAGAATCTCCCAACTGCATAATAATTTACAGCGATATTCTATTCTGATAGCACTTTATTAGTAGGCAAATATAAAATTGTACAATCGGGAAATGACGTCATAGATTATATATAGCAAAGCCAAGGTAGGGATTTTTTAAGTGGGGTATTTGTCTGTCTATCTGTCCGTCATCACCCCAGATCTCAGCAACCATAAGTCCTAGACCATGATGTATATACTATTTTGTAGGTCTTGTCCTTCCATTCCTGCATCAAAATAATTCCATTTCGTGATCAAACTCTGAGGGCTGAGCATCAGCGTTTTTACCGTTTTTTACAATATCATCTATATCCATAATTATGTCATTTTCATGGCCCCATTCTATACATTATACGATTAATAACTCATTTGTTTGGTGCGAAATACTGCAGCACGTATAACAAACAACAATTGATGGATGTTACGATGTAGGTTTTGTTTTTTTGCACAATGGTTTACCTGTTTTAGGAACAAAAGTCAGCTCGGAAAGAAGGTGGGTCATTGTGACCCGTGTCAGGTCTCTAGGTGGGAAGTCATTAATAAATTGGAGCCGCAAGCTCGGGAAGGTGGTGTGTTGTTACCGTGTCAGATCACTAGTGGGAGGTCGTTAATAGATTGGGACTCTTACGAAACCAAATATCTATAGAAGAATGGCCGCAACACGTAAGTTGAAATCCCATTGTAAGGGTGGGGGCAGTCTAAATGTTGAAGGTAATACTATATATATATATTTAGGAAGGCCGTTGCGTTATAATTTACTCAGGGGGGATGCTGAGCTAGAGATTGTTATATGTCCCCTATTTAGATGTCAAATCTCTTTCCCATCTCCCAGACCCGTCACGTAAATTACACTGAGGGAAGAGTTCGTTGGGCTAGGATGTCAAGCCAATCGTTTGCTGTATATAAGTTGGACGATTTTGTATGATTGGAGAGAGACTGAGAACTAGATAGCAAAGTGAGTGCGGGACATAAACTGAAGTGCTGTATGTGGAGAGAACTGGCCTCAACATATATACATTATAAACTTGTTTTATCAGCAAAAAAATTCTGTATGTGTTGACTTATTAGCGGAGACTTAACGTGAGCTGTGAAAATAAAATATGGTCACCAGACAATCTACATAAAACTCTCATACTTCTAGACAACGATCTGTTCGTCGCAAGGACTGGCATTAGGACTACCCACCACGTAACAACTGGGGAATATCGTCCGGGAGAGACTTACTTCAAAGGATCTAGAGTGTAGTGGACTGGGGGCTCGAAAACACAGCGTCTCGGAACACCTGACAGTCACTACAACGTGACCGGCTGCAAGGTAACAAGAAATGTAGACAGACGTCATCTCACAGAAGACTGACAGTGATACGACGAAGTCAACTACATCACACCTATATTATCAACTGACCAGCTGTAGGGAGAGATTAAGCAACAACAACTACTGCCTCTCTCGTAAAAAGTAACTTCTTGCGTGATACGACAAAGAGTTACACCTACTTTATCAACTTATCAGCCGTAGGGAGAGATTAAGCAGCTGCAACTACTGCTACTCTCGCAAAATAGTAACGTCTTGCGTGAGACGACCTTGACTTGACTATCCCTTAATCAGTGGATGGGTCGTTGGGGTACCGTTGTTGACCAAAAACTAGTTCCCGCCATTTTCTCCGGTCCTGTGCTACCTTTTGAGAGTCGACGAACGACAGGCCGGTCCGTTCTTTGATGTTGTCTTCCCATCTTTTCTTTTGTCTTCCTCTTTTCCTTCCCCCGTTGTTGTACCTTGCATGAGTGTCTTTGCGAGATCTCCATATCTAGCAACGTGTCCATACCATCTCAGTTTCCTCCTCTTGACTGAAGTGAGAAGGTCTTCGTGAGGACCGACGGCAGCCGTTATTTTAGTGCACACCTCTTCATTCGTTATGTGTTCCGTGAATAAGAAGTTCAATAGCTTGCGGAATCATCTCATATCCAGCGCACTTATTCTTCTTTGGAGGTCGGCAGTAAGCGTCCAAGTTTCACATCCATACATTAAGACCGATGTCACCAGAGAGCGCATTAGTCGAGTTTTTGATCTCAGAGAGAGTTTATTAGCCTTGCCAAATGTGTTTAAGTTTGCTCAGAGCTGCCAAAGTCTGGGCCAAAATGTCAAGAATTTCTGGCTTTGATCCTTTATCGGATATTATGGCACCTAGGTATTTATGGGAGGAGACAACTTCAAGTTTTTCCCCATTTATCCGAATATCTTTTTCGAAGGCTCTATTTGTCATGACTTAAGTTTTTTCGGCATTGATTTCCATGCCATACGCCTTTGCTGTTTTATTGAGTTTAGCAGTCATTTCTTGCAGTTCGTCCTCGCTGCCAGCTATGCCGTCTAAGTCGTCGGCGAAGCGCAAGTTGGTTATGGTTCTTCCTACGATACTGACAATTCCGGTGTGGTCTTCTAGCACATCCGTCATAATCCTTTCAAGGAAGAGGTTGAAGAGAATGGGGAAAAGTAGACATCCTTGTCTGACAGCAACAGTAGTTTTAAACCAATTTCCCAGTTTACCAATGAAAAGTACCTCGCTAGTTGCTTTGTAGTACAATTTTTGATAACTTCAATAAGGTTTGCATTAATGTTCAATTTGTGCATGGTTGCCCATAGTGCTGCATGCCACACTCTGCCGAACGCTTTTTTAAAGTCGATGCAGATGTTTTTCACAGAGTATTCACAGATTAAAGATTTATTCCGTTGTGCTTCTTCCTGCTCTGAAGCTAGCTTGCTCTTCTGAGATGATTAGCTCTGCCTGTGGTTTCAGTCTATTTAGTATAATCATAAGTATGACTTTACTTGGGTGGGTAATTAAGTTTATTGTACGGTAGTTTTGGCACAACTGTACATTACCCTTCTTTGGGAGCGTAATAACTAATGATTGAGTCCAGGGAGTTGGCCATTCTCCTGTTTGCCATATTTTGTTGCATATGTTGATTCGTATATCTATAACAGGGTTGCATCCTGCTTGATTACGTTCACCTGAAATGTTGTCTGCTCCCTCTGATTTCCCATTTTTTAATTTTTGTACAGCAAACTCCACCACCTCGCGGAGGATAGAATGATTTTCTGTGTTGGCTGACATTGAGCAGTTAAGCACTCAAATGTCGCCTTCATTAAATAGTTCAGAGCAGTATTCGGTCCATCTTGTGAAAATTTCTTGTTCATCTGTTATACATTGGGCGGATTTATCCTGTATGATTGAGACACGACTTTGTTTGTTGGATATTAAGCCCTTGACAAATTTATACGCCTTTTCGGAATTGTTTCTTTGTAAATTGTCATCGATGTTTGAGCATTGTTGTTCTATCCATTCCTCTTTTGCTTTCTTCCTGTCTTTTTTTATCTTCTTGTTGATTGCTTAGTATTTAGGTGCTACTTCTGTAGTATTTTACGCGCTCTTAAGTTTCCTTCTTTCATCACAGAGCCTTAAAATGTCAATAGTAACCCATGTCTTTATTTATTGTTTGCTTCTTCCCAAGTATTTCTTTTGCTGTTTCCATTACTTTGGCATTGAAGGTATCAGTGACTAAGTCTATGTCTGTCTTTGAGTTTTATAGGCCGGTCAGTGGAGCAAGTTTTCCTCTAATGGTTGCTCTGAACATCTCTGCGATTTCCGGGTCTGTCAGTTTATTAAGATCAAAGCCTAATCGATAATTGCCTTGTTGTGTTATGTTTTTCAGTTGTAGATGAGAAGTCATCAGCACAAGATTGTGATCACTACCGACATCTGCTCCAGAGAAACTTCTAGTTTTAGATGTTTTAATGCATGATTTGTATTGTTTTTTGACCAGTATGTAATCTACCTGATTACTATGTTCTCCGTTTGGCCAGTGCCAAGTCCATCTTCTGAACTTTTTATGCTGTCCAAGTGTAGTTGCTAACTGGAGGTTGTTTTATCTGGCAAACTCCAGGAGCCGAAACCCTCTTTCATTGGTCATGTCATTGCAAGAGTGTCCGCAAGCATCTGCCCATTTGTGCCAAATTCCGATACTGTTTACTATATTTAGCACCAGTAGTTTCCCTTGATTTAGACAAGATTGTGGGACGAGGGGCCGAGTGGTATAGATACTCGACTGTCGATCTGAGAGTCCTGGGTTCGATCCTCTGTGAGAATCATATGGAATTTTTACAGGTAAAAATGTGTTTCAAAGTCGTCCCACGAGTCCACCCAGATTTAAATAGGTACATGACTTTAAGTTGGGGAAGAAAAGGCGGCCTGACGTTTTGCTAACCACACAACCCCTTCATATGCCGAGGTTACAGAAACAGATGAATTCTACACTTCATCTGCCCCGATGGCCCGTTAGGGTTAAGGGAACGTATTATCAGAGCTATGCAACAATTGACGGAGATTTCGGACGATTAAATGAATACAATTTAGAATGTTTTCAATTATGGGTCCTATTTCAGTGACCACAAACCACTTGTAGTTAGATTTAAGATAATTATTTACTGAAAGATAACATACGTACTGATACTTAACACGAAAATGCGCTAACACGTCCTGTGTCCAGAATGGAACAGGCTTATTTTAATTGTTTATAGTACACTCTTACGTCCACATTTAGAACCACATAAATTATTTAAAAACCTTCTTTCACCATTTATCTCAATCGATAAAGAGAAAAGAATCCATGATTAATTATTTGAACTTGATTTTTAGCTGTAGCAGACAGACGGACGTACAAAAGGAGGTACATATTTATTTAGATACTTTTACATAGTCCATTTGCTGCACCCTTAGCACCCAACGGTTTTTTGATGAAATAAGTTATGGGGCACACGTTCATATTTCATATGTGTCGCTAAATTCATTTGATGTTAGACAATACTTTAAATTGATTTACATACTTGTATTGATAAAACGCTGTAAATATCAATGGAATAATTACCATACTCAGTAGTGATTTAATAAGATATTTCAATAGAATATTAAAAAAAAAATTGCCTATAGTCAAACGTTAAATACAATAAAAATGTAAACTTTTTTTTTTTAATGTAATAAAAAAACATAATAAATATAATAGTTAATGCCGATGATTGCGACCAATTATTATATTTAAATACTTTCATACATACATACATAAGCACACACACACACACACACACACACACACACATATATATATATATATATATACATATATAATACTAAGGATTAACGACAATCATAATTTATTATGCACTAAATTTATGATTAGGAGTATATTTACCTCAGCATTAGAGTTAGATAAATAAACGATATTCTCCTCTTTTTTACAACATAGTTTGGCTTTGAACAAATCAATTGCTTTCTGTGAATTAACGTTATTGACTTTAGCGATTTTCAGAATAAGCTCTTCCATCTGTATGTAGTGTTTTCCAGCACAAAGCCATCGCATTGATTCGTCCGTCATCCTAAATTAAAATTACAATTATAATAGTTAGGCATGTTCTATCACCATTCAATTATAACATTGCATTACTAATTATACATACATAATTTGAATGCAATCTATAGTTTTTTAGATGTAATCTTTTTTAACAAATTCCATATGTACATTATGAAAAAGTATTCATAAAGTATATAAAAGGAAGTATTTTAGTATGTTAAGACCAGTATAAAAATTTGTTGAAACTCGTCTGTTTTCTTGAAAATTCTTTTTTCGTATTCTATACTGAGTAGTCTTCTTGTATATTCTTGAAATGACAGAATTGTAAGTTGTAAAGAAAATACTTGATTCAAATTCAATACATAGTAATCTCTAGAATATTCTTTTCAAGAATTTTTTTTTAAATTTCTAGGTTTGTTCGATATTACTCATACAAATATAAATTTGCCGGTGGCTCAAACCAAAATTTAGGTTTATGCTACTGTTGAGCAAGCGAAAAAAGGTAGATAAATAGCAATTACTGATATAGATAACATCAAAAATTATTATCACCCGGCAGATAAATGTTGCTACCAGTGTGGAAAATATTTAATGAAAAGAGCCAGTTGCTACTATTATTTCTGCATGAGGGATCTTACCAAAAAAATAGTAAATTGAAGACCACTACTGGTGATATTTTCTGTGATTTGTGAGCATACTTGAAAATAATTGTCCATTCTACTGGAACCTAGTGATAGTATATATCACAATTAATGCAGCTAAAGTGGGACGGATGGCCGAGTGGTGTAGATACTCGACTGTCGACCTGAGAGTGCTGGGTTCGATCCTCGGTGAGGCCCATGGAATTTTTCCAGGTGAAATTTGGTGCAAAGTCGTCCCACAAGTCCACCCAGCTTTAAATGGGTACTTGACTTAAAGTTGGGGAAGTAAAGACGGCTGGGCGTCGTGCTAACCACACAATCCCTTCATATGCCGAGGTTATAGAAACAGATGAATTCTACACTTCATCTGCCCCGAAGGCCCGTTAGGGCTAAGAAGGGAACTTTTTTAATACAGCTAAACCTGAACCCTAAATAACTCGAATTTGACAGTGGTGTCAGCATTGATAGTGGTCAGGATATGTTAAAATTTGAACGTATTATATTCACTGAATATTGGGAAATCCACAATTAACAATGGATAACTACGACGTATATCTAACGCTTTTAGGGAGATAAGACTAGTAGAGACACAGATAACAAAGTTTGTAAGAGATTGCATAAATGATGACAAACAGGCAGCCTGGACGGCAGAGAAAACAGAAAAAAAAACCAGCGTGGTAGACAAAAAAGTGGAAACTACTTTGGAAGCATGAGTATTCTATAAAAATTGCACAATTAGCTATTGAAAACTATTTACATATTGCAAAGGTCCTTTAATTAAATTGTAGTTGATGTTAAAAAATATGGCCTGGCATTCCTGCATCAAAAGTCTCTGAGGGCAACAACAATTTATCAAACAACAATTGAAGGAGTTTTCGGACGAATAAATGACTACAATTTAGAATGTTTCAATTATGAGTCCTATTTCAGTGACCATAAACCACTTGTAGTTAGATTTAAAAGAAAATATTTTTTTTCAAATATATATAGAAATGTATTTTTAATATTTTTTTGAGATATATGCATTACACCATTGAATTTATAAACATTTCCAAAATTTACAAATATTTACTGAAAGCTAACATACGCACTGATACACGAAAATGCGCTAACACGTCATATGTCCAGAAGAGAACAGACTTAAAGTACTGATTTCGTTTACTAGACGATAATTTTATAAAAATACTTTAAAAAATCACAGCAACTTCTAGAAATCACAAAGTGTAATAGAAAAAATAGAAAATGAATAAAAATCCACTCGAAAAACTTAGACACAAACTCCACCATAGTTCTCTACTTCAATCTGCAACACTGTATCACACTCTGCCCTCTAAACACAGACACCTTTCAGATATCCCCGCTATACGGTCTAATTCCATTGGGAAAGGGAACAAACGTTACCACCGGATACCACACCTTGAACCGGCTCCTCTAAAAAATCTTCTAGCAGGTTCTCCCGGTACAAGTAAAAACAGGATGTTACAAATTGACAACTGCAGAAAAAAATTTACAGTACTGGAGAGGAAGTACGGAATAAAAGAGAAGAAAGACTCATTTTACATTGTATTGCTATAAAAGCTGCTTTTATTAATTGTATTGGCTTAATGAGACTAAAACTCATTTTAAAAATTTGACTGTTACAAAGGAGGTATTAATTTGTATATTAATATTTCCTTTTATTAATGATTATTATGATATGCCGTATAAATGTCATGAAAGCTAAAGTGTATCACTTATATTGAAGAAAATGTATACCATTTTATTAGGAAAATGGGAGAGGTGACATTATAGGTAATGTGTTAGGATAGTTATGTATAGGTGAAGATGTTTGAATAGAGAATTTTCTAGATGTTTCAGAGTGAAAAAGTACTCAGCAAGTTGGAAAAAAGTACAGAAGGCAGAGATATAAAAAGAGGAAAGTAATAAAATAGTAAACAGTGTCAAGGTCTCGTAACGGAATCATTTGGCCTGTTGCCTTAGAGTTATGAGTCGCTGACTTTTTGGACTCGTAATTGTATTTTTCCTCTGCCACAGAGCTTTATAGATGATATAACGTATAACACAATTGTATTGGCTTAATGAAGATGCAACAAACAGGTCTTGAATAATAAAATGTTCAACGTTTTTACATAAAGGCAGCATGCCTAAACAATGGTCTGGTGGCTAACAAACGTACAAAAAAGTAATTCAAACCAAAATTGAATAAGTAAGTTATCTCTTTCTCTCTCTCTCTCTCTCTCTCTCTCTCTCTCTTTTTTCTTTCGTTGACCATTATCATCGAGAAACCCAAGTCGCCCAACTACTCACAACCCGTGACAGACAGTGTATAGGTAAGATCATGAGTTTTCAGTTAGTGAAAGTTACAGAGAACGGTTAGTGATTCATTTTTTAAGTCAGTCAGTGTTTAGAATGCTAAGTTGTAATTGGAGATCATATTTTAAAAGACTATCGATTATGTAGCTTAGGTTTGATATGGCGATCTGGATATTTGAAATTATTCACTATTCATGTTTTGGATTTCTATGTAAATAAATTGGTTAACCATAATTACTAACGTGTTCTATTATTAGTGAGTACCCAATGAACGTGTTCCCTTATTACTGGGACCTTATGATAGTATACATCACAACAAATACTACAAAATGTGGACCTAAAATTACGCAGCATTGAAAGACATGTTAAATTGTCTATTGTTGACTTCCTTAATTTTATATCACTAATTATAAACGTTATTTGCCTCTACATTTTGTATTATTGTACGAGAATACCTCTTTTTATAAGGAGATTACCAGCCTTTACTAAAGTTTGTTGATTTTATAAAAGCTTTTTTGTAGAAGATACGTAGCGTGGAGTCTCTAATTTAATTATGCTCTACTAAGGAATAAAAAGCAATGGCAATGCAATGTAAAAGACGTACGGACTTGTCGACACGTGCCTTCAAGTTTATTTCAATGTTCCTCAAGACGGCCAACAGCATTTTTAAATCAAAGCCATCGTGTGGACTACATCACAGAGCAAGAATTATTATGGTTTAATATATTAATTAAAAGCTGTTTTCTCATTCGAAATATTTTTAACATGAGTAATATGCTAAGCTAGACAAATATATAAATATGTCGCCAAATGGACGATAAGACATGGCAGGTCAGTTAGGTGACATATATGTGACTCTCAAAGTTAAAGCTATATACAAATAATTTAATATAATTTAATATAAAAAAACTATTTAAAAGTTAAATTGTGTGTCCGTTTTGTCCGTTTATGTTTTATAAATAATGTCCATATTCCATATTCAATAATAAAAAAAGGAGGTCTACACTTAACACAATATGTACCATAATTAATAAAATTGATACAACTAATGTAAAATATAATCTTTTAATGAAAAAAAGATTATACCAAAGAAAAAATGTATAAAATATTTTAAAACTAAGTGTCCCCCGACTGATTGGTGACATTGGCGTCGCTAGGAATTTTCCCAGGGGGGGGGGGGCCAAAAAAAAGGTTTTTATTTTAACTGAAAATGTCATACATGTATATTTCTTAATTAAATCCAAGTTAGGTATATCATTAATTATTTTTATTGACATAAATAAATGTATTTGAAAATTGAATCATTTTGACTACAAGCATGTTCCAATTTTAATTTTTATTTATTTTTTTTGCATTATGTTGCTTGATTAGTCCTTCGAAATTTTTTTTGAAATTTAGTTGTTTTTTTTAATCTGGCAACTCTTGTTAGTTTATAATCCTCTGCCACTGAGTGAGTTTTTAAACTTATCCTAAATTAATATAAAAACATGGATATCAGAAATCGTTGTACAGACTCAATAAAACGAAAAGGAGAGCAATTGCGGTGCTCGAAAAACCGTTATTAGAAGATTTTAGGGCGTCTGAAGCATCTGAATTATCATATGTATTGAGGACAACAGTACAAGTTCACCAGCCAGACACAACTGAAGCAACTATTTCTTATTTGATTGTCGATGTCACTTCTTCATTTCCTAAATTGGATATAGGATGGTATGTCTTGACACACGACCTTTTAAATGAGTTGAAATTGCTGCTGATCCTTAATTGTTGGACCCCTGATAAAAAGTATGATTTTTAAAGCTGACAGTGGTGGAAACAGATATTTTAGATATTCTTTGTTTTAAGACTATTTATCGTGATTTGTACACTCGCAAATGTTAAAAGGTGGCTATTGCAAAGTGTGCGTGTTGTTTCCACAAAAGGTAATTCTGGGAGTTCAGGGGGCATTAGTCATCAAACCATACATACAATTTAAAGATTTCATCGAAGATGCACATAGCCACATGCAATGCACATGGGGCAAATGCTCATATTAAGGATGCAAGCAGTTTCTATAGAGCAGTTGAACCCATCATATAGAAGACAAATTCAAGAAAATTGCAACAAACTGGGTCCCACCATTTCTACAATCCTTTTTTTGCGGCATGCATGATTTGGCACTTCGTCAAAAAGAATCATATTCTGGTAATTTTTACGACCAGTTAGAGTTTCGTGTTGAATCTGGAGATGAAGTTCTAGGTAATCATTTGTCAATTGGTTCTTGTAGTGCTAAGAACATCTCGCAACTATACAAAACTCTATGATCGAAATTTATGAGTTTCTCTTGTGTGAAGACATTGTTCATGATGCAAATTATTCAGTTGCAATTTCTGTAATTACGTGCCGACGAGACAACATATATGTTCTGTAAATATTGTTCCTGTTTCATACAATTTGTTTTGTTTTTTTACTTCTGATGTAATGTGTTACAGATCCTCGCTTATCGAACTGGACATTTATTATGCCTTTTTCTAGGGTTAAGTTGAATAAAATGCACAAAAGTTTGTCTCCATGTCTAAGTCCTTGGTTTACTTTAAATTCTCTTAAGCTTTTTTCTTGTATTTTCACTCTGCTTCTTGAGTTCTTTAATGTCATGCGTACTATTCAAATGAGCATGTAGGGGATAGACAACTCCTGTAAATTTTTGTAAAGTTAATTTCTATTGATACTGTGATATGCTATCTTGAAATCTATGTGAAGCTGGTGTAGGTTTATATTATGTTCAAAACATTGTTCCAGAGTGTTTCGAAGGGAAAAGATGTGGCCCGTGGTTGCTCTGTTAGCTCTAAAACTACAATTATAGTCACCTAATACTGTTTCACTGAGATCCCCTATTTTTCAGGCAATTATTTAGTATTTTGAATACGGTTTTATGATTTGAGATTCCCCTGTAGTTGTTGCAGTTAGGTTTCGAACCATTCTTGTGGAGTAAATGCTGTTTTCCTTTATGTTAGCATTTCTCTTATTTCCATATTTTATTGAACATCCTGTTTATTTCTAGATGTAGTGTGCATCCTCCATATTTGAGTAACTCAGCATTTATGTTATTTTGTTATGCTTTATTGTTTTCGGTCTGTTTATAATATTGTTTATTTCTTCTATAGTTGGTTATTTTATTTCTGCGCCATCATCTTCTGCAATGTTTGGTACTTCTTTTTGTTTGTCAGTATTAATTTTCAACATTTCCTCGAAATATTCCGCCCACCTTTCTAGAATCATTTCATTTTCTATAAGGAGGTCGCCTGATTTGCTAAGAAACATGTGAGATCTTGCTTGAAAACCGCTGCTTTCGTCTTTGATGGCCATGTACATTTTTCTTGTTTCTTTTTCTTTTGAGAATTCCTCTAGTTTTTCTAGTTTTCCTTTTACCCATTCACGTTTTTTTTTTCTTTAGGCATATTTTAGTAGCCTTCCTTCTATCCTCAGTGTATGTGTGAGTTGACTTTCTGGTTGCTTTTTGTAGCATTATCATCCTGAATTTGTTTTGTTCTTCCACTTCTTTTTTGCATTCATCGTCATACCATTCAGCTCTTTTCTTCTTTTGACACATTCTGCTGTTTTTTTTTATAGTTTATTTAATATTTTCTCAGTGGCTATTTAGATTTTTGTATAATCTATTTCTAAATTTTCTAGTTTTTTTTTTCTTGTGCATACTTTTCTTTTGTTTCAGGCTCTTTTATTAGTATTTTACATTCAAATGGGTTTGTTATCTTTGCTTTTGTGTTGTAAAAATACTTATTTTTCGTTTATACTTTTTTTGACTAACATGTGGTCTGTGTCGGCATCTGCTCCTCTGAAGCTTCTGTCATCTTGATATCTGAACCATGTCACCTGTCTATTAGTACATGATCTATTTCATTTATTGTAATCTGTCCCCATGCACCATCTAAAGATTCAGAAGAGAATACCAAAGAGGAATTGCATGATGCCCTATAAAGGATTATGAAGAGACACCTGGACATGATATTAAATAAATGTTAGAAGACTTTAACGCTTATATTAACAAAGAAACATTATACAGACTTACAGGGGGGAAGCTGCAGCATAACGAAAAAAAAAACAACGATAATGGAATATGTCTACATGATTTCGCATATGGCAAAAGTCATGAGCATTAGTAGCACAAAGTTTCCACACAAATGAATACACAAAAAAATGGAGATCACCAGATGTAATTACAAGCAAATCTTATTTTATCGGCACTCACAAAATCTGGCGAGGTTTCCCCTATCCGCCCACTGGGGAGTCATCCGATAGAAATCGACATACGTTTTATCATCACAAATTACGTTATACCCGTCAAAGCTAACGACTTAGGATTATTAGTTTAAATTATAATTAATTATCTCAATGTTAAAATTAAAAAGAAAAATTGTTATACAAATCAAATTATATTATTTTTCTCTCTGCCATTTCATTCATACTTCCCTTTAAATCATTATCTATTTCCCATAAAAACGCAAAATAAAATGCATTTTAAATCAAAATCAATATCACTTTAATGTTCAATAAAAATGTATCTTCAAGTTTTTTATCTAAATTATGCGAGAAATTTTATCCAAATTGTGACAAAATTTAGTAAATTAAAAAATGTGTAGAAAAAAAAATTTTTGAACTATTTTTAAACTGTAAACAACCAAAAAAGATCGTTGTCTGCTCTTTAAAGAAGTTAGACTTTGATAGCTAAATATGGTTTATAGAAAACATGGAATCAAAAGTAGTGGAAGCTAAGGTGTCGTATTACTAGACAAAATACGATTCAAATCTTCCTTTTTAATATAGTTTTATTTACATATAGAACTAAAAGCAATCGACGTCATTGTATTTTTGAAAATGCAGGAAATAAAGGAAGTTATTGTTTTACTTTAATTTATAGTGTTGTGTTCTAGCGCCTACACTATTCGGAATATTTTCATCTATGATGCTGAATTTTGCATTTAAGGACTCTGCTGAAGGTGTCTACCTACACACCAGAAGTGACGGGAAGCTGCTGAAAATGGCCCGCCTAAGAGCGAAAACCAAGATTCGCACTATCCTTGTCAGATACATGCTGTTTGCTGATGACGCGGCCCTGACGGCACACACAGAGGAACACCTATAGCTGCTGATGGATCGCTTTGCTCAAGCAAGCAGGGAATTTGGATTGACCATCAGCATCTAGAAAACCAAAGTCATGGGTAAAGACATCCCAGCTCCACCCTCAATCACTATCGACAACGAAGTTCTGGAGGTCACCGACAAGTTCACATACTGGGCGCCACCATCACCAGCAGTCTGTCCCTGGATGACGAGATCGACAAGAGGCTTGCCAAAGCAGCCAGCGTTATAGCCAGACTAAGCAAACATGTATGGTCCAACAACCAATTGACCCTGAAAACCAAGTGCAAAGTATACCAGGCATGTGTTCTCAGCACACTACTGAATGGCAGCGAAGCCTGGACTACCTATACCAAACAGGAAAATCGTCTCGAGAGCTTCCACCTTCGCTGTCTCCGACTCATCCTTGGCATCAGATGTCAAGACAAAATCACCAACACTGCCGCACTCAAACAAGCCAGATGACTGAGCATACACCTCTTTCTGTGCCAAAGACGTCTACGATGACTGGGTCATGTGCATCGAGTAAAAGATGGTCGCATACCAAAGGACATCCTATATGGCGAGCTGGCCACGGGGCATTGCCCCGTTGGTCACCCGAAACTGCGCTTTAAGGATGTTTGCAAACGCGACCTCAAATTGACTTGCAACAGCCTCGACAATGGGGAACAGCTCGCCGACGGCATCCTAAATGGAGAACAACTACACAACCAAAAACTGGAAATAAAAAGACAAAAAAGGAATATTACACAGCAGAAACAGGCCCTCATCCCTACATCCAGCTTCAACTGTGGTCAATGCGGTATAGTCTGTCGATCCAGGATCGGTCTGCTAATCATTCCAAATCCTGCCTTCATAAACACGCCTGATGACTAACCATCATCTTTTGAGATGGACGGGTGCCTACTACTATAGTGCTAAATATATCTTAATTATGTTGCGCCAAAAAATTTCTTACACCAAAAGTTCAAACAACAAAGAAATCCGGCTTAAATCCGACACATTTTAATAGAAACCTGAATCGGAGCCGGATTTATTAAAACTGCCAGAATCCGGCTTAACAGGAACAGGAATCGGATTCCAGTACATCCCTAAAGTAAATGCACACACACATACACACATACATATGTACAAACACCAAACAACAGAAGTGTCGAATGCAGGCTATGTATTTTTCTTCTTTAATCTTAATGTTTTTCTTACATCATCAAATCTTTACATCAAAAGTTCATAACATAACATAATCCAATAGTCTCTAACGCCTTCTATATATATTTTTACTGCTGTCGTTTACTACTAAAATTATGCTCTGACTAACTGAGAGAATAATAGTAGGCTATAGTGGATTTCGCTATATTTCACGTCCACTTCCTACGCCTGCCTCAGCCCCATTCCCTACTATATCTCCAAATCTACTTTTATATTATTGGGCCCCACATAAATCAGAGTCAGTTTGTCAAACACAGGTGTGGGTGCTATAAATTCCATTCCATGAACAGAAAATGTATCAGATTAAATGGAAAGGCACGGACACTCTGATATCCAGACTTGATACCTATGCTAACATAAAGCAATTAACTCAGGAAGGGAAAAAAGATGGAATGCGGGGAGGGGGTGTTATACAGTCCGTGGCAGTCCGGAGATTTATCTGTTTCTCGGAATGTTAGTTGACTCTCTCTAACCAATGTGTGAGAACCCTGTTTTCCATATATATATATATATATATATATATATATATATATATATATATACTTATAAGACGCATTTGTTGTCTGTCTGTCTGTCAGTCTGTATGCCTGTTCCCTTATAACTCAAGATCCAGAAAACGAAATTTGTTACACATACACATAATTACATGGGGAAGGTTATAGGACATGTTTCGTTTTATCTCGATGGGTAGTTTAATTGTAATTAATTATTTTTATTTTAGTATTTTACTATATTAAAGTAATCTCGACGGCGCCATAGATAAAATTCCTCTGTGACGTCATTTCCCTATGATACATTTTTAAAAGAGGGGTAACTCCCGGAAACTCCAAATGTAAACATGATGAAATCAATAGTCATATCTATTTACCTATCGTTTTATGTATTCGGAAGATTAAAATTAAAGGTGCACTTTAATAAACCGAAATACGTTAATTAAAATGTTTCTGTGAAATTATTAACATTATTAATACAATCTCAATGAGTAGTTTAATTGTAATTAATTATTTTAGTATTTTACTATATTAAAGCATTCACGGTATGGGATCGCCTTCACTATAAATAAAAATCGCGCACCAAGTGAATGTGTAATTGAACGGACGGAGAAGAAAGGGCTAGGGACGGGGAAAAAAAATATTGTTGTTGTTTTTTTTTTCATGCTGCAAGTACCCGGCTTTGCCCGGGATTAAAAATAAGGTTTTTTTCTGTTTATTTAAGAAGCGTAATTCGACGTTTAATTGTACAGAGAGAGGGAGGGGGTGAGAGATAAGAGAGAGGGGGCAGGGAGGGAGAGGGAAGGAGGGGGCAGAGAGGGGGATAGGAGGGGAGGGAGGGGAGGGATAGAGGTGGTAGGGAGGGAGATTAAGGGGGAGGGAGGGAGGGGAGAGAGAGGGTTGGAGAGAGTAAGGGAGGGAAGGAAAGAGAAAGGAAGGGAGGGAGATAGAGGGGAGGGAGGGAGAGAAAGGGGAAGGAAGGAGAGAGGGAGAGAGAGGATTGGAGAAATGGGAGGGAGTGAGAGATAAAGAGAGAGGGGCAAGGAGGGAGAGAGGGGGGGAGGAGGAAGGGAGGAAGGGTGGAGAGAGGGGGGGACGGGGGGTGAGAGAAGGAGGGAGAGAGATAGGGAGAGAGAGGGAGATGGGAGAGTTAGGGAGGGAGGGAGAAAGGGAGGGAGGGAAAGAGAAAGGGAGAGAGGGGGTAGGGGAGAAAACAAAAGGTAAACAGAAACCTTATTTTAAACCCGGGCAAAGCCGGGTACTTTACAACTAGTATATATATATATATATATATATATATATATATATATATATATATATATATGGTGGGCCAAATAAAAAAGAAAATCATATAAGATACGAATTATTTAAAAATATAATTAAATTAATTGTATTGTTTCATGTAATCAGAAATCTTGTTCAACGTGTTCTCCTTGCTTATCAACAACTTTTTTTAAGCATAGACGCAACTCCTTTATGCTACTCTCAATACATCGCTCTCCCAGATTTCTCCACTCTTTAAGCATTGCCCCTCCACTGTGGTAGATTTTAGTCGAAGGTAGACTTTTTCTTGCAAAGCACCCCATATGGTACAACCTTCTGGGTTTAAATCACGACATTCTGTGGCCACATGTCTCGCTTAATGAAGTTAACATTCTGGCTGTGTGAGAAAGAGCTCCCTCTTGATGTAATGTCCAGTTTTGTCGACAACATTTCGCTTGAATTACAAGCATCAAACCTTCTCTCAGAACATGTTCACAATACTTTGGCACCTAGTTCAACGAACACAATATCAGTTTTCCCCAATTATTATACACCAACTGATACCATGATACTGCGTCTGAAATGTCACGTTCTCGAATAAGCCAACTTTCCTGTACTTGAACTTTCTTTGTTTCTTCGGAATAAGTACGATCATTTTGAGAATTAACTGGATTGTCTTTTCATCTGTAAACAAGATGTTTCTTACACTTCTCTCATTAGTAAACCTCTCAAGTAGCTGCCAACTGCGTTGCAAGCGTTTCAATTTGTCATTTCGATTCAGCTTCAGCCCGATCACACTCTTGTACGTTTTGAGACTTAAAGCATTGACTTTTTTGACTGTGAGGATCACCCTCTTGACTGAAGATCATCTTACGCACCGGCTCAATATTCCATTGTGTTCTGGCCTGTTTTGGTCTATCATTTATGTGTTTACGTTCTGTTGTACCGTTGTTGTAAAGTGTATGCATAACTCGACTGACACTAGTTATACTCAAGGCTTTGTTTGGAAACTCATTGACGAATCTCCTAGCACCCCTTTGTTTTTCAGTTCGCAAATTTTTAGAGCATTTTCCGAAAAAAATGCTTTATTGTCCCCGTTTAGTCTGTCTGTCTGTCTGTCCGTCATCACCCTAGATCTCAACAACCATAAGTCCTAGACCCATGATGTATTTATCATTGTGTAGGTCTTGGCGTGCCAAGAAAACACTTTGGTCCATTTCGCGATTTGACCTCTGAGGGCCGAAAAAGGGGGCATATTAAGTACCGTTTTTTGCTTATATTTTAAATATAAATAATAAAAGCTAATCAAAGGGGCGTAATCATTATTTATTTTTGTAACAGTTATTAAACATGATTACTTCCCTCTCTATTTACCAAAACATATACGCTTAAAGCGAAATCTATGGCTGTAACACGGAAAAAAATACGGATTTCGTCCGGCGTAGCCATAGCCACTGCGTACACGAAAATGCTCTAAAATGTCCTTTGTCCGAAACGGAAAAGGCTTAAATTGCTTGTTTGATCATATTACGTTGTCCGCGGTAATTTTTGTCATTCATGAGAAAAAAGTTACATTTTTTTTTAAACGATTGTCATCTTAAAATCCAAAATGGCGCTCGGAAATTGCCGAACGAATGACGTCAAATATCTAAACGGGCAAGTAAGCAAATCAGTAACCAATTTAAGATATTATGCTGCATACAGCTAAACATACTTTGATATAATCATATTGCTTTCTACGTAATATTCTCATTTTTTGGCACACTCTGCATATATATATATATATATATGTGTGTGTGTGTGTGTGTGTGTTTGTGTGTGTGTGTGTGTTTGTGTGTTTTATTATTTATCGATATGTTAAAATACTTTTTCACATTATTGCATTTACTTACCACCATAGAAACACTGCATATCCCAAAATAGCAGAAAGAATTAGTTGTGTATAATTCCATTTTAAACTTCTTGTTACGTAAGCTATCAGGCACAAAATTATGAGGGAAATATCCCATACAAAGGAACAAATTTTTTCAGGCAGATCTCGGTGAGTAGTAGGCATCATTTCGATCATTTGTATTTTTGCTAGTTGGAAAGAACTCTGAAAATTACAGATACATTTTTGTTACAAGAGTTAACTATAAAAGTTGCATTAATTTAATAATTCATTTAAACAATCTCCATGTATTGTTATAATTAACATAATAATGTCATTAGAGCTATTAAAAAATAATGACTTAACTGAGAGGAAAGCCGCAGAAGCAAATCTAATGATAAGAAAAAGAACAAAGCTGTTTGAAAATGAGCTGAACAATGAGGTAACAAAGCACAAGACACATGTAACGGTATAAGAAATTTTTCGCCCATACCTGAAAAAAAATTTAGACAAAATTACACATTTATTCGTATAAAAACATAGCTTTATGTTATAATAGTATGTAGAAATTTTTGCTCGCGTAGGCATTAATTTATAACAGAACACTAAGACATAATTTAATTGATCACACATTTTTTCTCAATGGGCTGATGTAGCCCTATCTTTATTTGGGCTATGTTTATTTCCATTTACTAACAGACCGATTTAAGAAATTTAACAATGCCGACTCGGGTCCGATTCTAACAGTCCGAGCTCAGCTCCAACTCCATCGAACACTTACTTAAGTCTCAGCATGGTGCATGGTTCTTATCTCACGCGTCAAGACTATTGATCCGCTGACCAGTAGCCACCATAGACCACACATATCGCTTGGGTCAGTGACCAGCACGCATTAGGTACCATCCATTGTGTGGGTCAGTGACCAGCTAGCGTGGGGGAGACGAGAGCAGAATTCACAACCCTCTCCTGCTTAAATCTTATAAGGGTACTAATTTCCTCCGCCTATCTACTTGTATCTTTCCTAATTGACTTTTCTGCTAAGTTGGTTGTTTCAGACGGTGTAAACAACAGTGAAAATATCTGAGAAGTCGATGTCCAACCAGCAACAGGAGGATAGGATGAGGAAAGAGAAATATTTCATTAAAAAGTCACAGAAACTGTGATATTTTTCACATCCCCTCCCCTGTATTTACGTCGTCACTAGCAGGTATTAATCAGACAAAAGATCAAAGCAGCCATTCGTTCAGTTTATTGACACTGGGTGAGAATGAAATAGCAGTATGCTACATATTACCTCTGGTCAACATTCCGAAATAAAGGAGGTACTGCACATGGAGAAATAGGCTTTACAGTCATCCCCATATAAATGTGTGGTCATCTGACCATGAATGATTGACATTTATTGATAGCGTTTACAGGTCAGAGAAGCCAGGTTATGAATCTGGAAAGGTGGAAGTTTGGATAGAAAACGGGAGCTCTCGGGGTGGCCACATTAGAGTTATCAGTCCCTGTTCAGTACTAGTGATTGTGTAGATTAACTATTTATTGTAGCCTACTAGTTTAACGTTGATTATTTACTTCACTATTGTCTAGAACTCATCGTGGTTGAGTTTGGGGAAAAAAGGATACATGCCTAACTATTAGTCATGATCCCAGATCATGATCCAAGACTGGGAGCATCAGGAATTATTATGCCAAATCCATGACACATCATTTGTTTAATACTTTTACTGATTTGTACGATAAAAGGTAAAACCCAATTACCTCTTTTAGTTCATTATAATTTATAGTCGCTTACAGATTACATTAATTATATTCTCAATTCCAGCTGTTGACGCTTTCTAACATTGTCCAAAATATATTTACTATTTGTAAAAATAACGGTGGCTTTAACTGGCTTTGGAGCTCTTATGTATTTAAAAAATACGCTGATTCATTTTTAAATCAATTTAAAGTAAACACAAATACACAAAGACAAAATATAACTGATACAACAGATTGTTTGACACACACACGTATTGATAAGTAATAAACTAAACACATGTTAACCGGAGCGTCATAATTCTATGTTTGGGATAGAAGTAATTTTTACTCAATTAGATTATATATATATATATATATATATATATATATATATATATATATATATATATATATATATTTAAATGTTCCCAGAATATACCTAGTCTATGTTTTTTTTTTATTTTAATTTAAATATGTGTACCAGTTTTATATAATACCAATTTTAGAATCTATACATTGTTAATAATACACGTTTTTGAATGAATTAACTCACGTATCAGCAAATCGAGTAAAAAATAAACAACCAAACATCTGACCCATTACAAACACTGTTTGGGAGACGTCAGAGAAATACTCTCTTTCGCATACTAGGTCCCACTGTAAAAGAAATACATACATTGGCATAAAAATGAAGTTTAATTTACATAGAAAAAAATCCAACTAAAATATTATGTACTATATGTAAACTTTACTTTTTATTGGATATAGGCCTAAAGTTACTTTATTTATACATCCTTCTTAAAAAATATGTCTATGGTGAATCCACCGTAACCTACGTAACATTTGGAAAACAATTTAGCATTCTGATATTAAAAAAACAAATGTTCTTTTAAATTAGAGACTTTTTAAAACCAGTTTTAATAAATGTAAGTTTGAATGGATGTTTAATTAAAAAGGTTGAGCAGTTTTCTGCTAATCATTTGCAAGATATTTTCGTAACTCACGTAACCATTTAAATGAAAATAGATTTTGTATTAATTATTATTTCATTCAATGACTTTGCATTAAAATAATGAAAAAAATAGTATTATATTTTGAAAATTGTTTTAACAATAAAACTTTCCGTGTAACTGACTCAACATAAAGTTGTATCTGACGCAACTTCAACGAAATACAAACCAAAGTTGAAAAAATAATAATTTGAAAAAGCAAAAGAATTATTTCTTATGTTTGAACATTCATTATTTTTTTAACTTTGGAATGTTTCTTTGATTTCATTCAGATTAGAACATTTGAATCCATCTATTCCTTCCAGTGTAATAGGACCGAATTTTTTTGTGTTTTATTGAACATCTATGCATTTATAAAGACATTTCTGATAATGCTTTTTCCCTTTAAATTATTTAAATGTCATCCGGCTTTCAACATATAGTTTTATTATCAGAACATCTATTACATTCGCGCAAATAGCAGTTCAAGTACGGTCCGCAAACTGAATTTACAATAAAATAATTTTGTTTTTGCAATTAATGCTGCAGCTTTGAACCTCCTATTTAACAGCATTTCAAAGTTTTCATGACATAACACAGCAACAAACTGTGATCTTTGGCAGTTATTGGGGCGATATGTTTAGGACTAAATATGCAAACATTGATCTACCTATTTTCAGTTCAGGATATTTGTTTTTAAATTGCTTATAAACTTCCATAACACTCATTGTAGGAATGTTCTTTTGTATCTTCTCTTTCATATTTTTGTTAACCACAATTACGTAGTTTTTAAATCCAGGCATATAACAGGATAAGATATCAGCACTATTAAGAACTGTCAACTGTTTCTTCTAAGGCAGATCTATCAGCTTTTCTTTAGTTTTTTTCATCAGCCACTTTGATCCCAAACTTCTTATTCAAGTTTTTCAATACAACGATTTTGTTCTAGGGCTTTTTGTAAAATCTGATTTGACTTTTCTAATTGTTTTGCCAAGTGAATGTGGTGTTTTACAAGCTTCGGTTGGTATTTCCTTATTGCTGCAAATAATATATTAACCACTAAGCTTCAACTTTCTGAATTTTCTCTTTCTTAGCTTACTGTTTTGCTTTTCAAGCTTTTTCTCGATAATTTCCATTTTCCTTGCGATGTTTTTGTTGAATTATATTCTTTTCTGAACATTTTTGCAATGTTTCTGCACTCAATTCGGCCCAGTACAATTTCATTATTTCTGCTGTACTTTTAGGTGACATAATAAATAATAAGGAAACAATGAAACAGTCTAAGAAAAAAAAAGATTCGCCAGTTACTCAAAAAACGTTGCATCAGTTACGCGAGTTATGTTGCGTCAGTTACATGAATCGCTTTAATCACATGAGCCCTCACGCTTTAGTTTTTTATTTGGTGAATAAAAATGTATGAAATAAAAACAATTTTTAGAAAAAATCTTTGTGATTTGTTAACATAATTAAACAAGCAATTAAGCCTGTTCCATTCTGGATACAGGACGTGTTAGCGCATTTTCGTGTAAATATTTGTAAATTTTAGAAATGTTTATAAATTTAATTGTGAAATGCATATATCTGTAAAAAAAAATATTATAAAGACGTTTCTTTATATTTGAAAAAAAAATTATTTTCTCTTAAATCTAACTACAATTGGTTTGTGGTTACTGAAATAGGACTCATAATTGAAAACATTCGAAATTGTAGTCATTTAATCGTCCGAAAACTCCGTCAATTGTTGCATAGCTCTGATAATTTCAATTAAACTCAGAACACAAGCTTACTATTTCATTTGATGAGTTTCTTAATAAATCTTCGTAAAACTACGTGCTGCAGTATTTCGCACCAAATGAATGGGTTATTGAACGTACAAGGTGTAGAATGGGGCCATATATATATAATATATAAGCCCCTTAGTAGCCCTGAAGCCCGGCCCTCAGAGGTCCTATAGCAAAATGAACTTTTGATGTACACGTGGCAGGCCAAGACCTACAAAATGATATATACATCATGGGTCTAGGACCTATGGTTGCTGAGATATAGGGCGCTCCTTTGTTAATATAGCTTATATAGTAAAAAAACGGTACTTTATAAGCCCCTTTTTACGGCCCTCAGAGGTCAGATCGCGAAATGAACTTTTGCTGCACAATTGGCAGGCCAAGAACTACAAATGATATATACATCATGGGTCTAGGACTTATGGTTGTTGAGATCTAGGATGAAGACGGACAGACAGACAGACAGACAGACAGACAAAACGGGGACAATAGAGCATTTTTTTTTTCGAAAATGCTCTAAAAATAGCATAAAATGTAACTAACACAATATTGAATATTAAATACTTTTTCATCACTATTAACTATTTAAAAAAAAAATGTTTTAATTGTAAAACAGTACAAACAATAAAAATAAAACTACCTTGTTTTATTTGTAATAGTAGGCCCATATTATTAAAAAAAAGAAATTTATAAACCAAAAGTAATGTGTTTTACCCCAGACACTAGCAATGATATTTAAAGATAAAAATTTCAAAAAATTTGGCATAAAACATTATTTTAATGAAAAAAAAAATTAAACCGTAATAAAAAAACCTTTTTTTTTTTTTAAAGTTTCATTTTTTTTTTGAATTCACCATATATTATGTGTTTTTAATTCTATAGTATAACTGTACATTTAATAATATATTACCTCATTTGATTTATTACTATTATAATCCATCATGACATTAACATAAAATATAAGGTTTTTTTAAAAGAAATGTTGTTTTAAAAATTAGGAAAAAATATTTACCTCAGTAACAAAAGAAGATTGCGATATAGAAGCGTATTCATATCCAATTAAGCATGTAGACTTGAAAATGACATCACTTCCGTTAGATATTTCAACATGACATTGCCCGTAAGATATATTATATAAATCATTGTTGATGTATTTTTTGAAGTTAAATGTTATGTCATCAATGGTTAAATTTGAATTATCTATCTTAAGACATCTATGGTCAACGGACTTTCCTAAATGAGAAAAACAACGTTAAACTTTTAAAAATCTTTTTAAAAATACACGAAACGTTAAATAACCAATGATTACTTTTTTGTTTCATACCTATAAACACAACAGACATTGAATGTAGTGCGAATGATACAAGAGACATCAGGAAGATAACGAATCTTGTCATCTGATAGAAACCATTCCACCTAAGTTCCATGAAGATCTCGTCTACCACTCCTACATGATCCATGACTTTATTAAACTGAGATAATTAATAAATTAAAATTAGCTTTTAATAATATTAACTTAGTTTTTAGTCATCAATATCTCCTTACACAACATAAAAGAAGATGCTTTTTATACTAAAACCTATATACAACGAAACATTTTTCCTTTAACAGTTATTATTTGTATTCGTAAATAACTGATTTTATTATGTATTATTATTTAAGGTCTTAATTGGTATAGATTTGGACAAAAAATTAATGAGATAATTTAATTTATTCAATTTATAAAAATGTCATTCTTTGAAAATTGCAATATGTATACTTACCTTGCATATGCTGATTTTTTCAAATCTGATTTTTTTGTATTCGGTCTTACTTAAATAAAAGGAAAATAAATAATAGTTATCTTTTTATATACAGAAAAATTCTAGGACAATGATATCTAATGATGTATACACAAGCATAAAAACACTCCAACTTTGCCCTAAATATGAAACGTCATTCGGCGTTAAATTCGTTCTAATATTCTTATACATTCTACTGACAGATTTTTAATAAGATTCTGAGATAACAAACAAGGAAATTATAATTTATGTCTAAAACGTATTGCGTATTTTTTTCATCTATGTATCTATTTATCTATATATATATCTGTCTGACTGATATATATATATATATATATATATGTAAAGCATGTTATAGTATGAACTGGTTTATAATGAGAAACTCAATTCATGTCCATGGTTCATATAATTTATTGACAACACAATAAAATATAAACAGAATAAATCCAATATAATTCACAATGACTGACAATCTCCTCAACTCAATGAATAAATACTTGTTAACAATAAACTTAATTGATTAACTAAAACTTCTGAACTGACTTCTGAACTGTACTCGAATACTCTCTCTCTCTCTCTCTCTGTACTCAACTGAACTGAACTCCTGAACTGACTCGATTGACTCCTTTTTAACTAAACATCGTCTTTATATAATGTACTCGCATCCAACTCGAACATTCCACATCGCTCTCTCTCTCTCTCACCCATTAAGACAATACAATTTACAATAAACATCATATTTATATTCTCTAACTATCTAGAATCTTGACCCAAACATATACACACACCTGTGTGCATAGTACACACAACTATACCATGACAATATTTATATATATATATATATATATATATCATATATAATATTATTCATTTCCAGTGTGCGCTAAATCAAAAGCGGAAAACAACAATTCAAAATAGCG
The DNA here is from genome assembly GCA_021962125.1 of Bulinus truncatus. Classification (NCBI taxonomy): domain Eukaryota; kingdom Metazoa; phylum Mollusca; class Gastropoda; family Planorbidae; genus Bulinus; species Bulinus truncatus. The sequence continues at coordinate 55,354 of JAGDYQ010000340.1, forward strand.
TCATCCTCTGTGTCTCGATTAGATTTTTCTTTTTGAAAAATCTACAGTTTTCAATAGTTTCTGTGCTTTTAATTATGAAATGTAAAAGTCCCCAATATAAAAAAATAATAATTATCATATAATATCATTCAAATCATTGTAGTTTTTATTACAACAGAGCATTTTAACATCGTCAAACGTAAACAGTAGTAATAATCGAAAATCTCCGACGTCGGCGACGATAAAACTATTAACCGCTTTTTCGTATATAATTTTTTAAATAAAGTTCTTTTTAAATATCGATATAATATTTAAAAAAAGGAAATTCAGCAAATTTCAATACTAATTAAGTTCTCAGCTTTTATAATATATATATTTTTTTAATAAATACGGCTTTGAATTATTTAAATTACTAAATAACAATATAGGCCTAAAAAACTAGGTCAAAAGTAAATGAAAACATAACCGAGCAATATTTTCTAATAGTAAATTAAAATTGAAGTTTAATATGCGTTGCGCGGTGGCAGAATGGTTATGCAGTTTTGACATTATTCACTTTTATGCAGACTATCCAGGTTCGATTCCTCCAATTTTTTTATTATTTTTTTCAGAATATATCCTTTTAGTTGTTTTGGTGAAAAGTAACTAATTAGATCTCTTTGACATTTTTAAAATTTTAAATAGTTTATTTTTTAAGATGTTGTAAGAAAAAGAAACAACAACTAATTAGATTTTTAATTATTTCATAACTTAAAAAAAAATAACACAGAGGCGTAACTAGGGTGGGGGGTCCCAAATCGAAAGTCCCGCCGGGCCCCAGCTTGATGGGAGACCCCCAAAATTATTTTTACATTAAATATTAAGTACATAATCTCATGTCATGGTATCTAGCGTTAAAATGCAGGGGCTCAAAAGAGGCCAAACACCGGGCCCCTAGGTTTGGCAATGGCTTTATAGTAGTCGATCTCTATGCTAAGGCTTTGCAGGGTACAACATGTTTGTGTGACCTGGTGGCTGAATGGCTAAACAACTTAGGTTATTCTTTTTATGCTGACTATCCAGATACCTCTCTTGAACATTTTTTTAGAATGTATCCTTTCAGTTGTTTTAATAAAAAGTAACTAATTAGATCCTTTTGACATTTTTTATTGAAATAATGTATCCTTTACGATGTTGTGAGAAAAAGAAACAACAACTAAATAGATTTTTAACTATTTCATAATTTAAAAAAAAAAAAAACGAAATATTTTTGAAAAAATGTATCACATCTGAACACAGAGTCCCGCCTGGCTCCAGCTTGAGGGGAGCCTCTAAAATTATGTTTTACATTAAATATAAAGTACATAATCTTATGTCATGGTATAGAATGTCAAAATGCAGGGCCCCCAAACCCTAGGTTCGGCAATGGCTTTACAAGTCTATCTTCATGTAAAGGCTTTGCAGGGTACAGCTAGTATATATATATATATATATATATATATATATATATATATATATATATATATAATTGCAATTTGGGTTCTGCGTTAAATCGAAAATAAAGAATTAATACAACATTATTCCAGTTAAAAATACAATGATGAAAAATCGGATCTGTCCAACAGCAAAAATAGTTTTGTCTTTTTGATCATTTAATAGCAAAGTTTTGTTTTTTCAACAGTTCGTAAGAACACAAATAACATAAATTCAAAGTTATGTATATCATTTACTTTTTTAAATTATGTACTTCATATATTGGGAACACATCATTTTCAGCTTTATCGTCATTATCTTCAGCAATGTCGTTAACGCCTATATGTTTTTTGTCAAAATCTGAAACGAGTAGAGTATCTTCTGCCTGAGCACGTAATTGATTTCCAGAAAGATTATCAATATCACCAATATCATCTTCGGGACCACTGTCTCCATTAGATTTTGTACCATCTTCCGGTGGCAAGATAAAAATATCTACACTTTTAAAGTCCTCTTCTAGCATGCTAAATACCTCAGCTACCGTGTAAGGTCTAGAGAAAGAAAATTTGACACATTACTGCTAAATCACCCAACAGACATTCAGGTGGGGTATAACGCATAGCGTCCTTTTTTAAGGACACTATTTTAATTATATGAAAAACAATATTAGCAAACTCATTGCACAATGACTTGCCAACAGGCATTAGGAAACAATATTTACTATATAATAGTTACACAAATTACATTAAAATACACATAAACTGTTCGTGACATACCTTTTACGTGGAGGCATTCCTAAAATAAAACTTTCCAACAAAATCGAACTTTAACCATAAAATAAAAATAAAAAATGTCAGCAAATACGATAATATCCGGTTTAGACCATTGCGAAAATAAACAAGGGGTGCACAGATTTATTTGTTTCATACCAATATTCAAGGGTGTTAGGGTAGTGCACATTTGTATAGCACGTCCTTAAAAAAGGACGCTATGCGCTAATGGGTTAATTCAATGAAATTTTAAATACAAGTTTACGTTTATATAATGAAACAAATGACATGGTGTGCAATCTAAAAACATTTTTTTCTTCTTGGACCACACTAATATTTAAACATATTGATAAACTATGTTAAATTCAGTTCAGAATAATTGTTGGAAAAAATATATAACAAAATATATATTGGTAGAATTTATGTTTAACAAATTATTATAAGAAAAGAGCTAATTTGCTCTCTACATTCTGCAATGTTCAAGGGCCTTTTATTAACCTCAAGTAACCTTGTTTGTTATACAAATAAGCTGGCCAGGTCACCTATTTAAAAACATGTCAGTTAATTGAATAAAAAAAAATAAATGCATAAGATATAAACAGTATCTGTAGAACAAAAAGGGAAAGCTTGTGCCAAGCACACACATGTCTAATTAAAGATACGGCATATTTGGTCGAATGTATTGTTGGTCATGATAAGAGTTCTTTGGCTCTAATTAAATTATAACTGAAAAAAAGAAACACAATTTCATCAATTATTACTGATAAAAATTGAGTTTAATGTTAAAACGCGTATCTGTTTATAATAGTTATAAGATGTACAAAATAACATTAATATTGGGAATAATTTCATTTGCTTGTGTTCTGATAAAAGCCATTTTAGAAAATAGTGATATAAACCAATTAAAGTATTGTTACGACCCCCCCCCCCCCCCGGTGCGCACCGTACAGTCTACATAGTGAACGCGATGACGCAGTAGAGACAGTGACGTAGAAGCCGGCAAGAAGATGGCCGTGATATTGTTGTCGTTGACGATGTTAAAAGAATAGTAAACTCTTGGAACCCACGCCGGCTTGTTTGTTGTTTTGATTTTATAAACAGAATTTTTAAGAGTCGTAACATTGGTGTCAGAGGCGGAACAGTCTTACAATGTTCGGTAAAAAATTAAACAAACTTTTAGTTAGAGAGTTAAAGGAAGAATTAGAAGAAAGGGACCTTCCAACTAACGGCAACAAAAAATAATTGTTTAATAGACTTCATGAAGCTCTTATTGATGAGGGAATGGACCCGGAGAGCCACGTTTTTACCACTGAAATCGGGCAGTTAAGAAATGAAGTGAAAGAATTTCATTTAACATTAAGAGATCTGAAGGAAGATCTTAACACTAGAATCCAAGAAGTGGTACCTGAGGATGTGGTCATCCATGAAGTGGTACCTGAGGATGTGTTCATCCAGGAAGTGGTACCTGGAGATGTGGTCATCCATGAAGTGGCACCTAAGGATGTGGTCATCCATGAAGTGGTACCTGAGGATGTGGTCATCCATGAAGTGGCACCTAAGGATGTGGCCATCCACGACGTGATACCTGATGATGTGTTCATCCAGAACGTAGCGCACGAGAAGGAACTAATCCAAGAAGAGCCGCCCAGCGATCTGATCCCCTATGAGAATGATCAGTCTGCAGAATATCTGAAAGCTTGTTGCAACCGCTGCCCTGGTTACCTTGAATATCCAGACAACTTAACAGAGTCTGATAAAAACAACGTCAAGAACAATAAACCACAACTAAACAAAAGCCACGAATGCATGGAAATCCACAACAGTGGAGCTGATGCTAGTGCCAACGTTTGACACTGCAACGGCAAGATCCCTACAGGTCTTAATTTCGTGCACAATCTGCCGCGCTTCGATAACAAGAAAGATTTGGTGACATGTGATGAGCCACCTGAGATGTTCGTGACCTGTGATGAGCCACCTGAGACGTTGGTGAATTGTGATGAGCCACCTGAGACGTTGGTGAATTGTGAAGAGCCACCTGAGACGTTGGTGACCGATGATGAGCCACCTGAGACGTTAGTGAATTGTGAATAGCCACCTGAGACGTTGGTGACCTGTGATGAACCACCGGAGACGTTGGTGACCTGTGATGAGCCACCTGAGACGTTGGTGACCTGTGATGATCCACCTGAGACGTTGGTGACCCATGAAGAGCCACAGGAGGAGTTTGTGACCCATGAATAGCCTTCTGAGGAGCTGGTGACTCATGAAGAGCCATCTGAGACACTGGTGAACCGATATGAGCCACCTGGGGAGCAGAGACGAAAGGTAGAGAGGAGCGAGAAGACCAGCAGCGTGCATCGGAGCAAAGGAGAACGAAGCAGGACAGAGATGAACCTGGCCATTGACTTTAATCTGGTCAGTTCCGTATACATTCATCCTAGCTCTGTCAAACGCAAAACATTTCGTTACTGCTACAAAGTGTTTTTCGTCATCGTCATGTTATTCTGCAACAACAAGAGCTTGATTTTGTTGGGCCTCATCAATGGAGGTCAGTATCTCGAACGCCTGCACCTGCGAGAAAACCTACCTGGTGAACAGCCAGATTGCTATGGGGACGAACACGATCCTCCCCGCCCCACCACGGGGACAATCAACCTCCACAGCCTGACAAAAGACATGCTCCTAGCTAGCATCAACGGTCACGATGAGAATAGAGCTCTGGTACATGTGGACAGACTGTGCATATACTGTTGTGAGAATTGACCTGTCCGGGACGGACAGATTTAAGAGGGGGCAGTGTTACGACCCTCCGGTGCGCACCGTACAGTCTACATAGTGAACGCGATGACGCAGTAGAGACAGTGACGTCGAAGCCGGCAAGAAGATGGCCGTGATATTGTTGTCGTTGACGATGTTAAAAGAATAGTAAACTCTTGGAACCCACGCCGGCCTGTTTGTTGTTTTGATTTTATAAACAGAATTTTTAAGAGTTGTAACAGTATAAACTACATTGCTTTGTGTTGGTTTATTTTATTGCCTTATCGCATAAAGACATGAATTGTTTTATTTTTGTGTAAACGTATCATTAGTTTCACATTGTTTGTGTGTTTGTGTGTGAGGGGACTATATTGATGTATTCTATTCATGTTTATTGGGCAATCTGTATTTATATTGGATGCTTATGTGCGTCGAGTTAAAGCCTGGAAACCTTACTGTTGTTGGTCTTCTTATTCTTGTAGGTTTTTAGTCAGAATGACCTCAAATTGCAATAAATTTACTCGTGCTCACTGCCATCACATTGTAAGGCAATGTTAACAACATAAGTTGATTCAAACGTTGTCGATTATATTCGTGGCACTTGACATACTCGACATACCTGCTTACTTGTTCATCTGTTGTGATTTGTTTGTAGATAAAACTGCTCAGCAGCTATAGGTTTTTTGCATTGCTTGTTCGAGCTATGAGAAGACTAATTGTTCCACTCACCGACAACTCTCTTTCTGTGATTCTCATTTTCCTCATCCGGGAGAATTAGCCTTGGTAGAATAGATGGCGCTGTATATCATTTAATCTCATTTCCGGCATGTGATTTTGACGAGAATCACATGGTAGTCACTTCCGGCGTACAAGAGTTTTCTAGCAATAGTAATTGTATAGTGGGGAATGCAACATTTTAAACAGTTTATTTCATAAAATGGCCTCTTATTTAGGTAAGAATACGTTTTATTTTCTTTAAATAGGAACACAATAACTAAATTAATGTATAGTTTTCTAAAATTGTCTTGAAAATTCCTAAATATCAAAATAAATGCATGGCGTAACATAACATGGCCATGGCAAGTTTGTTTGTAATGTGTACGCAACGTTCTGCTGTGTGATTGTAAAAAAAAAAAAGTTCACGAAATGGCCCATTATTCAAACAGAAAAACAATTATAATAGTTTTTTTTTAATTGACATGCCACAGTGATAATTTCTGACATTAATACAAGTTAAATTAGCTTAATTATTTATCCGTCATGTTCGCCATGACACTATGACTCAGTATAGGGCTGTATTTTAGGCCAAGCCAAGGCTAAGAACGTGAACGTGGTTTCATGTGGTTATAACTTAAATGTCATGATATTTATAAAAAAAAGCTATGATATAGTAGTTTAAATTAGCTAAATTATAGTTCCATCATTTAATACTGCAGTCATCATAACTTATAAGGTCATTTAGTAAATAGTAATAAGGATCATAAGGCTGAGCACTAAGTGTTAAAGCAAGGCTTAACTTAAACCTAAGCATAAATAATAAAAGCTGTGAAAATTATTATTTTTTATCAATAGTTAAACTTTTTTGTTAGAAAAATGTATTTATTATTATAAATAAATAATAATTTTATTGCTGAGAGAAAGACTTTTTTGCTACACAGGGTAAAGATAATTATTTTTACAATGCATTAAGAAAAAAATAAAATGTGTACAAATACTCTTTATTTGATCAATGAACAATTTTTTTTCTATTTTACTTAGGCATCTTAGGAACACAAACTAATGCCTTGATTGAATTGTGCAAGATCTGAACCTGCAGAGTGTATAAGGAAGCCTGCAGTGGAACCCCCAAGGCCAGAGAAAAATTGACCACCCAAAGACCACTTGGAGAAGGTCTTGCGAGCAGGAGATGAAAAGCTGTAAACAGACATGGAGGGAATTGAAAAAGGCCCCCCCCCCAAAAAAAAAACAGAGTGCTCTAGAGAGTGGTTGCAGAGGTCCTTTGCTTTGCAAGGAGTTCAAGTAAGTCAAGATTGTATAATTGGGGATGGGTGGTAGGGTGGTGTCGAGCGCTTGACTGTCGACCGGAGTGTCCCGGGTTCGAATCTCACTGAAACCCTTGGGATTTTTTCAGGTCCTGGTGTAAGTCCCCAAGTCCACCCAGCTTTATATTGGTACCTAACTTTAAGTTGGGGGAGTAAAGGCAGCTGGGCATTGTGCTAACCACACAATCCCTTTACATGCCAAGGTTACTGATACACTTCATCTGCCCCAATGAGCCCTTAGGGGCTTAAGAGAACTTCAAGATTGTATAAAGCTGATTTAGTTGACATGTCATAGGGATTTGCTCAGCGTGTTGGAACTAGAAGGGATCCAACTTGTGTTTGTAAGGTTGGTCCTAGTTTTTCATCAGCAGCTGATACTTATATTATTAACCAACAGTTGTTACTTATATTAGTCATTAATTCTGTACCAGTACATGAAATATAGCTAATTATGCATTGTAATAAAATTTGTTAGAAACAGAAAATTACATTGGTCTCTGTATACAGATAAATAATTTAATTAAAAATAATGTTAGCTAAATTAAAAGCAAAAGAACCATATTTACAGGCAATTTGTTTTTTCTTGGATTCCCAATAGTCGGAATTCTAGATCAGTAATGGCTTTGAGCTATGGCGTTAATTATAAACCTTTAGTATAAAATCATAAATATGCTTATATTTACTAAAACAAATTTATTTTGATTACATTCTTTTTTCTATAAATACTTTGTTACTGGTGCAAAGCTCAAAAGCTTCATTTCTGTCAAATGACTATGGTGACAAGAAGGATCAACCTTTTAGATTCAATGTCTTTTTTTTTTTTTTGGTAAATGATTTGTATAAATATATTTATTGAATACAGTATTGAATATTTTACGAGTATTCTTTGTAATCTAAAGCACTAGTAAAAACCATAAAACTTGATAACCAATGATTAGTGTGATTTATTTTAAAATAAATAAAATATAATGTTATTTAATTAATTATAATGTTAACACATTTTTATTGTTAAAGTTAAAGATAAAATCAAGTATGTTCGTTCTGTTTAGGAGGAGGGGGCAGTACAGTGTAGAGCACTTGACTTTTGACCCAAGGATCTAAGGTTCAAACCTTTGGTCCTGGTGAAAGCTCACCCAGCTTTATGTATGCATCTGACATATTTTGTGGAAGCAAAGCCATCAGGGCATTGTGATAACAACACTTAAACTGATGAAATGAGCCCGTGTTAGTTTTTTTTTTTTTTTTTTAGATTGTTATTTTTATAAACAACTTTTTTTTTCTCTTTCTAGATAAGTCATCATTTTGTCTTCCAGGTATGCATTTTAAAGAAAGTCTCAAAAGTCCAAGAATTCCATTCATTTGCTGTTAATGTCCATCAAAGAATGAGATTATCTTAATGGAGCTAATAGAAGATAATTGCTAATTAAAGTTGTCCCAAAAACATGTTGACACCGGTTCCATTGTTTCAAACTAGGAGTACGCGTCAGAAATGACAACCACAGTCACCGAGTTGAAGGACAAATTTACTTTTCATCTTCTTTTGAAGAAATGTCTATAAACGTTACTATTATATTCTTTCATTCATTTACTTTCATACTATAAACTATTTGTTCAATGTTTTAGTGAACAACAGAAAAGAATTTTTTTTTATCTGTCTGTCAGTTAAATTAATAAAAAAAAGTATCTTGTAAAATGACACTCTTTAATGTTACCGTTTCAAACGTTCAAAGCAAAATTTTGATAGGTCGGCTTTCATTTTTGATCTTTTGTTGTTCTTTCGTGTGTCAACATTAAAAATTCTTTCTTTCGTTTCATTTTGGTTATAGCAACAGTTGTATCAGAGTGTTTTCCGGTCTAACTCTTAGGGAAAAATCTATTGATGATTTTATTGCTATATACAAAGCACAAACGAAAATATGCCTTTCTTTCCATCATATCGACACCGCTAGTTTCAGAACGTTAATTAATATAAAATATTAAATTTAGCTCAGTATCACAATAATTCTGAAAAATGCATACACTGTCTCGTGTTTGCATAGCATAGTCTAGACCAGTGATGCTAAAATACTGGCCCGCGGGCCAAATGTGGCCCTTTATGATAATTTTTTGGTTTAAAAAAATAACATCTCATTATATACATACATATATAAAAATTATATTTTTAGCCCTCCAAATGTTTTTGGCAGACAATAATGGCCCACAGTAAAAAAAAGGTTTAGCATTACTGGTCTAGACCATGTCTTGACATTGATTTCAAGTGTCATGAAACTGTTAGTGCAGCTGATGCAAGACGCTATATTTTCAAATGCGATAAAAAATTGGGCGCAAAAAAATGGTGATACAAAATTTCTAACATCTCGTTATTTTAACCTTATTATATTCACCAAACACTTGTCGTTCTTTTACCTCCACCAGTACACTACAGTACCTCCACCAATGCACTACAGTATCTCCACCAATACACTACAGTAGATAATGTAAACTATTGAATGAAACTTTTTTCTTGTTATATCGACCGGGAAGGGAGCAGGAGGTTCACTTGTCGAAGGGCTATATAACAAAACATCTTCATTTTATATTACAATTGGGGCTTTTGTCGACGTACCTAGGGGTGAGGGTGTGTGGAAATTATGACAGGGTGGGGGTGGTAGATCTACTTAAAAAGTGAACGGACTTTAACTTCAAATTGTTGCGTGAAATTCCATTATTTATCGATTTGGTGAACTTTCAGCATTTTGGTCAAATTAACGCATTTAGGTGTTGCGTTAAAAATTTTAATCGCAAATTTTTTTTGACGCGTTAATCGCAAATTAACGCAGTTTAATCAGCAGCCCTAATTTAAACCATAAAATATAAATAATTAAGTAAAAGTAATAAAATCAAATTAATAATATGTGCTATCCTATACAATACATTTTTACCTCAATCAGAAAGTATTTACTATCACAAACAGTTGTCACATCTTTGGGATTTGGTAACTTTGTCTTAACCATTCTTTGAACTAAAAAATAAAACAGATATTTGCAAAATAACACAATATACAAATACATAAAAAATTCAAAAGTTGAGATAATTATTTCCTTAGCTTTAGTCCCTTCCATATCTATCATTTAGTTAGAATGTTAGACTAATACTATTAATACTATCAATTACCTTGATCAGACTAATCCATGTTTAAAATGATAAAATCTCATTACTGTTTGTCTCTGGCTCGATGACTCAGTCAAAGGCTGAACTCATAACTCATAAGACTTATTTGCATCTAGGCCTATCTGCTTGGCTGTATAGATCGCATGAATGTATAGCCAACGGAATAGTATGACTATGTTTGTTCTTTCGCCTTGGCTGGAAATCAGTCTACCACAAACCTAATATTTGTTAATGTTTGCTCCAGATATATGTGTGTTTTATTACACTATTGTGTCTTTTCCGATTAAGTAATGTCAGTAGAGTACACGTTTCTTGGTATGTATCCATGTAATGTCAATGTTACTACGGTTATAGTATGTTATACTCATTATTCCGATCTTGTTGATTTGGTTTCGGAGACAAAAATCGTTTCATACCATCAATATCAAACAGTTAAGCTACCAGATATACATGTCCTACAGGAACAATGTGCCTTTTTCACTGGAAAAATCAAATTTCTTTAATATATATATTAGGGTGCATCACCACAATAGAGGAAAAAATTGATTGTTTGTTTTTGAGCTATGTGTCTAATTTGTTCTAATATCATTAATAATAACTTGTGTAAAATATTTTTCAAATCTGAGTTGATTTAGAGGTCCCCCCCCCCCCGCCAAAGAAATCACAAAACATGTAAAGAAAAAAAAAGTTTATTCTAGCCTATATAAAAATTACATTAAAGTATTAAATTATTTATTACTGTTGCATTTAATTCAGTTTCACTTTGTTGCACGTTTGTAAGGTTTACGCACATTTGAGATGTTTTTGCGGTCCATTTCTACCACTTGAAGAATGTTTTGAAAATGTTCATCCGTTCGCGCTGCTTCAACAAAGTCAGAGGCCAGTTTAACTCCTCTCTCGGCACAATCGTTTACAACGTTAATAGCAGCAACATTTTTTCTGCACTGGCAATGTAAGAAGCTGTTTGGCACCAATCATCAACAGGCAGTTGGAGGAATCCTGTGTCCAGTTGAAGTCTGTATATAGTAAACCACGAGTCAACTCCAGCGAGATCACACAACCGAGTTTTAGAATCAATTGATTGGAATCGTGGTTTTCCCCAACCATTTCCAAATCGATTCTGTGGAGTTTGGAGGACAACCACTGGTCGAAGCCTTAGCAGAGCATCTGCTAGAGCTCGCTTTTCCAACACAGGTACTTCATTGCTGAACAGAGCAAGTGTGATCATTTCAGCAGTGAGGTATCACAGATGCCTATTCAGGGCACACATTGCTGACTGGGATATGTCTCTGTTGACATCGTTGTAATCCAAAAGTCGCTTGTAGAGCTGTAGATCATTCCATGGTGCATTCACACTCTTTTTGCAAGTGAGCCACCACACGATATAAACATGTGTTACAAATGTAGCAAATGCACGAATCTTTGGCACTTGATCACGTGTGGTAATAGTACCTGGAGGTAAAAATTGAATTTGTTTCTCATACAGTGCAATCTTGAGGCAATATATCAGCTTTGCCATCCATCGTGCTCTGTGCAGGGCACCTGGTCTTTTAAAGTTAACCTCCTTATTTGTAGCATTCAGGTAAACAAGGGACAGCTTAAGGAATTCGTGGTAGTCGTCTCGCAAGAATTCGGTTTGTTTACTAGAGTTGGCATGTGCAATTACCGCATCTCTCATTATCGTCAGTCGCTCTTGAGCCTTCAGATCATGATCAGCTAACGTAAACGAACTACAAACGTGAGACCAATCATGTGCCACCAACTCCCAATTACTTCGCAGCTTGGTGAACAAAGTTATATCCGGGGATTTGGAAACTGCTATTTTCATGTCTGCAAACACGTGCTAGAGGATAACTTCACCAATGTGATGGCGACAACCTGACCACAGAAGAGCACGTTGCAGCTTATTTTGTATGGCAATGAAGGCAGCAGTCTGATGACCAGTGTTTGATCTTGTTGTGTCAAATGTCATATTAACGATACAATCATTACAATGCCACTCTGTCATTAGCTTCATGGTTAATTCTGCAATTATTTCACCAACGGGTTTCTTTGTTGCCTTGGCATAATTTGGCACTCCTAGAAGTTTCAATTGCTTTGCATCACCGACAACAACTGTTATGCGTTCTTCAGTGACACGATGATTTTTTAGAGAAGATGTCAGTTTGCCATTCCAGTGGAGAGTGCAGAGTTTGGGTGGTTCCCAGGAGTCGTGGATCTTTGTAGATATCTCACTTACAACTTTAAGACGTGAACGATCTGCAGTGGCATAGGAAGAAGCCACCAATGATACATCACCCCCAGACTCGCTAATAAGGTCCTGTGTGAAAGCTGCCTGCTGTGTCGGTGTAATCTTTAATCTTGTCGCTAGTGACACAAGATTTGGTCGGCTTAAAACATCGGGAGGTACAAATACCAAAGCTCCTGTTGGCTTTCTTCATTTTTGCAATGGCATTATATCATCCAAACAGTTATCAACAAACTCCATATTATCTTCTGATTTAGAAGTAGAATCATCGGGTTCGTCACTGCTACCCTCGCTGGAAGGCACTAATATTGTTGAACATGCTGCATTTTCTTCTCTTGCGCGTTTCTGACGTTCCAATGTTGCGACATATCGTGAATGGCGTCGAGCGACTTTTTTTGCAAGTGTTTTGTCAAATGATCCAAAGCTGGAAGACCTGTCTCCTTTCATAGATCTCAAGAATGCTAGATCTTCTGCATTCTTGATAATAGTCTCGACATTTGGTGGCCACAGTTGAAAAGTTGTTGCCAACATAGATTTCATTTGTTCCAGTTTACGTTTGGTGGCTGGTGTGTTTCGGCGACTTTTATCAATTGAACGAAGTTTATTGTATTCATCAAGAAGCTGAACAATCTTCTCACAAGCTCTCCTCTCTGTCACCATTGGAATGTTTGCTTTTTCGTAGAAAGCAGTAACTTGATTCAACACAATTTTGGCAGTTGTAAATCGAGCAGGTGCACCAAGAGAACCTGGACGCTCACTGTGTGCTGCTACATTGCAGTGATACATCATGCACCTCAGAACTTGTAAACAAGTTGGTAGTCGAAGAATTCCATTAATTATAGCATCATCAACACAGATTGCAAGGCCAATGCCAAACAATTCAGTTTTCAGAAGAGTGGTTTCTTTGTTCGCGAGGCAGGAGACGCAGTAATAACTGGATATGCAACTGTTGAAGTGATGCCAGGGTCAGCCAGCATTTCCTTAGAAGGTATAAACATTTTATTGTTGTTTTTCATATCATTTCCATGTTCTGATTTTATAGGTCGTGAGTATCATAAATTAAAATAATATAAATAAAGAAATTAAAAAGCTTGCCTTGGTTATCAATATGCGGTAAGGAAAAGTGTTGTTTTTGCTAATAAAATGTTAATTTTAAATTTTATTTATAGCAAAACTGCTTATCAAAATCAATCATAGCTACCAAACATTATAAAACCAAAAAATATAAAACAATTTATATAGCGCTTCACTTTTTGTATGTAAGTCTGTAAGACTTTACAAGAAGGATGGTTTTATCTAGTTTTTGCTTAATTATGCAAACTTTGTTGAAGTCCGGGGGACCTCTAAATATTGTCAAATATTTTTTTATTTTTTTACACAATGCTTTTTTTGATCAATGGAACAAATTTACATAGCAGACAGATCAATTATTAATTTTTTTGGTGATACACCCTAATATATATATATATATATTTATATATATATATATATATATATATATAGTTGGATACCAAAATAGGCATACAACCTTTTCTTTTAGATGTGTACATATTTATTTCAAAAGAGGTTCGATTATGGCGGTGTTTTTATTGAATTTGCTTTTCAGAATGTTGAATATTACAAAATATGAAATAGAATAAAATATTAATGAACTACCTTTAAATTGTTTGAAATCGTCAGTTTGAACACTTTCTTGTGGAAATATAATCAAGGGCTTTTCTTTACTCTTATTTTATGTACGGTATATTGTAACAGTACATCGCTACTTCCTTCTTATATAATTCATTGTATAAAAGTAACAAACAATTCTAGTTTATTTTAGATATAGCTAGCAAGTATCGCTAATTAGCACACTATTTTCAACATGTACACTTGTTATGCATTTTAGTAATAACAACAGAAAAAAAATGACTTTAGCAAATGAGACGAAAACGGAAATATTCTGAAAATCATTTTTCCTGAGATAATTTTTATCTGTAAACTACTTAACGCGCCACTATATTTCAATTTTATCTAACAGAAAATGGGTATGACATCTATTACTGAAATTGGACAAAAAGATATAATTAGAAGGCCATGATGGTTGAGCTGTAATACGCGCATATCTTTTTTATGTGAAATCCAGGTAATGGTATAGGATCTTATATGTTTCACATAGTGTTTCTATGGCTAATACTTTCACGGCTTTAATAGGAATGAAAGCAGGGCAATACACAATTAGTCCTATAAAGTTGATAGTGATAGTACTCTAATCCTCAAATGACTTCACATGATCAACTAACTAGAAAAAAATAATATGAAACTGTCCCTTGCAGAGAACGATAACTACAAAATATTACACATTTTGTGTGATGCTCTTAACCTTTAAGTGAAAGAGTTAACAGAGGTCCAATACCTAAACAGGCTGATAGGCATTAAGTTTGATTTGAAAATGGTGACCTATATTTGAGCACGCCAATAAATCTGTATATGCAAATATTAGCATATCTTTGTACTCAAAGATGCCCAAAAGGACACGAATAAAAAATTGTAGCCAAAATGCATTTAAAAAAAAACAAAAAAAAACAACAGGCCATAACAAGAAAAAAAGGCTTTCAAGAAAAATATGTTAATGTACTCTTAATAAATTAAAAAATGGAGATGGTAAAAAATACTTTTAAATTATGTTAACGAATCGGTTGCCATGTAAACAATTCAATATGGCTACCGTAATAATTCAAACTTTTATAAACTAAGAACTATAATAGATAACCAATTATATTTTTGTTGTCAAATAAAAAGCAAACCAAGTACAATATGTTATTGCAATAAAATATAATAATACTATTCTTTATTTAAAAAATATGTATTACATTTATAAATATGAGGTACCTAACCAATGGTATAGTGTACATTTTATTAGAATTTGTTCAAATGATTACTAATCAGAACAATTTTTTTTTGTTTAGAAATTTAAATTTCACTCTTTCATTGATATACAACAGTATTGACCAAAATTAGGTATTAGTTGTGACGCTTAGATTTAGAAAAAAAAGTAGTATGCTGAGTTCTAAAAAAAAAAGTTAAAAACCGAATAATTGATTCTGGATACTAAAAAATCTATGAAATTAGACATACATTAAACATTTCTAAATAAGCTTATAAAAACATACATTTTACACTATATACAGTATAAGTTTTTCATTATTGTTTCTAATATAATTAAATTGCTTTTTATGTATCTAGAGACACCAGAGGTTAATATGTTTATAGTCCAAAAGATACAGATTCTAAAGTTCCCAAAATTACAGATGTTTTAAGTTCCCAAAGATAAAATATATAACTAAAGAGCGGTTTGCAATCAGATAGCTTTAATTTGTTTCTTAATATATGCTATATGCAAAGATTGAGTGATGAAAAAAAACATTTTATGTAGGCCCTATTTCAATTAAATCAATTTAATCTCTTTTATATGTATGTAAATGTTGAATCAATAACGAATCGTGGGTGTTGCCGGTCTTAACTCCTAGACAAAAAGTCATTGATGTTTTTATGATATCCTACGATCCTACAAATAAAGCAGCTAACTTGTCGTCCGGCCTCCGTCCTTTATGGGAAAGCCGTCGCTATAAATCATCTATGACGTCATTTCCTGATGGTACAATTTTTTTTTTTTTTGCATAATGTGAGCGCCGTCGCTATTAATAAAAAAAAATCCTCTATAACATCAAGTCCCGATTGGTGCTGTATCGTGCCTTCGTGCATTGATAGAATTAAGAGCAAAATGTATCGGGTGAGATAACTTAGCACCCATATCCTTACCTAATGGTGTTTAGTTTGGTTTGGTTGGTTTAGTTGGTTATTTGGTTTGGTTTGGTTGGTTCGCGTTGACGGGTAAAACGTAATTTGTGACGTATAAAATGTAGTTTATTTCTACACTTTACCCATCCGATGGTACAAATTTTTATTATTTAAAATGTATACTATTTGTAAAGATTACATTGCTAAGAACAAGCAATCTAAGCACAAGCAATCTTTAAAACAAAATTCCCTATGTTTTTAATACTTGCAATAGATCGAAAATCCGTGGTGGGTTCTTTTGGTTTGCTTTAGTTGTTTTGGTTGGTTTGGTTTGTTTCTTTTTGTTTTTTTTTTGATCGGTTAGTTTGGTTGGTTTGCGTTGACGAGTAAAGCTTAATTTGTGACGGGTTAGGCTTGGTTGGTTGGGTTGGTTGGATTGGTTTGCTCGGTTGGTTTGTTTCGCTGGTATGGTTGGTTGTTTGGTTTGGTTGGTTTAATTGGTTGCTTCGGTTAGTTTGGTTGGTTGGTTGTTTGGTTTGATTGGTTTGCGTTGATGGGTCAAACGTAATTTGTGACGCATGAAATGTAGGTTATTTCTATACATTAGCGAGGTGGCATTTATCAGCACCTAATTAAGCTAATTAATCGTATTTGAAAATTCAGTACTTAAATGTATTAGGAAGGGGTTTCACATTACACATAGATTTCCCGGGTAAAGCCGGGCTTTATTACTAGTATTCAATAAGTACAGTACCATTATACAGCATTTTCTATAAATATGACTAAGATTGACATTACTCACGCCTTGTACGTGATATATATATATATATATATATATATATATATATATATATATATATATATATATAGAATGTGCCTAAATTTTCTTAACAGTAAAATATTTTTCAAGTGCTCTCAGATAAGCTAAAAATCTGATATAAGTAGTATATATGCTTTTATCAGGTAGATCGTGTCAATATATATATGGAGCAATTCCACATACAATTTTTTTTTTCAATTTGTAATGGTAGAAACTGCAGAATGGACACGGATAATAATTTAAGCAACGTGGACTAATTTATTCAAGATTAAATTATACATAACTGTTTTTAATTAACTTTTCCTTATTCT
The DNA here is from genome assembly GCA_021962125.1 of Bulinus truncatus. Lineage (NCBI taxonomy): Eukaryota > Metazoa > Mollusca > Gastropoda > Planorbidae > Bulinus > Bulinus truncatus. The sequence continues at coordinate 72,663 of JAGDYQ010000340.1, forward strand.
CATGTCATTTCTAAATGGAAGTTACTTTTTAAAAGCTTTCTTCTAGTATAATTTGATATATAAAAGTTATGTATATTTCTTTAAGACATATATTGTGCTTCATTTAAAAAGGTATATTACCTTTTATTACAATTGCATTGATATTAATTATAAAATAAACTTAATAGTTTATATGATTAGATGATTTATATATTTAGAAAATTAAAAAATTAGCTTTGAAACGAAATTTAAGTAAATGTTATTATTTAATAATATTTAAAATTTCGTTAGACAATTTGTAAATTCTATTTTTCAAATGTAACGTTCTTTTTGTAAACTTTTTAGTTTTTGGAAAAAAAATCCTTGTATTTGACGCACATTTTTAATGGAAAAAAGTAGTATTAATACTAGAAAAAGCAACATTGCTGTTGATTTTATTTCAAAATCAGCCTGTAGCATTGTGTTATTAAAGAAACAACATGATGTTATAAATTTATAGAAAACAATATATTTATTGAAAATATTAAAATTGTTTTCAATTAAGAAGTATATATTACCGACAAATTTGATAATATTTTCAGTATTCTAAAAGAAATGGTTTTAATCAGTTTCTGGCAATTCACAATGAATCATAATATATTTCTATTTTTTTTTTCTAATATAACTTTAAAAATTATTATTGTATAACTTTGTATTTAAAGTGTTAAGAATACAAAACCGGTCACTATCCTGTCCTTCCCTGTTATAAACTAAAATATGTTATTGTTTTTTTTTTCAGTCATTCTATCAATATAAAGGTGAAAATAAAGTCATGGACACATTTTCAACCAATGAAATTCAATTTGAAGAACAGCTTATGATACCTAAACAGGTAAATAAATCGAATTCAACAATTTAACAAGTTGTATATACTGAGTAATGATATGACTGCAGTGCTCATTGTGCCAAAATTTGACACGATAACGTAATATACTTGCCGCATTTTATGTAAGGGATACTTTTTTTCCCAATTTACCTTTACTTAACTATGTTTAGCAAAGTAGTTTTTTCGGCTATGATAATTACTTTATTAATGTAAATTAATAAAAGAAGGTCATCATAAAAATCGTCCCATTAGTGGTTTAAATGATCTAATAGATTTCATCCTTACAGTGACTTCACACATACAAAGCACGTGCACAAACAGCTTAAACAAGAGACAACTATTAATAAAAAAATTTACAAAATTATATGGCGAGAAAACTGGTATCTTACTTTAAACTTATTTATACAATTTAAGAAAAATAAAAAGCCGTAAAAATATAAAACTTAACAATCATATTTTAAACACAAACACTTAAATGCATTAAATGTTATCCAAATGCTAGTATTTCAGAGTTGCAGAAAAAAATCAGTAAATAACTCAATTATATTAAAAGATCAGACTAGATTAAACAAGCAACTTAAGTCTTTTCCGTTTCGGACAAAGGACATTTTAGAGCATTTTCGTGTACGCAGTTGCTACGGCTACGCCGGACAAAATCCGTATTTTTTTCCGGGTTACAGCCATAGATTTTGCTCCACGCGTATAGGTTTTGATTTATAGAGAAGGAAGCAATCATGTTGAATAACTGTTACAAAAATAAATAATGATTACGTGCCTTTGATTAGCTTTTATTATTTATATTTAAAATATAAGCAAAAACGGTACTTAAAACGCCCCCTTTTCGGCCCTCAGAGGTCAGATCGCGAAATGGACCAAAGTGTTTTCTTGGCATGCCAAGACCTACAAAATGATATATACATCATGGGTCTAGGACTTATGGTTTTTGAGATCTAGGGTGATGACGGACAGACAGACAGACAGACAAAACGGGGACAATAGAGCATTTTGTTTAGAAAATGCTCTAAAAAGATAGAAAAATTACTCGAACACATAAACTGTCACGTTGTCATTTCTTAATTCTACTTTATTACCTTGAGCATTATTACTAAACATCTGCTGAAGCGTGCTCCTAGTTTGATTTGTAACTCGTGTAAACCCGTTTAGGGTCAGAATGGGTTCGGTGGTTGGGTAAGCAATAACTAACGTCATCTTTAAATAAAGGAGAGAGAAAGAGGGCGAACATATACGAAAATGCTTATTAATAAGGGAGCGAGTACTTTTTGGCTATACTGTTTTTATGAAGGAAAAGGCACATATAAATGACGTGTGTATTTTTTGGGGGATGGGAGGTGAGGTTATGTACGATAGTGGATGGGAGAGTAAACAAGAAATACATGGGACGAAGTTTAGCAAAATATAACAGATGCACCACATGGATTATTATGTTGAACGGAGGTCGGAAAAGTGGTGGGGTACGAACGGTTGTTGTCTTTCAAGAAAGGAATAGATTTTTAGATGGATTGCCTCAGGCCAACGAGTGCACAAGTCCACAACAGTTAATATATATCTGAATCCTCTGTCTGACATTGGATGGATTGGGCCCACAATATCAACAGCTATTTTTGAAATGGTCGGTTTGTGGTCACTTTCACCTGTAGGGGAGCAGTGGTATATCTGTCTTTAGGGTCTTTGGAACAGCGCACTGTGCATGATCGACAATACGTTTTAATGTATTTGTTGACATGTGGCCAGAAAAAATGTTGGTTGTCTGACATTCATCTCGTAGTTCGTAGCTGTATTTATGTCTTTGGTTCACCGCCTTATTGACGGGTCCTGTTTTCCCTAACACCTGAATGCTAACCGTCTTAAGATTCTCAGCATCTTTATTCATGCCGGTTCCTGTCTTCTCAACGTCTCGATTGTTTTCTACTGCATTTTCCTTATCTCGTTTCCTTTGAGCACGTGTCGCCACTGCACCCACCTGGTTATCAATAATGATATGTTGTTGCCACAGCTATAGGCCAGATAAAGTGGGTTGTTGTCATACAATTTGATCTACATATGAGATGCACATTTTAAGATAAAAGTTAACCAATCATAAGAAAATATGATTACAATCCCCTCAAGTCACCTAAACTTCCTAAGCGATTTATGATTAAGCTGTTTACTTTGATCGTAAAATCACTTGAATAGGATGGGGAGAGGATTCTGACAATTCTGAGATACAGTAAACCTAACATGTGGTCTAGGCCTAGCAGCCTTGTAGCGTGAAAATTCTACAGCAGGGGCCAGACATTCTGCATCAGGGGCAGGCAATAGCAGCGGGCCAGGTAATACATTTTACTAAGTAGAACAAATAAGCAGAAGGGGCCAGACAAAACGCAGGGTCCAGGACCCCTGCCCCCACACGCTACGGGCCTGAAACCTAGTAATGTCGTACAGTTTGCCCCCGTCTATACTATAACCTGGTCAGCCACGTAACCAAACGATTCATTTTTTCAAGGGCAACAAAAAAAAACAGTTTATTCATACAAACATTTCACAATATTAATACTACTAAGTAGTTGTGTGCCTGTCATTTGTGTGTCTGTGAGTAACCCGCACCCGATGGTTTTTTACGTAAAATTAGAGAATGTTTGTTTTATTGAAACACATAGAAAGTTTTTTTTTGGTAGTGGGAGGGATGGGAATCCTACATACAACTCTAAAGTTTAGTACATAGAAATTAACAGTTGTTTAGACGCTTTTTTAAAACAGAAATGTAAAAGTTCTCGAGAAACTATATGTCAGAAAGATTTAAGTAGTTGTAATATTTTTCTTAAAACCCCTATTATTACTCGATCTTTTTTTATATTATTGAAAAATCTTTGTTTAGATAATCTTTTTTTTTATCTAACGAAAACTAATCAATGGTCACTGATTTGATGTTCAAAAACTTTGCCCATTGTAGGGGTGGGTGGTAGATAGATAATGAGCCAGATCAAAAATAGAAACTAGCGCAGAGTTCAGTGGTTGGGGGGGGGGGGGGATGTACACTGATGTGTCAAAAGCCAAGTCGTTGTAGGGTGTAATTAAACACGATGGTCAAGGTAGCAAGTGAGTGTGCGTAGCCGTGGGGGGGGGGGGGTAGAAAATAGCGAACGTACAAACCTACCCATGTTGGTCATTAGCATTTCATTGCCTCTGGCTATTTGGGGAAAGAATGGTAGGGGAGGGGTGTCAGTCGCAAAGGAGGATTTAAGTCTTCACTGTCTGTTAAGTACGTCTCGCATTTCATTGCCACTAACCATTACGTCATTGGAATTTTCTTTCAGATGAAAATACTTTGGTAAAGATTGTTATTTCTTAATAATGAGTCTATCATAAAAAAGTCAGTTGAAATATATGTCTTTATTAAGATGAACTAAAATGTTGAAAATCATTCCTTAGATCATACATGTATTTATATAAATTATCGTTTAACCTATTATGCTGGCCAATCTTTGATGTTTTCCGGCTAGCAAACATTTACCGTAATATATACATAGTAAATAAGAGAATAATAAAACAGAACAAAAATAATATCTAAATTACTGGACTAACAAGTGACTAGTAAGTTACGTTCAGTACTATAACTCGACCTTCAAAAAAAAATTCTATAACGATTTTTAACAAAAGCTGAAACCCATCTCCAGCCTTCAATTATAATATTACTCTTTAATGAGTTTTGTTTTAAAGTATTGACTGTTTGGTTTATAATTATCCTGCGACTACACAATCCGGCGTAGTAAACAATAGTTATCCGCAAAAAAAAATGAATGATTATATAGTTTGAGTAATAATGATACAAACACATTCTTGAAAAAAAATTCAGTAATAAAAAGAGTTTATTATACTAGTATGTGTAAGGCAGTTAATTAGTATGTGTATGGTTGTACTGTCTAACCGTCTTTGGCAGAATTGGGAATGTGTCATTAGTTCGGATCACTGATTATATATATAATCTATTGTTTGGATAGTTTGTATCTTTGAAGTGAAATTATATTTTATTAGATTTCAAAATCTGTTACAGTTAAAAAGGCGTTAATAGTAATAATTAAATAAATGTAGCACCCAAAGTTATGAAAACAGATCGTCTTCACCAAAACACTATACCGGTACATTGTATCCCGAATCGTCTTCACCAATACACAATATCGGTACATTTGATCCCGAATCGACTTCACCAAAATATACTTTTTGTGAGTGTGGGACAAATACACCACGGGCAAAACCCCCAGCTGACGAAACCCACAACGGACGAACCCTTAAAATATAAAAATCGATTTTGAGTCAATATTATTATTTTTTTCTATATATGCAAAGTTGACCATGGACTAAAGGAAATGTTTATCGATATAAGAGATCATGTCTGTTAACATAGTCTATCAATAGGCATGTTTCTATGCTGTTTTACGTAGATAAAGTATTGGCTTTCGACCAGTGTGGCTATTAAGCTTTGTTTTACCGTCTGATATAAAATGTATGTTTGACATGAGAATTACGAGAATTAAAAGGTAGAATAAAGATACGGTCAGTCTTGACCTTGTGCTGAAACCTTTAATTTTGTTTGTTTTACCTGGTAAGATAAGCTGCCTGTTAATGTAAATCTAACAATGGATTAACTTTAGACTACTGCGGCTGGAAGGGCAAATGTAGCTTACTGGAATACTTTAAAAAAAAACATTCCCTTAAAAATACGTAAGTTTAAACAAACAGCATACGAACCGCTGTGATCGAAATCCAATCCTTTATTTAGGTAAAAAAACATAGGAACATGCCTATTGATGTACTGTGTTGACAGACACGATCTCTTATATTGACAAATATTGCCCGTAGCCCATGGTCAAGATTATTTATATAGAAGTATCAATAATATTGAATTAAATCAGATCTGAATATTTTGGGGGTTTTTTCCGACGGTGTTTCTGTCGATGGGGCTTTAGCCCTACACTAATTTTTTGTTTGTTTGATTTTGTCCGGATACCGAATGAGTGCCATTTCGACGTGAAATTTCTGACAAAAATAGCAGACTGATACACCTGTTATGAAATTTCAAAATTATAATAGCTATCGGTAATCTAAATCATTGTTTTTTATCTACCAATCATTGATGTCATCTCCCAAAAAATGAAATTTATTGACGTCAAAAATTATCCTTACCTCCCCCCCCCCCACTTCTCCATGTCAACAAAGTATATATATATATATATATTAGGGTGATAACAAAAAAAATATTTTTATGAAACCACTTGCAATCGAGGAACTTTTATGTGTAATTTGAGAATATCAATCGAGGAACTTTTATGTGTAATTTGAGAATATCAATCGAGGAACTTTTATGTGTAATTTAAGAATATCAATCGAGGAACTTTTATGTGTAATTTAAGAATATCAATCGAGGAACTTTAATGTGTAATTTAAGAATATCAATCGAGGAACTTTTATGTGTAATTTAAGAATATCAATCGAGGAACTTTTATGTGTAATTTAAGAATATCAATCGAGGAACTTTTATGTGTAATTTAAGAATATCAATCGAGGAACTTTTATGTGTAATTTAAGAATATCAATCGAGGAACTTTTATGTGTAATTTAAGAATATCAATCGAGGAACTTTTATGTGTAATTTAAGAATATCAATCGCATTTTAATTTTTTTTGAAAAAAGTTCCCCCACCTCCCCTTTTTTTGGAAGAAAAAAGTGAAAAAAAATATTTTTTTTTTCAAAAAAAAGGACAAGATTTTTTTAGCTTAATTCAAAAGAGAAATAATAATAACTAATCAACTTTTATTAACAAATAAGATACAGATCAGCTAGTAATATGTACAGAAGGTACAAGAAATGTGTAAAACATATTGTTCAATTGAACTTCAGATTCAAAAATTCAAATTTTCTCGATTTCGCATGAAGTTCCTCCATCAGTTTTACAGCACGTTTTTGCATTTTACCCTGATGAGTGAGGTAAACAGCTCATTGAAGAACGCTTTATTGTAGTGTTGCACATGGAATCAAGCATTTGCCCATTCATAGCAGATGAAGTTGCAAGCAGGAGCGAGGATGTTGCGCCACTCTGGTATCAGAAATAATGCTATAATAGTATATATCGCATGTGAGTTCCATCTTACCTAGTGTAAATTTGGTAGTTTCTTCCAGCTGATGCGAGGCCAACGTGAAGTTGTTTTGTAATGACGATATGCCTGACATAATTCATAAAAAGAACTTGAGATCATCTCGCCATCAAGGGTTCTCGCCTGTGCTAACATCATCTGTCACAATGAGGTGGTAATCAGCCTGAAGAGTGGCATAGTTTTGCGTTAATTTGTCAATGAAGGAATAGTTGAGTTCTTGTTTGCTCGTTGGTTCTTGAATAAGAAATTCATGACATGTTTCAGAAGGAGGTTGAGTACATGGTGCTGACAGTCAATATATTGCTTCTGAAAGCCCTTGCTCAAGACATCACATTTAAGAGTACCGGGTTTTATTTCGGTTGTCATATTTTCAGCATAACTACTTGATACTCTTCCCCTTGCACTCTTTTACCATCAAACTGGAGACAATAGGATTCTTTGCTTTGAAGCTTTTGAAAATTTTTGTTTTTCATTTTCCGTCCTTCAGAGATTACTCGTTTCCAAACACCCGCCTGACTTGGAACCGGCACATCATGGTCCTGTTCAGCAATGGTTGCAAGAACGTCATATGCTTTATGTGTAGAAATGTTGCTTTTTAGTACTAGCAAACCCGCTGTTGTAGTGCTTGCTCTTTGGTATTTCGGTTTGCATTCAGAAGATGACGTGAAAGAATAGGTTGTCGAGTTGGGTGAAGAAGCAGAGGTTTCAGAATCCGAAGATTCTGAGACAATGGTATGTGTTTGTGTAGGTTGTGAGACAGTTGTATGTGTTTGTGTAGGTTGTGAGACAGTTGTATGTGTTTGTGTAGGTTGCGATTGAGAAGAGCTGGCTTGAGATTGAGTTTTGGATAGTCGGATTCGTTTTCTTGGGTGGATTGATTCTAAAGGGGCTTGTTTGACCATTGAATAACCAATCTTTCCTCCACTCTTAACTTGCCTCTGGTAGAGCTCTTTATCCTCCTTGCTTTTCCATTTTCCATTGACGTTGGTGACATCGAATAACTTAGAAAGTGTTGGAGTAAATTTATCAGACGGTTTCTTTTTGTTTTTGTCATATAAATCAAACAGACAATTGATTTTCTTTCTGATTAGTGCGCTGGATAATAGTGGAAAGTCTAGAATTTCACTCAAGAGCAATTCTATATCCGTAATAATAATTTTGATTCGATCCAGTCGCCGTTTCTGGCTATTGAACAGAAAAGTGAAGTTTCCAAGAATTTGACGGTTTGTGGGCATCCATGTGAGATTGATTAGCTTTTCAACAGATGGAATTCTTGGATCCCTATTCTGTTTAGAAGATGAGGGTAGATGCCTTGTTTATAAACAAATGAAAAAACTGACTGGAATGTGCTTAAAAGCTATCTAGAAAGTCATGTAAAAATTCAGTGTGAAATTGAAACTGATTGTCAAACTGTGCGATATGTGAAAACAAAAATGAAAAGGTGGGGGAACTTTTTTCAATTTAAAAAAAAAATAATGTTGCTACTGTCATCTACATATAATTGTTCCTCGAATGTAAGGGGTTTCATGTTGGTTACGAAAAATAATGAAAATTGTTATCACCCTAATATATATATATATACTAGCTGTACCCTGCAAAGCTTTTGCATGAAGACTATTGTAAAGCCAGTGCCAAACCTAGGGATTTTGGGCTCTGCATTATGACGTTCGATACCATGACATGAGATTAAGTACTTAATAGTTAATCTAAAAATAGGTTTGGGAGCTCCCCTCAAGTTGGGGAGAGAGGGGGGACAGGGGGTGAGAGAAGAAGGGAGGGAGGGAGAGAGGGAGATGGGAGAGTTAGGGAGGGAGGGAGGGAGAGAGAAAGAGAGAGAAAGGGGGCAGTGGGGAGAGAGAGGAAAGGAGGTTTGGAGGAAGGGAGGAGGAAGGGGGAGAGAGGGAGGGGGAGATAGGGAGAGAGGAAGAGAAGGAGTGTGGGAGAGAGAGAGGGAGAGAGGAAGGGAGAAACGGAGGGAAGGAAAGAGAAAGGAAGGGAGGGAGAGCGGTGGTAGGGAGGGAGATAGAGGGGAATGAGTGAGAGAGGGTGGGAGAGAGGGAGGGAGAGTGATAAGGAGAGAAGAAGGGAGAGAGATAAAGAGAGAAGGGGGCATGGAGGAAGAGAGAGGAGTTGAGGGAGGGAGAAAGTGGGAGGGAGAGAGAGGGGAAGAGAGGAGGGAGGGAGAGAGGGAAAGAGGATGGGAGAAATGGGAGGGAGTGAGAGATGAAAAGAGAGAGGTGGCAGGGAGGGAGAGAGAGGGGAGGAGGAAGGGAGGAAGGGTGAGAGAAGAAGGGAGGGAGAGAGGGAAAGAGAGGGAGATGGGAGAGTTAGGGAGGGAGGTAGAGGGGGGAGGGAGAAATGGAGGAAGGGAAAGAGAAAGGGAGAGAGGGGTAGGGAGGGAGAGAGGGGGTGGGGAGGGAGAGAGGGGGAGGGAAGGAGGGAGAGAGAGGAAGGTAGAGAGAGGGTAGGGAGAAAACAAAAGGGAAACAGAAAATATTATTTTCCATCGGGACGTCATAGGTCATGCTATTTACAAACGCGCTCGCTAGTGACCTAGTCTGTTTAAAATGCTACCTGTGGTAATAAAAACTAAGATAATTTATTATTATTATTTAAAATTTAGGATTTTTACATTGCATAATAAAAAAAAACAGAAACAATTTAAAACTGTAGAATTTGAAATAGAAATATCGAATCGATGGAAAGAAAGCGCCATTTTGAATAATGTCTTAGTGACCTCGCTGGTTATGTGATAACCTTATCAAACTCTATTGCTTTATTTAATTCAGATGTCATTTATTTATACAACGGATTCCTCCCACACCGCCTGCCGCCAGCCGCGTCACGCACAAGCTTAACTGCTTTATAAGTTATATATATATATATATATATATATATATATATATATATATATATATATATATATGGCCTATAAAAAAATTTAAGTAAGAAATTATTTGAAAAATTCAAAGAAAATTTATTTAGATCGAGTAAGAAAATACTAAAATTAAACTTATATTATTGTGAAACCAAAATTTAGGACTATGAATTAAAAATAAATCTAATCGAATGCATACTTAAATTATATCATAGCTCAGTAATTGTGTATTATTTTTTAGAGCATTTTCGAAAAAAAATGCTCTATTGTCCCCGTTTTGTCTGTCCGTCCGTCATCACCCTAGATCTCAATAACCATAAGTCCTAGACCCATGATGTATATATCATTTTGTAGGTCTAGGCCGGCCAAGAAATGACTTTTTTTCATTTCCCGATCTGACCTCTCAGGGCCGTAAAAGGGGCCTTAGTACCGTTTTTTACTATATAAGCTATATTAATAAAGGAGCGCTATATCTCAGCAACTATAAGTCCTAGACCCATGATGTATATATCATTTTGTAGGTCTTGGCCTGCCATGTGTACATCAAAAGTTCATTTTGCGATAGGAATGGGCTTCAGGGCTCCTAAGGGGCTTATATATTATATATACACCTTGTACGTTCAATAACCCGTTCATTTGGTGCGAAATACTGCAGCACGTATTTTCACCAAGATTTATTAAGAAACTCGTCAAATGAAATAGTAAGCTTGTGTTCTGAGTTTAATTGAAAGTATCAGAGCTATGCAACAATTGACGGAGTTTTCGGACGATTAAATGACTATAATTTCGAATGTTTTCAATTATGAGTCCTATTTCAGTAACCACAAACCACTTGTAGTTAGATTTAAGAGACAATAATTTTTTTTCAAATATAAAGAAACGTCTTTATAATTTTTTTTTACAAATATATGCATTACACAATTGAATTTATAAACATTTCAAAAATTTACAAATAGTTACTGAAAGCTAACAAACGTACTGATACATAACATGAAAATGCGCTAACACGTCCTGTGTCCAGAATGGAACAGGCTTAATTGCTTGTTTTTTATAAAAAAATAATCTTGTTGATTTTTGCTTTTGTGATTATTATTTATTTTAGGTCAAAATAAGAAATGCTTTAATGATGAGTGGACAACGAGTTAAAATCTTTGGCTGGGTTCATGAGCTAGAGCGTAAAAGTAAGTTAACCAGCAATTTCACTTTTACCATTTATATACATATTAATATCTAAAATTATATAATCAATTTATAGAAATGAGGAGCTGACTGTTGACATCGTGGGATGTAATGATAGTCAATATGGAAGTGATAAAAATGATCCTAGGTTGCTTATTTTCTTATGTTACTTTTTCTCATGTTAATGTTTGAGACAATGCATATTAAGACCATATCTATGTCATTATATTAATGTAAATAAGTGCCAGCCTGGAAAAGGCAGTGTAACCCTGCTTATGAAATTAAAATACAGACACTGCATAAGTAACTAGGCAACAAGTATTAAGGTTAATAGTTTTGGTGTCATGTGGTGGAGGCAGTAGTAATGTATGTAACAGATGCATTTAAACTGTCTTACCTTATCTTTTACAATATTTTTAATGTGTTTAAAACTATTTATTTAATTTACTATAATATTATGTTTGTATGGCAAGTCGATTGCAAGACATTTTGCAATGTTGTTTTTTTTTTTTAAATAAAGCTTTAAAGAAGCTTGTTCCAACATCCATCTACTTTTAAACCTATTTCAAAGAAATATTACTTATGAAGATCTGTTGAGTTCAAATTTGTTATCTATAACAAAAGTCAATACCTGCACTGTTTATCCTTTCTTCTTCTGTCTATTCATTCCATTTGTTAAGTCTGTTTATCGTTCAGTCTGACACATGTCCGCCAGCCAAGGACACTCGAAAAGCACGTGATCCACGATTTCCTCGACCTCCCAGCAGTGACGGCAAAAGGAAACGACATTTGGCCTTAACCTCCCTAAACTACGCGCCTATAGGACAATGCCCAGTGCAGATCTGGGCAATTAGCGCATGCTCGATCCTCCTAAGTCTCCACCACGGTTCAATTTTGGACGGCCGCTCCATCTGACTTCGGTCATTTCTGCTCCCCGACCCCCATTGTATAAACTCTATAACCACTGAGATAGCTCAAAGAGCATTATCTTGCTGCCTCAAGAGAGCTCTTTCTTGTGCGCATGGGCTGCGCTTGGGCATGTATCGGCTTTGCAAGGAAGTCGGCCCTTTCGTTAACAGGATCGTCCTCATGTCCGGTAACCCGCTGAAAGGTCACTGACATTTTGTTGGGATGCAATCATGGCTTCCAATAGCTCAGGCATTTCTCCCGTCCCCTTTACTGCTAGGAGAACAGACAGCGCATCAGTCAGGATAACAATGCTTTTAGAAGGCAAATTACCTTCCCTAATGCGCCCCCAAATGTGATCAACTGCCTCAGTAATGGCTGTCATCTCTGCCTCGAGTGAACAAAGTTACACAAATGGCCCTGCAAAGTCTTCGGCAAATCGAGTTTGTTTGGAAATTGATGTGGACCCCAAACGAGGAGCTTGTTCGACAATCATTACTTGTTACGGAATTATCAGCACAGGTCAGGAGAGGATCCGATAGTCTCCAAAGCCACACAGTGCAGTGTTTGGCGATCCTTTATTTCCAGCATTGGTTTCGACCAGGGCCGTATGGACCTCCGGTATGTAGGTAGCTTCGCCAGGAAAAGCCCAGGATGCGATCTTTAGCATTAGGTGGTCATTAGGCAGCTATATTTCCTAGGACAGTCTCGTAGTGATATGCATAAAAGAATTCATCGTAAGCCGCTCTCTTTCCACCCAGCCATCGACCATTTCCCTAAGGAAAGAGGACTCCTCTTGCTTCTTTTACCGCTCGTATGCAGTAATCACGGCCCGATTCCTAAGAATGCCTAGTGGAGGCAAGTTTGCCATGATTTCCACCCCTTCCGTTTGTGCCGTTCAAAAAATGCCTGTGATCAGTCGGAGAGCCTGGTTTCGCACAACGTCGAGGTCTTCTTGTGATGATTGAGACCAATAGACCTGCACTAGCTGACTGTAATCAATTTGGGACCTTACTGCACCCATTTACAGTGTCCTCAGACACCAATTTAAACCCCAAGACGTTATCACCAAATTCTTGACAATTTAGTCTTTCGGAGGCGCTGCGGGCCACCTCCGACAGATGTGTGCAGAGAGTTAACTCCCTGTCCAGTGTGACACCCAGGGTTTGGCTCCAGAGCAAGAACCGTACCCTCGACCTCCAGCCAGTGATTCCTTAAGAATACTCGTGCCCAAGTTAAACATCGAGTAGACGGTCTTCGAGCAGTTAATCTCTAGCCTCCACATCTGACTAGAGTCTAATCCTTCTGGAGTGCCCTCTCTTGGACCGGGGCACATTTTCCGGTCTTCCAGATTGCCCAAGCGTCGGCATACAGTAGGTTTTTACATCCTAGAAACTGCGGCAGATTATTTATAAAAGCTAGGAACAACGTACAGATAAGGGTTGAGCCCTATTTGAGACCCTGTTCAAGGGTCTGTTTCCTCGACACTCTGACTCCTTCGCGTTTCATGATAGTACAATTACTGGGGAAACTGCGTAACCAGCTATAAGTTTCAGCGGCGACATCTAAAAACTATATCTTCAACAAAAAACCCGGCCACCAAACTGGATCGTAAGCATGTTTGATTTCTAGGAAAACTATCGCCGTTGACTCAGCTCTTTGAAAGCTGTCGGCTTTATCTTGGACTAGGAGCGTGACCATACCCATCGAATGGTCGTGCGGTAATAAGATCGACTGTTGACCTGAAGGTACCTGGTTCGATATCCGGTGAGGACCAAGGAAATTTTTCAGGTCTTGGCTCAAGTTCCCGATATATCTTCCGTGGTTCTTCCATGGTGGGGATGAAAGAAGGGCATCTTAAAAACCGTCCCATTAATGGTTTATAGGATCTAAGAGATTTCATCTCATCGCACTCTTCCCCCGCATAAAGCCTCCTTGCGTCAGGGTTATGAGCCCATTCTCCTCTAGGAACCACATCAACATTAGCATTACTATGAGTTCCGCTAACTTACCAACACACGAAGTGATAGAAATAGGTCTGTAGTGATCGATGTTGCTGTGTGATGTAGTGACCGACGTTTCTGCGTGCTGTGATGACCGACGTTGCTGACTGATTTAATGGCTGACGTTGCTGTGTGATGTAGTGACCGACGTTACTGCATGCTCTGGTGACCGACGTTTCTGCGTGCTGTAGTGAACGACGTTTCTGCGTGCTGTGGTGACCGACGTTTCTGCGTGCTATGGTGACCGACGTTTCTGTGTATTTTAGTGACTGACGTTTTTTCGTACTGTAATGACCGACGTTTCTGCGTGCTGTGGTGACCGACTTTTCTGCGTGCTGTGGTGATGACGTTTATGCGTGCTGTGAAGACCAATGTTTCTGCTTGCTGTAATGTCTGAGGTTGCTGTGTGCTGTGATGACGACGTTTCTGCATGCTGTGGTGACCGACGTTTCTGTGTGCTGTAGTGGGTGAGGTTGCTATGTTGGTTCAAACCAATTTCTCGTCGTCAGAGGATCCACACCATAAGAATCTTTGAGGATCAACCGGTTTGCTAGTCAACCTCACCATCGGAAAATATAGGACACCGGGAGCACCGAGGAGCAGCCCATTAAGTTCAGCCGGGAATGTAAAGGTTCATAATTTTACTATTGTGTATTTCGATGTATTTGTAAGTTGACATATTTTTCATTACTTACTATTGTATTGTTTAAAATCCGGCATAATTTTCTGTTTTTTTTTTATTGATCACGGTGGAATTTCTGTGTTTAATACAGTGTGGGTTAAAATAGGGTCCACCTAGAGCAGCCCAAACATTTAGTTTGCTAGTTATCTCAAATCATTGTATTCTTGTTTTGTCCAAGATATAGCCATTCATCTATAAAAAAAAATAAAACACGATTTGTGATGAATAACTGTACGTCATTTGATGGGACTATACATGAGTTACACATTGCCAACATTAATCTAAGAGTCTATTTTATACAGGGCTAGTCGAGGAATTGGTGATTGACAAACCTATCAATGATGTAATTGTTGGCAACATTGAGTGCTTGATAGAGTGTAACTCCATGGATTTTGATAAGTGGACAAAAATTGAATGATCCCACTAAAAACTGTAGCAAAACTGAATGAACCCACTAAAAACGTTAACACAACTGAGTTTTAGAAAAATGAGTACAATTCTAGAAAATTCTGGAAGGTTCTATGAAATCTCTAGAAGGTTCTAGCAGCTTCTAGAAAACTGTGGCAACCTTAAGAAGGTTCCGGGAAATTCTAGAAATCTTTAGAAATTTCAATTTTCATTTAGTTATGACTACTAGGTCGAAAATTGTTGTTCATTTAGCTTGCATAGAAGTTGATACAACTCCTATTTATTGAGCTAGGTACTTCCCCTAATTGAGCTTCTGGCCAATGGTATGTTTGTAAACACAGCCGTCTGGCAGTTAGTTGGTACAATTTTTTCACGAACTATTTCTTTGCTAGTGTACTGTCCAGTGGACGTGCCAATGTTTATTGAGTTATGTACTTCCTCTAATTGAGCCTACTGGTCAAAGGTATGTTTACAAACACAGCCGTCTTCAAAAAGACATTTTGGGGTAGCACAACTAGACCGGATGTGCTGCTATTGAAGCGCTTTAAGACGTTTTGGCCAAAAATAAGACAGACAGAGTGCCACGATATATGCCACGATGTTCGACTGGAGCAAAATCTCAAGCCATTAAAAGAAGAATTCATCACATTTTGTTCAAATATCCTCCAACTGAAAGACAACTCTATATATTTGCCACGTTAAGATTACAAAGAACTTCTGACTCTGGATCTTATCTTCCTTGGAGGAATTCCCTCCCCCTACCCTTGGGCTGCGTTATCGTGTTCCAGGAGCTTATCACAATGCAAGGTGGATGTCTAAAGTAATCTACATCATTGAAGATTTATCTCTTCCGTCATCAATTCAAGCTGACTAAGAATGAAGACAGATCAAATGCAGAATTTGGAATCTTTGCATCCTTGGTTTGCATAAAATCTTCGATTCAGTGTCATATTCTAGCAACCACATCTCTGAATTATCTGGATTTCATCAAGCGTCTTATTTTTTATAAGAATGGTTCTTCCTTCATTTCCCAGACTGCATTGAAAACGATTGGCCGACATCTCTGGTACCTTAGTGCAGAATTCATTCCTCTAGTTCTCTTTTCTAAACGTGTGTAAGTGGATGAGAAAAACAGCCTTGCTGCTTGCTTGAGGCAATTCATGGAGAGATCTTCTGATGATCAGAAAGAAAAAAAGGTACATCCGCATCACAAATGATCCTTCAGTACTTCATAAAGTGACATTATAGGATTTTGCGACCTCGTCATCGCTGCTCTTCTTTAATGCTCTTCTGCTCCCCACAAATTTTCTCATGGCTGATGCATCCACCTGGCAACAAACTCCATCTTTTCAGAAGGCAACAGCACTGGCGTCATCATTCAAATCATGCAACCAGAAAACTAAAATGCTCATGATAAAAATTCAACTTAATTTGTTTCCATTATAAATTGAGCTACCCTAATATATATATATTTATATATATATATATATATATATATATATATATATATATACATATATGTGTGTGTATATATATATATGTGTGTGTGTGTGTATATATATATATATATATATATATATATATATGTGTGTGTATATATATATATATATATATATATATATATATATATATATATCATATATAATAATACTCATTTCCAGTGTGCGTTAAATCGAAAGTAAAGAATTAATACAACAGTATTCCAGTTTAAAATACAACCATGAAAAAATCGGATCTGCCCGAAACCAAAATATAACCTAGCCTACCGATCAAGCCTAAGGGGATATAACTCTATGCAAAGGTTTTGCAGGGTACAGCTAGTATATAATATTATTCATCTCCAGTGTGCGTTAAATCGAAAGCGGAAAACAAGAATTCCAAATGGCGTCTTGCCAGCGTATCGATTCGAGAGATGTTTTTTTAAGAATCTACAGTTTTGAATTGATTCTGCGGTTTTCAAACGTAATAGCCAAATGCCAAAATGTAAAACAAGTCCATTTAAATATTTTTTTTGTTTGTTTTTGTGTATTTCTAGAACATATTACATATTTAAATTGTAATAAAGTCATGAAATTATCGGATCTGACCGAAACCAAAAATAACCTAGCCTACCGATCAAACCTAAGGGAGGCTATTCAAAAAGCAAAACAAACCAAACAATATGGCGGCCTCTTCATCAGTCGAGAACATATGCATCTTGCTTAAAACAGTTAATATGATTTTAAAAAAAAAGTAGGGCCGTAAAATGATAAAACTATATGACAACTTTAATAAAATAATGAGGTAAGTTCATGTTTTTAAGGTAATTGTCTTTCTTATTATCAGAATGATTTTAGCTGCGTTTTGCACAGCGCTGTTGTTAACAATAACATCCTCGACATCACAGTAGTAATAATTATTATTCACGAACAGTGAATGACAAGTAAATATAACAATATATGTAAAATTTAGTATTATCTCTATACTATAGTCAGTTTTATTTTAAAAAAAAAATCTTTGTATATTATTATGTGCATAACTAAGGGAAATCTACTCCTATATATACTCATCAAAAAGATATCGTCTGCAATTATATTTTTCATAGTAATTACAAAGAATTTTTGACAGTCTCTCTGTTCTACTCAGTGGTTGGTAATAATTATTGCTTTTTGACAGTCTTTCTGTGTTGTTAAGCCCTATGAGTTTTATGTAAGAGTTATTGGGGGGTTTTCATTGCAAACAAATAAATTAGTCTATTTCATTGCAAACAAATAAATTAGTCTATTTCATTTGCAAACAAATAAATTAGTCTATTTCTCTTTGCAGTAAAGATTTCTATCCATCAAAGATTTCTATTTTCTATAAAATTGTGTAAAAGCATAAAATTGTTATATGTCAGTTTTACTTAAAAATAATTGTAAGATAGTCAGGAAATCCAGAGCATATGAATCATCTGAGGCAAAAAAAAGGCGCTTGGAATCTAATAAATTGTGAAAGCAACAGAGAATATTTCATGAATCTGCAAATTCTTTTTCATTTGACTTTGTTCTCATGTTCTTAGATAATTTCAATTTTGTTCAATTTGGACCACAGATGGCTTTGGCTAATACAGGTCACTACTATATAATCCCTTGATGCTTTTGGAATAACAGGTAGAAGCTGTCGGAAATCTCCTCCCATCAAAATAACTTTCCCTCCGAATAATGCATCACTTTCCATTAAATCTTTCAGTAATCTATCCACAGCAATAAAACAATGAGTTTTCATTCTGTCAAAGTCTATGGAGAAAAAATTACTAAAAATCCTGTGTATAAAGAGGTCTTGATGCATTGAAAAAATCTTATGTACATAATTTTAAAAAATGTAACGTAGTAGAAATTGTGCAAAAACTTATTTTAACTGTAATTAACCACCACCAGTTATTTTATCTAAAAGGTCCATTTTAGGTCGACTACCTTTTATTTTATGTAACCGTCCTTTTTAGTGCTATTACCTTTTATTGTATTTATCTGTCCTTATTAGGGCCACTACCATTTATTGTGTCTTAACGGTCCTTTTTAGGGCCACTACCATATTTTGAATCTTCAAAGTCCTTTTCAGGGCTAATAACGGTCCTTTTTAAGGCCACTAACATTTATTGTGTCTTAACGTTCCTTTTTATGGGCATACCATATTTTGTGTCCTAACGGTCCTTATTAGGGCCACTACCATATTTTGAATCTTCAAAGTCCTTTTCAGGGCTAATGAAAATTTTACAGTTAGCTTGAGTTCGCTTGCTAGCATGAGTTTTAATAAAAAAGTTCCTTTCAGGACCATCTAAAAGTAAAGTTTATTTATTTAAGGTACATTTATAAGTAAAATATAAACATATAAAAATATAATTCATAGTTATTAGTATTTTAAAAAGTGCTGCAAATGTTTTGCGGGTACAGCTAGTATATATATAATATTTATTATTAATTATTAATTGGTTATTCAGAACACATTTTATATATTTACTAATTGATTCTGTTTTTTAGGTGAAAATCTTATTATTGTCTTGCTGCGTGATGGAACTGGTTTTATTCAAGCTCTCTTTAGAGATTATCTGGTAAATAAAAGTTGATAATGATCATTTCTTTTTAAACCACAAACGCACGAGGGCTCATATTTGCTACACATTTATGTTATCTTTGTCATCGATTTTTAGAGAAACTACTGAGTATTTGCGAAGTTAATATATATCATACAGTTATTTAATGATATTTTATTAATATATTTTTAGGATGACTTTTTACAGTCATAAAATCAAAATCAAAACATTTTAAATAGTTTCAAATTTTCTACAAGTATTTATGGTTGAAATAACTACTGATATGGTTTATATGTTCACTGTGGCAGATTCAAGGCTTCCAAGCAATACTTAAGAATTTATTTACTTTGTAAACTACCCTATTAAAAACATATACATTCTATAATAAATTATCTATATTCAATGAGAACTGATCATTATTAATGTGTGATATAATATGTATAACAATAGTCATTGATATCTGATATCGGTTTTTTAGATAATATTGTTTTGTATTTCTTTTATAATAGCACAATTCTTTTCAAACTCGATGGTAGACTGTGGGACTAATATGCATAATTGATCTTAATTGCCCTGATACTGACCATGGAGCTCAAAAAGGATTAAATACTCCCCATTTCATAAATTTTGTTATTTAATGACATGTTGTTTGACAAAAGGTTTTAAACGATGAATAATACTAGACAAATGATGACGTTTATTTTATATATCTTCAGGGATAACAGCTGCATTGATTTCCGATCACTATTTAATAATAATCTCAGTCACCAATGTCATCAATATTTCTTAATAAAATATGACAAACATATATAATAAATCCTGGGTTTCTTATAATCTCAGGAAAAAGAACAATTTCAAGAAAGCTACAATAAATGTAACCGCGACAGATTTCAACTAACAAAGACTAATAGTAAAATATTACATAATGCCAGCATTGAACATGCTGCAGCACCAACATTTATATTCAGACAAATTATTAAGCTAACAAATTCCGATTTGCATTTTTTTAATTACTAAATTCCAGAGACGCTGTGAATGATCAGATTGGTGGGTAGTAAGCTGTATTTGAAATAAATGATTTTTTTTCTAAATACATGTACGCATAGTATCGTAGCCAAAGTTTCTCTCTCAGCGGTCTGAACTAATTTAATTGGTCTATTATAGTATACCTTTAACATGTTTATATGAAAGACTTTTAACCTGTTTCTAATATTAATTTCATAATCCACGTCTGTCACCTTTCTAGTAACCTTTAATGGTTCTTTAATGGTTCTTGCCACTTAATAAATAGTCTATTGGTCTTGTCAGGTAATAAAACAAATACATCATCACCTGGCCTAATATGTTTCCTGTCTCTATTAACCATCAATAATTTACTTTTTTTTGGTTAAAACTTTTGATTTAGCCACATCACAAGCCTTTATCAGTCTCTGTCTTGTATCAATCACTAGCTCATAGGCAGTTCTTACGTCAGAGGATACATCTTTCTTTATCATTAAGTCCTTAAGTAGGGACAGTGGACCCCTTGGATTCGAACCGTACACCATTTCAAAAGGTGAAAACCCTGTTGTTTCCTGTGGAATTTCCCTATATGCAAACAACACACAGGGTAACATGAGGTCCCAGTCTCCTGGATTGTCATCAGACACTTTACTAATCATTTTTTAGACTGCCGTTCAGTCGCTCACAAATTATATTACTTTGGGGATGGTATGGTGATGTAAATATTCGTCTGAGGTATACAGAGGTAAAATGGTTGGTTAACTCAGATACAAACTGAGTATCTCTGTCAGATAAAATAACATCTGGGAAGCCTGTTCTACAAAAAATAGTCATTAGTGCCTGTGCTATGTCCTCAGCCCTTATGAATTTAATAGGCACCGCCTCTGACCACCTGGAACATACATCCACCACCGTTAAGATAAAACGATGCCCTCTATTGGACAGCACTGGCATAGGTCCAACTATATCAATAGCTAATTTTGTGAACGGTCTGTCAACTACATCCTACATCGGTTGTTTGTAATGGGGCTTTCCCCCTGGTACATTTGGGCCCCTTTGATTGACACAGGTCACACGTCCTAACAAATCTCTTTAAATCTCTGGTAACACCGGGCCTAAAAAAATTGCCTAGGATCCTATATTTGGTTCTGGTAACCCCCATGTGACCCGCTAAAGGTAAATCGTGAGCTGTCCTGAGAACTAATTTCCTATACTTCATTGGGACTATAAGTTGATTCACCGTTTTATTCATGTACTGTGTCTTTCTAACCCAAACACCTTTTTCTAACTGAATGATCTCCCTATTTCTAAATGATTTTTTATCCCGGTTGATTAACTTCGACAACGAAATGTCATTATGTTGTTCGGTAAAAAAAATGCTCTTCATCTATGGTGACCCTGTCAGATATATCACCCACAGGAATATTACTAAATTTGTCATTGTCAGTCATGGGTGGATCAGGAAAGTTGACCACATTCTTTTCCCTTTGTATACTTCTCACTTCCTCTGCCTGAGTATTAATTGGGCAATTATATGTACTACTAATTGATGACTGATTATTAAGGTTTTCCTCTTTAGCTTTAGCCCTTGTCACAGCATTACAGTTTTTAGTGGGATCATTTAATTGTGTCCATTTATCCAATTCCATGGGATCACACTCTATTACGCCCTCAATATTGCCCACTATTACGTCATAAGTTGGTTTGTCGATGACTAATGCTTCAACTAGCTCTGTGTAAAATGGACTTCTAAGATTAATGGTGGCTATGGGTAACTCGTGTACCGTCCCATCAAATGACGCACATAGGCCCATTCTTCCCGTGATTTCACTATCTTTTACCAATGATCTCTCTTTCTGTTCTTCTTCCATCTCTTTATTTTCCTTTTCCTTTCTTTCTTCCCTCTTGCTGTTTTCTTTTTCCTTCACCTCACACTCCCTCACAGAAACACAGGTTTGTAATTCTTGGCCTGTATGGCCAAGTGCCTTACCAGCTTCAACAATACTTAAAATGTATGACATGGCAGAAATCAAAACCAATTATGACATATATCCAATTGATTGATACTATATACCATACAAAAATATTCTATAATGTCATCAACATACAAGAAATAACTAAATGAATACAATATTATTTTTCAAAAACAAAACCAGCAAATTAAATGTTTCGGCTGCTCTAAGTGGACCGTATTATAACCTCAGAAATACAGAAACTCCATCAAGAACAACAAACAAATAATTACACCAGATTTCAATTTTTGACTAGCACACAGGTTGGTCCTCGATGTTCCTTTGGTGGGGGGTCCTCTGACGATGAAGAGGTGATTCCCAACCACTCAGTAATGTCGGCCACGTCAAAAACAGTTACACTGGCCACTCCAGTACACAGTAACTCTGGCCACGACAACACACAACGGTCACCCACGACAGCATACAGCATGGTCGCCCACGATAGTACACAGCGGTCACGGCGTGCAATCAGGGTGGTGGCAGCCAAGTAATTCACCGATAAATATTTAAGCGATACTTACAACGAGTCTTAATGTACGCACTCAGCTGCTCCTGAATCCAGCTAAATCAGTCATTTCTACGTCGGAGGTGTCAAATATATGTTACGGGTCCTTAGAGTGATAAAACTTGTAGAAGGTGTAAAAATTCAAACAACACGAATCACGAAGTTAACTCCATTTAATTCTTGAACATGAACTGACATAAAGGTAAATTCAGGAGGAGTACAATAGCAAACTGTAAACATGCATCCATCTATTTCGATGCCCAAAGCTAGACTGATTATAAAACAAAGCATGTGCTCCCAACTGTCAGTTTTAATATACGTCATTTGTACCAAATGACGTATACACTAAAGCTCCCAATATTTGTACCAAATGACGTATGCACTAATGCTCCCAATATTTACAACTCAAGATGGCGGAATGACGCCATGGATACTGTGGTGGGCGGGGCCTACCAAATTGCGTCATCAAGATTAGACTATATTATTTCTCCACACCCAGATACATTATTTGAGACAATCATGACATTATTAACGTCCCACTTTTGTTCATGCAATTCTTGTGTAATAGTTGCAAACATTTCTCCCTGTTTTGAATCTATCAATTGGCTATATTTTAAAACACACATATTACTGTGCAAAAATGACTCCAAGATGTTTGGTTTAAGCTCTTCTGTTGCTAAGAAGGTTATGTGGGTTATATTATAACGTCATTCTTAATTTTTATTTATTCCTTACGCTACAAATTTTGAAAAAGACTAGTAATAGTCATACAAAAGCCCTGAAATGTACTCTATATTCATCTTTATTCACTGGACCTAAAAATATGTACGATTTCTATCCAACATTTCAGTAAATTACAAACCATACGAGCAGCTATGGTCAGGCACCCTGCGACCGCTCTGGTAATTTCTAAATAACTCGTATCTTTACTTCCAAGTACCTAAACATTTTAATAGGTTGACACATCTGATAGCGCACATGGTACTG
Source organism: Bulinus truncatus (assembly GCA_021962125.1). Taxonomy (NCBI): domain Eukaryota; kingdom Metazoa; phylum Mollusca; class Gastropoda; family Planorbidae; genus Bulinus; species Bulinus truncatus. The sequence continues at coordinate 96,269 of JAGDYQ010000340.1, forward strand.
TAACTGAAGTGTTTCTTTGCATGTATTTTATGTATACCCTTACTTTTCGAAAAAAATTCCATGGACATGGTCGCCAGCATGTTTTCTGAATCTTTTTGTTCTCTAGTATGTCTTGCTCACCAATATATATATATATATATAATTTAGTATACATTTTTTTATAAGATATATTCACTTTTACACAATAATTATATTGTCACGTTTTATTTCATTGCATTGATTGAACTACAATTTCACACATCGTTATTATTTTAATTTTTGGGGTATTTAATTATAAAGAACATTAACATTACTAATGTTATCTTTCAGTGCAAGAGGTATGGAAATTATCTTCTTATAATGGATCCCGCAACTCTAGTGAATTAGTATTTTAACCTATTTTTTAAAGTAGCTTAATTAACAATGTATTTGAATAAAAAATTGAAGTGTATTATCTTGAGGAGAAGAGCAGATATTTCTGACTTTTTACTATGGCAAAAAGTAGGCAGAATAAGCTTGCTGATACTAAAAATCGTGATTGTTATAGAATAATTAGAATATTAAGTGTCTGCTATTAATATACAATTCTGATTCATTATGAATAGTTATTTTATCTATTTCTAATTTTAGATTTTTTTTTTTATTTAGTGTAAAACCATAGCTTCGACATTAACAGAAGAGTCTTCAATTGCTGTTTACGGTGTGATCAAAATAGTTTCTAATGAAAACATTGTAAGTGTATTTTTAGTATATAGTTTAATTTGTTAAAATTGAAATACTTAAAAAAAGTAAAATAAAAAATATTATGATATTAAGAAAAAACATAAGAGCATTAGTATGATAAATGCAGTTCAACATCTAAATAATTCTAAAATGATTTATTTGCCAGTTGTCGGGATAAGTAATATAAATTGGATTTGTAAAATCATTTTAACAGGCCTTAGAAAATGTAAATCTCTTGGTGGATTTTTCTGAATTGATAGGAGCTTCCCCGGCTGGTGGAATTAACATCATTCTAAAAGAGGTAATGCATAAAATACATTTTAATGATAGAATTTAACAAATAGAGATTTTCACGCAGCAGTGTTACATTTGAAATACATAATAAAAAAACTAGTATCGATATTATCAAGTTAACGTTATTATGTGAATGTTCATTAAGCTTTTTTATATTCCATTTAAAAAACTTGATTACATGAGCATTAGTTATGAGTTAGCAAATAATGTTAAAACAAAATGTTTGATGCCTTGTAAAAAAGGAACTCACAGATCTTTTTTAGTGAATATTTGGGTACTAGGCTACCAATTGTGTAAAGAATGGTATTTTCTGTTTGACTTTCTCTCATCATAAAATTTCTTTAAACAAAGAGAAATAAAGTTGAATGTGGTGTAGTAACAAGCTTTCATCTAAATGAAAACTAAAATATAAAACAAATGGGAGAGTAAATTCTGAGTTTCAAGAAAGTATTGACTATAATAAACACTCAAATGTGTTTCATGTGGTAGGACCGCAGCAAATATGACGCAACCCAAAACATTTCTTAAGCTTAATTGTCAAAGTCATTTACAATAAACTGCCATAAAATTACTTAAAAACCTAGTATGGATTGTCGGGCTAGCTGATATCATTGTCGGGGTTGCCAATTATATGTATTTATTTGTAGAGCAGTTTGGTAGCCGTAGCCTTCAACTCTTTTTCTATTTAAAAACATCAAAAGTCCAATAGCTGACTCAATATTTATTGTCGTACAGAAGACACAAAAGAATACGTGTAGTATTTATTACTTCCATAAAATAAATTACAGTTTATAGCGTACTAAATAGAGATAGCAACCACTGAGACAATGTATAACATTGGAGGGCGACTTCAGAATTAATATTTGCCTGCTTTGGGCATCGTTATTCTGACCGACGTGCAATATGTTCTTCATGCTATAACATGGGCGGGAGAATGGCTCGAGCGGATGGAAGCGATGATTAAGGCTATCCATGAATTGGGTGCCTGTAAATTCCTGGGCATATGATGGTGCTTCGGAATGACTGGGCCGATTTTCTTGAGAGTAATTCAATGGTTAAGCGCAACCTGTTGGTGCGAAAAGAGCTTACCTGAGGATGCGTGTGCCATGATCAGAGACATTGCGTGAATTTGGCTGTTCTCGTCTTTCGACGGGCAGAAGTGACCGCAGTCAAGGGAAGCGGCCGCCAAAATCTGACCTATTGTGGAGGCTCAGGAGAATTGAGCAGGCACTAAATGCTCAGTTTCACATTGAGCTTTGTCCTGTGGATGCATATTTTGTGAGGTTTAAGTCCAATATCGATTATCTTTGCTTATATTGCAGAAAGGTTGAATAGACCGTATAAATTGTGCTATTCGAGTGCTTGAGTCTCAGCCTGCGGTTTCACTTAGAGAGATCATTGAGAGCGAGCGAGAGTAAAGGCCCAAAGATTAAATAGTGGCAGCCTGAATCCATTTCACATAAATGAACAATTACTCACTTCCAAAAAAAAAGACTATTTACAAGTCAGCTTATGGTGTCGTGAAGGGAAGGGTGGTTATGCGGTGTAGAAAGCTCGACTATTGACCGGAGGGGTCCCGGGTTTGAATCTTAGTGAGAACCTTGGTGAAAGTCCCCAAGTCCACCCTGCTTTGAATTGATACCTGACATTAAATTAATGGAGTAAATGCGGCTGTGCGTTGTACTCACAACACAATAACTTTAAATGCCGAGTTAACTGAAAATACACTTAATCTACCCCAATGAGCTTACTGTGGAATAAGGGAACTTAACTTTATGGTCATATATCGCTAATAATAATTAATATATTGCATTCAAAAGTCGTTGTTTTTTTTTTTTACATCTTTTATGTTAATGGTACTACAAAGTAAGCCCTAAGCTACGCAAATTAATCTCATAATGTCAATCTATAATGTTGGCTAACTAAAGATTATAATGTATAACTAAAGCTACATGTAATTAGAACAAACTACCAGGGGTGGGGTCTCGGCCAAAATATTGGCCGACACCCACACCAGTTTCGGTTTTCTAAAATCCGCCATAACCGACACATGTGTCGGTTTTCTAAAATCCGCAGACACTGACACCAACACCGGTGTCGGTTTTCTAAAATCCACCGACACCGGGGGGGGGGCAAGGGAAGATAATTCTGTATATATCTCATACTATATATATAACGATGCTCGTCTAATTGTATATTCATTCTTGTTTGCTCTACAACCCATTTAGGGTCCGTGGATCAAATGGTACTGGGCCGCCAAAGAAACATTAAATTATTTCCTATTTATTTATTGTAGTGTATTTCTCTCATGATAATGCGACAACTATGGGTCGCGGTAAAATTATCAAATGTCGACCGGTCTGCGGCGAGAAAAAGGTTAGGGACCACTGCACTAACACACACACCACTTCTATGGTACCGGTAGCTTTTATTTTGTTTGAACAAAATAAAACTTGCCTTTGTATCTTACTAAGCTACTCTTTCAAAGCAAGTTTGTCGGCATATTTATTTTTCGACCTCACCATGAATATACCTAATTTTATTGATAAATTAAAAAAAAACTTAAAGAAGGTATAATTATGTTGCAGCATGAATTGTATGGGCCTAATTTGTAATGTAATTACCAAATAACAAAAGTAAATAAATACAATTCCAGAACTGTGCAGTTAAATGTGTTTATTTTAATAATTATGCACAGAGCGCCAAGCTAGACGGGTCTCCGAAATAGTAATCTTGAAAACAATGTTCAGCTTCTAAACAATACAAGGGCAATCTACGTCCCGTTAACCGTTTTGATTTGACCCGCAGTACACTCCCCTTTTTTCATTTACATTGATAACATTTACATTCATGTTAGCTCACGTCAAGTATTATAAACACCCCAGTGATTTTCTCTTGGTCCAGCCCTTCAATCAAATTAAAGAACCTATTGTGGTTTTTCAGTAGTTATAAATTTATATCCCTGATCTGCGATTTTGCAGCATGTCCATCACGATGAAAAAAAATTTATCAGTTGTACATGTAACATTGAAAGGTCACGAAAAACACTAGATATGGACAGGCACGCCGAGAGGGGGGCAGGGGGAGGGTCATTGCCAGGGGGCCCGCGTCTGTAAGGGGGCCAGGCCGCCCCGACCATGTCAATTTTTTCACGACTTATTGTTTATTAAGGGGCCCACAATGATGTCCGGCCCTGGGGCCCGTGTTAGCTCTCGGCGCCACTGGATATGGACATCAAGAGTGGTTGCAGTGAATACATTGAAGTAACAAAATTGTATGGTTTACTTCAAGATATGTCACAGTATGTGGGATGTTATTTTTATAGTAAACCTGAAGCGGCCAATTCGCTACTTTTAATAAGTTCTCATTTATGTGTAGGCTTATACTAAAATATTTGTCAAAATTATTATTAACGATTGCCTAAGTCAGCTAGTCACTGCAAAGTACAGACATATCCAACAACACTAGAGCAATGATGCTTGGACGTTTTTGAGTGGCCATTCAGAGAATGCAGAGTGCTGAAATAAAACTATGGCAAGGGCTACAAATAATGATAAAAGATTTGTTCCAAACCTATTTTTAGAGAAGAAAGAGACATATGGAGACATTGAATACTTATCATTTAATAGAGAAAGGACTCGTTTTTTTCCACCTGAATTAAAACTGAAATGAGTACTGAAGAATGTTATGTATTGTAGTAGGTTGCAAACTTTTCAGAGCGGTGGAAAGGGGGGGGGGTGCTGGGGCGCCAAAAACTCGCACATGGCACCTCAATAGCTAGCTACGGACTGGGCTTTTATATAGATACATTGGGACGTATTGGTAATGTTTCAGTTGTGGGTTAACTTTGATTGTTGGAACATTTGAACAGGTTATTCTTTGAGGTTCTAAAAGACTTGAATAGGTGTGTAATCTTTCTCTAACATGGATATTGATAGAGAGATGCATACTAAACATTTCTTATGATTTACAATGATTGAGTGAATAACAGAGTGAACATAGCCCGTAGCCTTTGTATCTGCTTTCAGTCATAATTCTGTTAATATTGACAAGTCGTTGTACTGTATAAAATCTCGCTTTGGAAAATAATACATTTGTTGATAAACAGATTTACCAAGTATTTATTTTAAAAGAAAAGAAGAACGTGATAAAACTTTAAATTAAAGATTGGCTAAGAACTATATGACGTTGTTCTGGATTATTTAATTTAAGTTCTAGTATTTTTTGGGGCATGTTTTTTCGCCGAAACCGAACCGACTCCGGACAAAGTACAAATGCCGACACCAACACCGACACCGGGCAAAGTACAAACGCCGAAACCGACACCGGCAAACACTACCGACACCACCGACACCGGCTTCCCAGCCCTGCAAACTACAACTAAGCTATTGTGTTTTAAAAACACAAGTAATTACTTAAGCTATAATTTTTATTGAAATAATCTTACATATGTGGTCATATATAGTACTTATTCCGCTAACATGTATAAACAAAAAATGTACTATTTAGGTGTTAAATTAAAATGTAACGGCCGTAAATTAAAGTTGAATTAAATATACACTGTTTGGTTTTGTTTGTGCATGTGTGTTAATCACACTTTTTAAGTGACTATAGATAGTATGAATTTTAATGTAGTTATGTGACGTAGTGAAACGTCACTTGTCATTTTACTTGGATACCAATTAGTCTTGAATCATTAGTGAATTGTTTGGCTTTGATGTGGCAAGATGTACCTCTGCTCTTGGTACTAGTTAAATTCTTACTTAGAACTTAGAAGACGTGTCTTTGTTTAGAATTTGTTGATTATCAAGACCACTTAGTATTTTAATGTGAAGAACAGTTTGTATATTTTATATTTAAAGTCTTCGTCTATAAATTAAACATGGAATCAGCCGCACTACTTTGTTTATTTATTTGAGATGAGAGCAAGGTATGAAATGTAAAGTCTCCCGCACGCTACTACAACGCCTCCACACAATAATCATCAATCACAGACCAAACCTACTTCCTCCACAGTCACCACTATTATATTACTTTTTTACTGAATAAGGGGAGAAAGAGGGATAACAAAATAGCATGAACACTCGGATTGCATAAACGTTAGGTTAAGCTATAAATTGAACCTTTCATCAACCGATTGTATGGGCGTGTCAAGAACAGCGAAGTAAAGCTTACTTTGAATTTGTCTTTTAGATCATTAATGGGTTCGTCATAATCTCCTTCATATGGAAATAGTTTCTTCTTTCTTCTGATGCGGGTTGGTTCGGGTTCGAAAAGTGCTGGTATCTCTAAATTGACTTCGATTTCAGCTGCATTTACCAGTGTTTTCTCATACTCTGTGTCATTTCTGCGGTTTACGAGAAACTTCTTTGTTTCAGCCAGATGATTGATGGCGCCATGTATATCTAATTCTTTTTATTTTTAAGTTGTTTACTAATCATGTTGATCTCAAACAACACGTCATACCACACAACCAGAGAAACGACAAACTTAAAATTAAAAATGGCTTTTGCAATAACCCGCGCATCTGTTTGTGATGTAATACCAGATGCTCCTGTTAAATCTGTATCATCCGCAATTACTGCCAGAGCATCGTAGATATCACCAAGCTGATAACGAAAAGGTTTTAAAGCATCAATTCGATTTTTCCATCTTGTTTCACTCAGTGGTTTAACAGTGAGATTAGAAACACGTCGAGTTAAAATTTCTCAACGGCGAGTTGATGCAGAAAAGAATGTATAACACGTAAATCAAAGGAGGTTGTTGCCTCTAAGCAACATTTAGTGGCATCATTTATAGCCACATTCAAGGCATGTGCACTGCAAGGAACAAACAATGCTCGTGGATTGCCATCTAAAATTCTTCTTTGAACATCATTGGCTTTTCCCTTTAAATTGCTGCAATTGTCATAGCATTGACCGCGTAAATTTTCGATAGATAAAGACATCTCTTCTAACTGCTTAAGAATAGTAACAGTCATGCCAGCACCAATTGTCTCTTTTAGAGGCACAAAACCCAAGAAATGTTCCTTTACAGATGATGGTGCCGCAGTGTCATTTTCTGGATTTGAAATCACATCCAGAAAGCGAATGATCATGGTCATTCGTTCCACATGACCAGCATCTGGTGTGCAATCTAGAATTATTGAAAAGTACTTAGCATCACGAGCAGAAGCCAGAATTTTTCTTCGCCCAACCATGCGGGACAACAGCAGCAGCCTGCAAGACGCAATCCTATAATTATAGATAGATGTGTCGCGTTTGTGGAATTCACAAATACGTCATAGAAAGCATGACTCATACAACAATGTTCGACAACTCGCGTTGTTTTCTGATTTCTTTTATAAAACCAGGTTATTTTAATCTCTAATATGACGTTTTGTCCTTTTATTTAGTAAAATATATTAAGAATTGCAATATAAATAAACTCTTAGCACTAAAATATTATTTAATCCATGTATTACTAAAGGACTTCAATTGTTTTAATATTTCTATTTTTACGTCTTTTACTACCACGGCTGCCGCCCCGGAATTTTTGCCGCCCTAGGCGGCCGCCTGGTCCTGCCTAGTGGTTAAACCGGGCCTGCTAATTACTTATTATAAAATGTTAAAACAGTGCTGATTAGAGATCTTAAACGACGGAATACAAAGAAATGCACCTTTTTTGGCAGTTTTTTAAACTTAATACAAATAATATTATTTATTATTTTTCTTTAATTTAATTGTTATTTTATTGTAATAAACTGGACTTAATACATTAAAATTAAAAAAAAAATATTTACGAAATTTTATAATAAATATAAATTCTCGCGACTTTAAAAACGTAAACAAAGCCGATGACGACACTTCCTCCGCACGCCATTTTGAAGCCGGCTAAGGAATGACGCACTTCGACCTGCTCATTATAATGAATTCTGACTCAGATTTTCAGCCCGATTTTAAGTTAGATTCATGTGAAGATGAAGTCTGGGATCTAACCGACGTTTCTGATGTTTCAGATGATGAAAATGTTTCGTTCAATGGAAGTTTGAATTAATCTAATACTCATGTGTAAGTATACCAATGCTCACAACAACATGTTGTATTTTTTTTTCGTTTTATTATTTACGATTTATGGTCTGTTATATGCTAAATAATCACCTAATATCACGCTAGTTATAACATTTTAGCAGAAAAATATTGTAAGTGTATTAATAATTTAAAAAAAAACAACTTAGAAATACATGTTAAATATTTTGTTTTTCCATTTAAAGCATGGTACTATATAAATCTTATAAACAAAAATCAGCTGATAGGAGAGCACACAGATATATGTACTATAGTCTTCTGTTTTGTTTTATATATATTATTTATATATTTTATTTTTACATTTAAAACATTATTTTATATGAAAAAAAATAAAAATACTTAATTTATAATTAATTACATTATTTTTATTTGACACAGCTTCAATGGCTAAGGTGAGAAAGTCACCTCCTTCAATTCTACCAGAAAGGGTTCCAGGAATTCACTTGAAAGAAGTTAGAATAAGAGATAGTGCAAAGAGGTTCTTCCATGCCATGGATTACTTCAAACTATACTTCACACTGGATATAGTAACTCCCATAAGCCAGTATGCTAATGATTACGCAAAGATTAATGGACCACACAAGTAAGTATTTACAAGGGTTGGTTTGGTATTACACCGAGGAGTTTTATTGCTTTTGTGGGCTGATAATGTATGCAGGAATAGTTAAATCCTCTAGTATTGACAGATTTTGGAGTAAAAAGCCTCTTTATAATGGATTCTGGGATTGTGCATTTATGTCTTTTGACAGATTTAATGCTATTATGAGTTTCTTAAAAATTACAAATCCTGAAAATAAAAACCCTAATGACAAATTATGTAAAGTAAGAACACTACTGACATACATAAAAATGAAATGCATGACATAGTTTCAACCATATGAAAATATTTCTATAGATGAATCTTAAGAGTTACACAGACCTAATAATTATGGACAATTGCATTTTTCTGAAGAACTCATTGGAGACTGGTAATATTTCAGAAAGTGCTCCAGTACTTCTTGCGACTAAGCCACTCTCTCTTTTTTTTTAAACACGCAATAGACCCAATAATAGTAAATAAATGTAGTAAATGTAGATTGTGCTATTCAAATGACAAGGTTTAGAGAAGAACAAATGTCAATTGTAGTATGTGATATGTTTTTGTGCGTTATGAAAGATAGAAATTGTTTATCTCAGTATCACAAGCTAATTTAAATTTATTTTTTTTCTCCCTATACATATTCAGGATACCAAGTAACAATTTGTCATTTCAAGAAACAGTTGGCTCATTGATGTGGAGAAAGATCTGAAAGCTACAAGTGTGGAGGAAAGAGTCCATGTATCAAGGAAAGAGTGGAAAAGAGAGCTGTGTAGATTTAATTCGCAATTTTTTTTTAAAATGAAAATTAGATAATAAAATTTATTTAAAAATAAATAATTCTAAATGCCTTGTTTTCAATTTTAGATTTATGATCCAGAATTTAAAGTAGTAGTTTATGTAAACCAAATATTTTAACTAATTATGTATCTTCTTTTTGGCATTCAAACTTGATTATAACTTTGTTTTATGTTACTAGAATTATCAATAGATTAAAATCAATGTCTAAAAATATCTAAATATTATGATTAAATATTGATTTAATTAAACTACCATTTAATTATGAAAAGAATTATATATTTTTTAAGTAAACTGAGAAGAAAAAAAATGTTGAGAAAAATAAATTGAAATGTGCCATTTTTATGTGAATAAAGAAGGAAAATATGCATATTTGAAAAAAAGTCACCAAACATTTATTTGTTGAAGAAATTGATTGAAAACTGAGTATTTCCTTACAGAAATGAATGTAGATTAATACAATGTCTAAAAAAATGTGTTTGTTTTTAATACTTATTTTTTGTCTTATTGGTGTTTGTACACTTTTAAAAAAAAAAAAAATTAAATTCTTTTTTTTTAAACATTAACAAGTTTCATTTTCACAAAAATAAACTGCACAGTTTTAAAGCCTACCCAAAGTAGAAAAAAATGATATATAACACGGTGGCCAGACAATTCCCCACATCAGTCAATTCCCCACATTCCCAACTCCCCACAATTACAATTCCCCACATCACAATTCCCCACATTGCAATTCCCCAAATTCACAATTCCCCACGTCCACAACTCCCCACATTGGGATAATATTTATTATAACCATAGACTAGGGATTAGCTCTAATCCATTTTTCACATAATTCCACATTGTTTAATGGATACGAATGAAAAGAAACTCCTTTACTTTCCGCTTTTTCAACACTGTCATATCCACTTTTGCATCCGTATGCAGAACACTTATTGACCATTTTCTTAGTTATTTATTATATTTAAAATGAGATTTATAAACCAAAACAATTATTATAAGTAAATTTTACCGAGAAAAAGAGAAATTTTAGAAAAACAACAGTAATAACACATAACACAAAATAAAACCCGAATAAACAATGGACGAACGAAAACAAGCAAGCATGTATATAATAGTGCAACTTTGTTAAACCCTTGCGTCAGCCTAAACCGTACACGGCTAGAATGAAATTTTGTTTGGTTGTCTATCCTGGTGTTATATCTAGATATCCATGATTCGGGGCTACGATAGGTACCACGCATTGGTATACCCCCTGTGTTTCTGCTATTTTGCCACAGTCTGAGTTGACTGTTGACGAGGTAAGACCGCTATCAGTTTAATTTTGATTTAGATCTGGAGATCTTAAGATCTTCATGTATTTGCGCAGTTGTTGATTGCCTACACAAATTCAATGGGCAATTCACTACAAGTGATTTGTCTTTTGAATTTGTGTAGGCAATCGGCAGCATCTGCATTTATCTTTTAATATTAATAAAATTGCAATTGCTACTAGCTGTTTAATTAATAAAATTACAGTACATATTTACCGTATTTTATTTTTAATTTTAAAAGCCTACCCTACGCAAAAATGGAGTTTTACTTGAGTGAGAGGGGAGGAAAGGTCTTGGGTTTTCAGGGACATGAGTACATCTTCCACAGAAAAATCAATGGCACTGTACACTGGAGGTGCAGGCACTACAGAAAATTCAACTGCCATTCAAAAATGAGGACCATTGATGATGAAAACCATGAGGTTACTGCTGAACCAACTGAACACTCACATGATTCTTTCCCACAGAAAATCAAAGCCAATGTGGCAATGCAGATGATGAAAGAAACAATGAATTCTGTTGGGGCCAATCCAAGAAATGTGATGGGAACAGTTCTTCAAGAGATGAAATTATCTCAGGAGGTAAAAGCCCACATGCCAAAAAAGTCTTCCATTGAGAGAACTCTGAACAGAGTCAAGAAAGCAGGAGGAAATCACATCCCCAATCCAGTCACTGCACAGTTTGAGATCCCAGAGCAATACAGGGAAATAATTCTTCATGATTCAGGAGAAGAAGATCCTGAAAGAATTCTTGCAATTGGTGACAGAGAACTTATGGATCAGCTGCAGAAAGACACAATCTTTGGAGATGGAACTTTTGACAAAGTGCCTGCCATGTTTTATCCAGCTCTACACTTGGCATGCAAAAATTGGCAACTCCTATCCACCATGCATCTACTTCCTCCTTAAAAAGAAAGATCAGCCCACCTACAATAGGATGTTTGAAATCTTGAAGCAACTGCTGCCCAACCTGTCCCCACAGACAATTCTTCTGGACTTTGAAAAGGCTTGCATTACTGCTGCCCAAACTGCCTTTCCAGAGGCACAGATCAAAGGCTGCTTCTTTCACCTTAACCAAAGTCTTCTAAGAAAAATTGGGGCCCTTGGATTGAAAACAGTTTATGATGATCAAGAGCGGCTGCCAATGAGATTCAAGATGAGGTCACTTGCAGCTTTGGCATTTGTGCCAGTGGAAGATGTCAGAGGCCTGTTCAATGACTTGATCGCAGAGTTCCCTGATGAAGACAATTACAATGACCTTCTTGCCTACTTTGAATCAACCTACATTACTGGAGTAAGAGGCAGAGATGCAGTGTTTCCCATTAGAATCTGGAATCACTTTGAAGCTGCTGCTACTGGCCTACCAAGAACAACAAACTGCTGTGAAGGATACCACAATTCACTGAGAGCCCTGTTTCACTGCAGTCATCCAGGTGTGTGGGATCTTCTGGAAGGTCTGAAGAAGGACATGGCCATCCACAGCAAGACATTGGCTGATGCAGATGATGGCAGACCACAGCCAAAAAGGAAGAAGTATGAGACCCTAAATAGCAAAGTAATTGAGGCTGTCCAAGGGTATGCCAATCAACAGGATAAGATTAAGTATTTGAGAAAATTGGCCAACATGCAGTTTCCAAAGTAACCTTTGTGTTTAGTAGTTTCTGTGTACTTTAGTCATTCTTGTCAATTATTAATAGTTTTTGTACTGTACATTTAGTTTAATGATTTTTCTTTTATTAGATAAACCTGTACAGTGGAATTATTAGCAAATGGAATAGGACCTTATCTAATTCATTATTTTTTACCAAGCATATTTTGTATTAAACTCATTTGTTCATTTGTGTATATCAGTTACTTGTATTTTGTAATCAGTAATGCATTTCAATAAATTGTCTTGAAATAAAACTTTTGGAGATTAATTACTACTATTTGCATTTCAGAATTCCTTCATTATATTATTAATTCAGTGCACTCCATATTATCCCAATGTGGGGAGTTGTGGACGTGGGGAATTGTGAATTTGGGGAATTGCAATGTGGGGAATTGTGATGTGGGGAATTGTAATTGTGGGGAGTTGGGAATGTGGGGAATTGACTGATGTGGGGAATTGTCATGGAACCATATAACACATATATGGGCTATAAAGGAAACAGACAATATAGTCCAAAATGTAAGGACACCTGTTTGATAATAAAAATGGCCAAAAACCTGCCGTCGATTTAGAGTTAGAGAAACTGTAAATACTGAAATATCATAATGCTTACGGGAAAGAGATCTAAAAAGGCCAATATACCCGTATACAAAATCCAACAAGAAAAATAATTTCTTCAATTAAGGAAAACTAACTCACATAAAGTAAAATTATATAATAGCTTATCCAAACCAAAATAAATAATAGCATATAATTATTAAATAATATGAGAAAAAAATTAACACCGTTGTATTAAGATTTGTAACCGTGTATTTGTTTATACCTTAAACAACAAGTATAAGAAGTTTTTATTTCAAAAGGTTGAACCTAATGTATTGCTAGACAAGAGACACCTGATTTTAAGAACTGAAAATGTAAGTCAATGATTATATCAGCATTATTTTATTTTTATTGTTCATAATTATACATTTCATTAGTTAAATGTAGAAGTCCAGATTTTTTTTATAAAGGGAACTTTTTATTCTCCTTTAACAGTTCTATGGTCAGATTTTTTTATCTCAATTTTTTTTTCATTTTAGCGTTGTGAATTTTGAATTACATTTTAAGACGGCGTGTTGTTTGTACGATTATAGTCCATAATATCAACTAGAACACATGTCTCTTTAAGACTGTATAATATTACTTTATATCTGTCCAGCTTCTATATTCACACCACATTCTACAACACTTCCTTTCCCTTCACTGTCATAGTACTGACTGTCCCTCTTTCTCCACCTAAACATTCACTCTCTTCAATCTCACTATTTACTTGACAACACACACTGAATTCATGCATAGCTCAGTCACACATAGTCACACACACAACACACAAAACACATCCATGACATCTCCCCCCTCTCTCTTAAAAACGTTACACACATTTTTTTTGTGTTAATTCTAATAGATGGAGGTACATAACTGATTAATAATAACATTCAATAGTCTCCATAAAAAGAATAAAAAATCTTAGATCTTGCAATCTTAGCCAAATATGTGGGCATAGTGGAGAAAATAATGAAATGCTACAAGCAATATTTATAAGTTTCAAATAGTAATTATCAATATAAAGACTCAAGAAAAAACAACAACATCATGATGGTCATATAAAATAATCCAATAGTCTTTATTCAGAGTTATATTAACAGCGAAAGGTTTCGGGCTTAAACGAAGTAATGTATGTCAGTGCGATGAATACTCAATTGTTTATATAGTACTTGCGGTTTCGTTTTCAACAATTAAGAATCTTGACAACTTAAGATGTGTGTGATTGTGTTGTCCTCTAATGTATTAATGGTATGTTGGTGCTGACGGTAATCTGCTTTTCACATCCGTGAGGGTGTGAGATCATCACCGCAAGTGGTGAACTGTTCCTGTGTAACCTCAACTCTCTTTGGTGCCTTTCTTCAACGTGTACAAAATCAATTACCGAACTCCTTTTCGTCATGTGTGCAACAGCAAAGGACAACAATTTCCTCTCCTATTCTACCATTACGGTACATGCCATGCGTTACACAGATCATACAATCATCATTTACATCGTTGTAAAACCACAGCTAAACTTTAGCTTTCTCATCTTCACATATGTCATATATTAACTATTTTGTGGTGCTAGCCTCATATATCTGCCACTCTTGCCTGGCCATCCCTGACTTTTCACATTCAGAACATGGACATACTTTCATGTAAGATTCTATTTTTTACGGAAGACAAAGCCACTTCCTGCTGGCAATTTTTTTTCTCCTGTATTCAAACAGAGGATCTCCTTTTGGCCGACAGTGCCATAAGTAGCCAGTTTTATAAAACTTAAAAAGTCACTGTTTCTATACTGCCATGGAAGGTCTTTCATTGAAAACTGTTTTACTGGCTTGTAATTGGCATGAATTTATTCTTTGGGACAGACTAATTTGTGGAGCTCAAAATCAGCCTCCATTTCTATACTAACTTCAATGTCTAAAGGACCTAATTCTGTGCATATTTTCTCTCTTGAGATAGGAACTGCTCTGGATGTATCATTGTCATCGGGGCGTCTTTTTCTGAAGTAATTCAGGACTCTTTGCACGACATACCCAACATAGTGTAGTAATATATATTTATTTCGCTTACAAGCCCGATGACAAGTAGTATTCTTTTCATTTGATGAGCCATCTGTCATGGTTTCAGAAAATTCATTTGCATCAACCTTGGTAGCTAACTCTTCGATTGTATCTTGTTTAACCTCGGGAGATAATTCTTCAATTGTTTCTTGTTCAGAACATTCAGTTGCATACTGTCTAGGCCTTGTAGTACATTGTGCAGTAAAATGCAATCGAGAACTTTTTTTCTATTAGTCTAGCTGAAAATACCTTGGGTCGTGTACCATCTTTTTCTACTTGTTCTTTCTGAACCTGTTCATATTCTGGTGCAGAATTCTCATGGGGATGGATAAACATAGCTTAATCAGCTACGTCAAATTTACTAACTGGGGCATGAATAACTTTTTCTCTGGTACCACTTGGTGGATTAGCAGAAACTCTTGTAGAAAAAACTGTACATGAAATATCCAAGGCCATGTTTCTGTTTTCATTTCCATCTGACCTTTGATTTTCATTTAAGCTTTCAGGTCTTTTAATAATAGGGCTTGGCTCAAGGCTTAACCCTTTCAGGACAGCATGTACTTCCTGTTGTTATATCTGATTGAATTTTGGTATACAGCCTCCATTTAGGACCAGAATGAGATTGCCAATAAATTTTAAAAAAAAATAGTTGGGGGGTAGGGGCCCGGTACTTATAAGTACCAGGAAGGATTTACAGCACCGGTACTTAAAAGTACCACTTATTTTTTTTAATTAAAAAAGCCTATTATATCCATCTATTAATGAAGACTAAGAATATAAATACAAGTTAACAACAGCTTTAATTATAAACTCACTTAAGATTCACTAAAAACAAAGTATTTATTTAATAGAAATTATTTTTTATTTACACAATTTTTTTTTTCAAATTATGAAAATAACTAAGTTAGCAAAAGTATTGAAATAAGCACACAAATTTTAAATTAATAAACAGTTATGAAATATATAATATGAACATTTCAAGTCATAAAAGAAATAAAACATTTCAAGTTATGAACTAAACTAACCAATATTTTAGTTATGAAATAAAAATAATTCAAACATTTGAGATAAAAAAAACAACTGACATTTCAGGTTATAAAACAAACAGACATTTTAAGTTATAAAATAAACTAAACATTATTTAAGGCAATGAAATAAAAGATGTTTCAAGCAATTCATTTCAATTTATACAAAAAAAAAAAAAAAACATTCAAATAAGACTAATGAAAAAAAATTAATTAGGCAGATCATGAAATGTCAAAAAACAATTTTTTTTGTTATTGCAACATAGAAATACATTACATAATTTGCATTTGCTAAAAGGTCTGGACTGAATATTACTAACTGCACATACTTTACAGCGCCCTCTTTCTTTAAGAAAAATTACATGATGGACACCCACATTATTCAATCTAATCGAGTCACAAACTGAGTAAGTTCCTCGTCTTTGTTTCTTGGAATGTGGAGCTGGTGAGGCATAGGGTGAAACCAATGGCCGTCCAACTCGAGGTGGTCGTGACATTGTGATCAGACCCAAAGCAACATCCCGAGTAAAGGGGAAAAGTGGCATTGTTGTGGCTGTAATACTTTGGTACACAATATGTGCATTTACCAAAGTCCTGTCGATAAGGCCGAAAAAAAGCCTGTGCCACCACTTCTTCCATTTTCTATTCAGACCATAAGCAGCAGCAAGCATGTCAGATTTATCAACTCCACCCATGTTGATATTGTAGTCTCGAACAGCAACAGGACACTGTATTTCTGCATCAGAGCCATCTTTTTGTGTTCTATTTACAAATGAACAACTGGATTAATGAAAATTAGATGCTAAAAGAACACTTCTGTTATCCATCCATTTTAGGAATATGATGCCATCAGAACTTGTTCTGTAATCAAAGTCACCTCTCGCCATCTTTTTGTCTTCAATCAAACCCACTGGGAGACCTCGCCTGTTGCTTCTAATGGTACCGCAACCATAAACATCATTTTCTTTTAAATACTCCAACAGAGGAATAGATGTAAAGTAATTGTCAAAGTATACTTGATGATTGCCAGCCTTCAAGTCCTCTACTAGATTGATGACAAAATTCTCACCTAAGCCAAAGTCCTTTATGCAGCCAGTTCCCTTGCCTTGGTAAACATCAAATTTACTAATGTAGCCATCAGTGTCAGCTCGAACCCACAGCTTGAAACCTCGTTTGATGGGCTTCATAGGGCAATACTGCTTGATCTGCCCACTTGAAAAGTATCATGCTCTCATCAATGCTCTGTATTTTCTTAACATCATAGAGCTTAACAAAGTTTTTGTTCAAGGCAGAAATTAAGGGGCGTATTTTAAAAACTTTATCTGGTTCGGGTGGTTGAACAGTGTTATCACTCAGGTGTATGTTTGCCAAGATTTGGTCAAATCTTGTTCTAGGCATGGTGCTAGAGATTGCGGGCACACCTAGATCAGACTGACTACTCCAAAAATCTCTGTAAGATGGTAATGTATGGTAGCCCATTACCAGGTTTACGCCAAGGAAGCCTCGAAGGTCATTAACAGATACTGTGGGTACATTTTTGTTTTGCTAATTGATTTATAAGTTTGTCTGCTGAACTATATTGGCTTCAATTGATGAGTCAAAAAGACGTAAAAAAAATTCCACAGGGGTCCTCAAATTCTGAAACTCCTCGACGACTGGACCTGAAGAGAAATAAAAAAAATGATTTTCATTGCTGAACATTCACTAGATTTTTTTTCATTTTTCTAGATATACAAAACTAAGAACATACAAATTATTAAGTGTCCATCCTAGAAGCCATAGACACTAATTACATTATTCAAAATTACCTTCACGTTTTTCAAAGATTTTTGATGCATCCTCTTTTTCTTTTTTTTTCCAAATCCGATCTCTCTGAGAAGTACATTGAGGTGGTGGAGATTCATTTTCACTCACTTCTTCAACAGGAAGATCAACATCCTTTGAACTAATGACAAATAAAAGTGTTACTAGATTAAACATTGCCCATTATATCAACATTAATGAAAAATTCTTCTACAAAATATGCTTAATTTTTACCTGGTTTGCGAGCATTCAGGAACGTATAGAGTATCTTCTGCATCTGATTGTGGTTCTTTTTCAGATAAATCATCTGGAAGAGTATCAAGGAGAATGCGAGCCTCTTCAGTGTTGAATGTACGAGTAGGACCTGTACGCTGTCTTGAATACATAGCTGTTGACAGTAAAAATATCTCTATATCAAAACATTAATCGAAAAAAAATTTAATAATAACATTACTTTTTCATATTTTTTTTATATATATATTTTTTAATATAAAATTAACTTAAGCTAAACTACAATGATGATTAACGTTATATTTCCTTTAGAATTGTACATATTTATAGGAATTAAATGTAAAAAAAAAAAATTTGTACTTATAAGTACCAGTGCACGAAAATCCTTCCTGGTACTACAAAGTACCACGTGGAAAAAAGCATTATTTGAAATGTTCAAATTATTATTTATATTTTTATGATAGATTATTATAATAATATACCTAACAATGATAATAAAAATTATTCAGCAATAAATAATAAAAGTATTAAATATGATAGCAAAAATACTTACCGATAAATTTTGAAAAAATTGAAAAAAGGTTCACTGAGTGAAAACTTCCAACAAAACAAGAGGAAGCAAAATGGATGATTTAAAATTAGCCGGAAATGATCAAGGGTGGTTACTCTATAAATTAAAAATATAGAAAAGTCTGCCGGAGCTTAAGGAACGGAACTATTGTATGTATTTCGAACCTGGACCCACCAGTACCAGTGCGCTGGTGCATTTTGTTTTGACAATGGTCTAGATCCAGTAGGTGCTGCTTCTTGCGAAATTTCCTTCTCACCCTGATTATTATTTTCAGTGTCTTTAATATGTCGAAAATATTGTTCAAAGGATTTATCCTTCTGTAATTTGCTTAGTAGTTTTTTGTTTATGTCCATCGTTACTGTTTGGTTGATGTAACAATTTACTGTTTCGATATTCTCATTGTTCATTTTGTCAGTTGTAGATCTTGTCAAGACATTCATATGTCTAGTCTCAATTTTTTACATTGAGGTTTTGTTGCTCAATTTATTTTTTTAAATTATGTTTTAATTGTTCATAGGTGTTTATGTTCGTGAAAGCAATGTTTTGAGCTTTCTTATGTCTTTGGAGTTTTTTGATGATATAAGCTAATCTATCTTTGTTAGGAATGTCATTTTGATTAGCTATAGTATCAAATTTTTCTATATAATCAACTATGTCGTCTGTGTCATTCCAGTTGTATAGGTTGTTAAATGAGGCACATACATGAGTGTCTGGTTCTTTATTTGGATTTAAATCCATTAAATATTTTTGTACACTTTCACCTTTTTCCTCAAGCCATGCTTTGAATAATGCGTTGGAGTTGTCTGGTTTCGCATTTGGTATATTGCCAACTATTAAACTGGCTACAGGTGATGATAGTACTAAGGCATTTATTTTTCCGGAAATCCAGGGAGTGTCTATGTCTATTATAGCTGTACAACATATGACTTTTTGACCATCTCCTAACTTTACATGTTCAAGTTTATCAGTCATTTGATCTTTATGAACTAATTTCTCGTCAACTATCACCGTTGTGCAACCGGAGTCACGCAAGCACATTACAGGATTGTTGTTTACGAAACATGGATAAAAGGTCAAGTTGCCCTTGTTGTCAAGCATGGTTTTCCTATATCGACAGTAATACTGAATGTGTCCTGGTTTTTTACATATATAGCAGACTTTTTGATCTCTGGGTGGTAAACTATGAAATCTTCGTTGTTGTGTCTGCATAACATTCAGATCTTTTTGTACTATATTGAATAAAGGTATGTCTGAGTTGCTATCCTTAAAGTCAGACATGGCAGTGATTAGTTGTTGTTTGTTGTGTACTTAATTTTGCTTGATGTAATTGTATAACTCGGGACTACTCTGATATAATATTTTGTCCACCAACAATAGTTCAATGATTTCCACTGTCTATTCCAGCCATTTTAATCCAGTTCAATAGATGTGGTTCGATGATGTTGATGAATGCCTGTGGATGCTCCGATGGATTCTTTATAGTGTTATGGAACTGTGTCCTATAATGTTCTTTAGTTTTGTTGTACATCTGTAGCAAATACTTTTTAACAGCATCATAGTTTTTGGTGTCTTCACCTTTTATGTTATTTAATGCTGATTGAGCTTCATGTTTTACCGCTTCGTATAAGTAAACAATCCATTCTGCTTCGTCTATGTTGCTCAACTCAAATTGAGTTTCCATCATGGAAACAAAAATTGTCTATATCGCCATGCTTGCCATTGAACGTTTGTATGGGAATTTTGTGTTTGGCAGCATATGATCTGTTTTCTGTGCAGTTAATTTCGGTTTTGGCGTTGTTCTTGGCATTGATTGTGGGTTAATTCACCAAAATAGGTTGATAACACAAAGTACTATATATCCTCAAAACGTTTTATGTTGGCCATTATTGTTTACTCTTACCTTTATCTTGGTTCATCCTCTCATGTGTCATGAGATGTTTAGCACCGCTGCCACCATAATGTCATAGATCGTTTTAAATTATCTTTAAACGTTACCTTTCATCTTCCACATTCACTTATAATTCATAAGAAAACTTCGAAGATCGTGGTACATTTATTAATATATAAATATAAATCCACAACATGAACAGTGAAAAATAACGTATATACATATATACAAATACCAGAAATCCAAAGTACGACTATAGTCCATAATATCAACTAGAACACATATCTCTTTAAGACTGTATAATATCACTTTATATATTTGTACATTTTGGAAATGTTTATACGTTCAACTGTGTAATGCATATATCTGAAAAAATATTAAAAAGACGTTTCTTTATATTTGAAAAAAACATATTTTCTCGTAAATCTAACTACAATTTGTTTGTAGTCACTGTAATAGGACTCATAATTGAAACATTCTAAATTGTAGTCAATTGTTGTCTGATAAATTGTTGTTGCCAATCTTGGTGAAACTACGTGCTGCAGTATTTCGCACAAAATGAATGGGTTATTGAGCGTATAAGTTGTAGAATGGGGCCATGAAAATGACATAATTATTAATATAGCTTATATAGTAAAAAAAAACGGTTAAAACACTTATTCCCAGCCATCAGAAGTCAGATCGCGAAATGGACTGTTGATGCACACATGGCGGGCCAAGACCTACACAATAGTATATACATCATGGGTCACGGACTTATGGTTGCTGAGATCTGAGGTGATGACGGACAGACAAATCGGGGACAATAACGCATTTTTTCGAAAAAATTTGACAGTTACTTTTTTGGGCCACCGTAATATATATATATATATATATATATATATATATATATATATATATATATATATATATATATGTGTGTGTGTGTTAGTGTGTGGGTGTAACAAAATTATCTTTAGCTGGAAAATGGCTAACAAGGTCGGCTAGCACATATTGATCGTTTCGTATATATATATATATTTATATATATAAATTTCACAATAGGTTCTCTGTTACTTTTTTCTAATGAACATTTAGTGTTTTTATTAAACTTTCGTGTTATATTTTTGAAACCATTCCAGGGCTATTATTTTTTCCTAGAAAACGTAACACGGTTGTAAGCAGTCGGATTTTTTTAAAGACTTTTATTCAAAGAGTTAAAAAAAGAATTTGAATAAAGTGACCTACCAACTGATAGCAAAAACAACAACTATTTGGTAGACTTAAAGAGGCCCTAATTTAAGAGGGAAGGTACCCGGAGAATAATCTTTTTAACGGAAATTGTGTTGATTAACTTAGTTTGGCAGTTAAAAATGGAGTGAAAGAATGCTTTCAAACAGTAAGAAGTGTAATAGAAGACAAAAAGAAAGGTTTTAACCTCGAGATCCAGAGAAGACAAAGGTGATCTTTAGAAACATATTTTAACATACAGGCGTGTTGCCTGACTATATGGTCATCCATGATTTAGTACCTGATTATATGGTCGCCCAATAAGAAGGAACGATCCATGAAGAGCCAAAAATGTATTTAAGCCCCAATAATAATGAACAGTTTGATGAATGTTCGAAAGTTCCCTGCAAAGCGGCCGGTTACTTGAATATCTCGAATACTTAACAGATTTCTTCCCAACAAAAATGGACGATAGTCTTAGACATACATATGTAGCCTGCGTCGATCACAACCGGAAAAAAATTACGACTGAAAAATCGACATGAATAATGAACCACAAATTTACGAAAGCCGCGGATGCACGGAAATCGACGATGTTTTGTCCTGCAAATACAAGACTTTAACAGGTCTGAATTGCATGCCCAACTTGTTGACCTCAAAGAGCCAGAGAGCCACAGATCCTTTTTGATGACCCCGAAAAACCGTATGAGACAACTATTTATCGCCGTATTATCTTTATGAGTGGACAGGACATATACACGGTGCCTTGTCACAAAGACCCCAACATGAGCAAATCGTTGTGTCTGCAGCATGTGACCACGGGACCCGTGATGAACGAGAAACCCATCTCTGCATCTGGCATATAATTAGATCAGTACCACTTATGGACCAGCGATCATTTTGGTGCCAGGCTTCACCCTTTTAAAAAAATCAAGTTGAAACAGCATATTATTTATTTTACAAAAACTTTATAGTACAGATGGTGAAACCACCCTAGGAACCACACTTTAAACAGCCAATGAGGTGAGGAAATATTGGAAATTAGTGAATGGGATCGGGTAATTAGATTGATGGACATAAACTATGAGAATTATACCGAATGATTTTAACAGTTTGATTATTTTTCGTCATGCCTTCATAAATGGAGATGTAAGCATCCCGGAAGCAAAAAGCTGCAAGGAGATAAGGTAAACGTCTGTACCAGCGAGATCACCAGCATTGTAAACATACAGGTTGTTACGGGGATGACCACGATCCTCCCGCCCAACTGGTGTGAAATTGAACCTACTCATCCCGACAAAAGACATATTTATAGCCAGCATCAACAGTCACGCTAAAAGCTAGGACATCATTGTCTGCATTATATGTTACTTAAAAATCTTAGAGACACACAGATCACTGTTGTGTATTAGACATGCTAAAGAGAGAGAGGCGTACATTAGATGATGATAATAAAAAGTATGAAGGCATCAAACGTGGTGTAGAGCGCAGGCTGAGCCTGATGAATGAATTATATAAGATGAAGAGAATGGCATATCATGTAAGTTAGAGATTAACTGCTAAATAGTATGTACAGAGCTCTGCGTTCCTATGGGCCTTTAAGAGAAGGGTATTGCTATAATCCGCCTTATGTTCCACAGGGTTGAAAACCCATACCTTATTAAAAACCTAGCATTGTCGGTCACGTGAGAAGTTGGAAGGTTGGATGAGGCGAGACAAAAAATCACATGAGCTGTTCAGCAGAGCTCAGATAAGCATTGTGGCCTGGAGTGACAAAAGGCGATTGTTGTTTGGAACAGTTGACTGTCGCGATTAACTATGTATTCTATTGTGTAATGGACCTTCTTGAAGTTCTTGAAATATTTTTGAACACATGCCTTAGAGAACCTAACAATAAAACTATATATTGTTACTGCAATGAATTATTATTGCCTAGTTTATCATAAAATAGTTAACAATGCTTATATTATTAAAACAAACCATGAGAAGCTGCAACAAGTTTAAAATATTCTGTTAAGAAAAACTTTTGGAAAAGTTCTAATTTTGTGACATTTACAACAATTCTAAATATTTTTCATGAAAAATATAAAATATTAATTACATCCATCAAACTATTTTATATTGCTAGACTAAGAGGAGCCTCTGTACACAAATGTTGGAATAAGCATAGACGGACATACGTGCGATAAACGAAGACGTATCTATATGAGTGGGGGGATCGAGACATTTCATACAATGTTATTGGTTGGTTAAGAGAGTAGTTGGGAGTATTTACCAGGATGGATAAGGTATATTTATATTATTTTAAGGGAAAGAATGTGGCGACATGATAGTTGAAGTCAGTTGCGGCTATTAATCATACATACATTCCGGTGTGCGTAAGTAACTTTATTATCATTGGCTGTTTTTAGGGTGGTTGCACCATCTGTACTATAAAGTTTTCTCTGTTGAATAAAATGTATCCACTTTACTTCGATAGAACGCATTTGGTTTAAAAACAGTTTTTTTGTTTTGTTTTATTTTTAGCCTCACTATCTTCTATTTAATATATATATATATATATATATATATATATATATATATATATATATATATATATAATATTTTTCGGAAGATATGAATCATTATTTTATGTAAAATGGATTTTTAAATAAAATAGGCAATATGTCAATGAGAAAAATAAACATTGGTTTACAAGAGACTTACAAAATTAGTGAAATTTCAGCTAATATAGTGTGTAATACAGTGGCGTAGCGTGCTTAACGAGCGCCAGGGGTCACAATACCTTTTTAGCGCCCCCCCCCCCATTCGAAAACCATATAATATTATATGTAAAATATACCATTTGGCACTTATTTGTGAGTAGCGCCCGGGGCATGGTGCCCCCTTGCCCACCACTCACTACGTCACTGGTGTAATATTGGATCGCAGCTTTGTCAATCTTACATTAACTCTTTTTTTACCTATGTTGTTTTTTTTTTTGTTGTTTTTTTTTTTACTTTTTTTTACTATCAGTGGGTTGATTTGTATAATAAAGTTTTTGTTCGTTTCAAATTTTTACAAATACCCCTTATAATACATAAATTCATACGGACATGCAGAAACTTTTTTGTATATATAGATGTAAACAATTTGTTATAATCTACAAACAATCATCAAATACCGAGAAGAAAAAATCTTTAAAAGATATGCGTACATTTAATTTACATATTAAACCTCGGTTAAATTACATGCACCACTAAACTCAATAAAATAAATCATGAATGAACATTTTATCACATTTTAAATAAAACACACACATATTTTATGAGCTAAATTATCAAATATCCAAACAAAAAAAATCAATATTTAAAATAAATAAAATGCCACATATTATGGATCAGTGTGTGCAGAAATGCAGAGGTTTTATTTTCTGTTAGTTTACTTTAGACAGATCTTTATTATGATTTTGTTGTATATAGATGCAGAAAAAAGACGGTGTAAAATTTTATTCACAATACAAATTTTTAAAAAGTCTAATCTAAATTCACAGCTATAATTGCTTTTAAATATTATGCTTCTTCTTCTTTGAACTAAAGCGTTTTGAAAAAGTTTAAGTTTAAATTAATAGATAAGTGAGACACTATGTTCTATTTAAGTGTAAACACGACCTAAGTACCTGCTTCGCTAGGGAATTCTTTAAAAAAACATATTTGAAAAAAAAAAATCATTAGTTATGGCATATGCAGTCATGAATAGGTGTCGCTTGAGAAAGGCCCAAGACAGGGTAATCTCTTATTTTACGTGCATAAATTATTTTGATAATATTATTGATACTTTACCTATATAAACATTCCAAAATCATAGTATTAATGATTTCACATCAATATAATCCATTTTAGACAATATTTTGTTCATTTTTATTACTTTATCGCAAAAAAATTGCAACTTATAACACTTTTCTTTACTATTTTCTTTCGTTCCGTATATTTTCTGTTTAAAAATTTTAAAAATCACGACTGAATTCCAGTGATGTTGCTGCCAATTTAGCATTTTACAATGAAGAAACTAATGGGGCATACTTAACAAAGGATTATATAGGAAAAACAGTACCATGAGAAGCAGTAAAGCCTGACTCCCATAAGGCATGAAAAAAATGATTAAACACATTTTATGTTAGTGGGATAGACGCCCTTGATGCCCCAATGGGCCAATTATTTTTTATCACTATATCTTAGGTGTAGAATGGGGCCCTGAAAAAGACATAATTAATAAAGCTTATATTGTTGAAAGGGTACCCTTAGAAACACTGACGCTTAGCCCTTAAAAGGCATGACAAAAATGGTTTTAAACCAATTTATGTTAGGGGGATAGCTACTCTTGGGGCCCCTAGGGCCGTTTATCTTGTACCGCTACGTATAAGGTGTAGGAACGGGGCCCTAAAAATTACATACTTATTAATATAGCTTATATAGTAAAAAACGGTACCCTTACAAACAAGGATGCTTAGCCCTCAAAAGGCATGACCAAAATTATTTAAACCAAATTTATTTTAGGGGGATAGCTACTCTTGGGGCCCCTAGGGTTGTTTATCTTGTACCGCTACGTATAAGGTGTAGAACGGGGCCCTAAAAATGACATACTTATTAATATAGCTTATATTGTAACAAACGGTACCCTTACAAACACTAATGTATAGCTCTCAAAATGCATGACCAAAATTATTTAAACCAAATTTATGTTAGGGGGATAGCTACTCTTGGGGCCCCTAGGGCCGTTTATCTTGTACCGCTACGTATAAGGTGTAGAACGGGGCCCTAAAAATGACATACTTATTAATATAGCTTATATTGTAAAAAACGGTACCCTTACAAACACCGATGTATAGCTCTCAAAATGCATGACCAAAATTATTTAAACCAAATTTATGTTAGGGGGATAGCTACTCTTGGGGCCCGTAGGGCCGTTTATCTTTTACCGCTACGTATAAGGTGTAGAACGGGGCTCTGAAAATGAAATACTTGTAAATAAAGCCTATATAGTAAAAAATGGTACCCTTACTAACACTGATGCTTAGCCCTCAAAAGGCATGACCAACATTATTTAAACCAAATTTATGTTAGGGGGATAGCTACTCTTGGGGCCCCTAGGGCCGTTTATCTTGTACCGCTACGTATAAGGTGTAGAACGGGGCCCTAAAAATGACATACTTATTAATATAGCTTATATTGTAAAAAACGGTACCCTTACAAACACTGACGCTTAGCCCTCAAAAGGCATGACCAAAATTATTTAAACCAAATTTATGTTAGGGGGATAGCTACTCTTGGGGCCCCTAGGGCCGTTTATCTTGTACCGCTACGTATAAGGTGTAGAACGGGGCCCTAAAAATAACATACTTATAAATATAGCTTATATTGTAAAAAACGGTACCCTTACAAACACTGCTGTATAGCTCTCAAAATGCATGACCGAAATTATTTAAACCAAATTTATGTTAGGGGGATAGCTACTCTTGGGGCCCCTAGGGCCGTTTATCTTGTACCGCTACGTATAAGGTGTAGAACGGGGCCCTAAAAATGACATACTTATTAATATAGCTTATATAGTAAAAAACGGTACCCTTACAAACACAGACGCTTAGCCCTCAAAAGGCATGACCAAAATTATTTAAACCAAATTTATGTTAGGGGGATAGCAACTTTTGGGGCCCCTAGGGCCGTTTATCTTGTACCGCTACGTATAAAGTGTAGAACGGGGCCCTAAAAATGACATACTTATTAATATAGCTTATATTGTAAAAAACGGTACCCTTACAAAAACTGATGCTTAGCCCTCAAAAGGCATGACCAAAATTATTTAAACCAAATTTATGTTAGGGGGATAGCTACTCTTGGGGCCCCTATGGCCGGTTATCTTGTACCGCTAAGTATAAGGTGTAGAACGGGGCCCTAAAAATGACATACTTATTAATATAGCTTATATAGTAAAAAACGGTACCCTTACAAACACTGCTGTATAGCTCTCAAAATGCATGACCAAAATTATTTAAACCAAATTTATGTTAGTGGGATAGCTACTCTTGGGGCCCCTATGGCTCTGTATCTTGTATCGCTACGTATAAGGTGTAGGATGGGGCCCTGAAAATGACTTACTTATTAATATGGCTTATATAGTAAAAAAAAAACGGTACCCTTACAAACACTGATGCTTAGCCCTCATGGGGCAAGACAAAAAATTAGTTAAACCAATTTTATGTGAGGGGGATAGATATCATTGACGCTCGATGGGCTTTTTATTTTCTGTCACTACGTTTTATGTGTAGAAAGGGATCACTTCAAATGACATAACTACATAATTGTTTAAATGTTATACTAGAAAAAAACAGTGCCTTAATAACTATTCAACCCCCAAACGGTTAAAGAAAATTGAAACAAATTAAATATATGTTAAGGGTAAAGAAGTCAAGTAAAACTTTATTATCTAAATATTGTAGTTTTCACTAATTACGCAAAGAATAGTGGAGAACTCATCTTGGTGTTTAAATTGATTTCGAAACACAAACTCTTGTAAATATGAATCAAAGAGAGCCTCGCTTGTCCCAAATTGACTTCTTAATTTTCGTTTTGCCCTCATCCACAGATTTTCGATATTTTGAGTATGGACTTCAGGGTCATGGGGGTCAACAAAATGTTGTTCATGTATAATTACAGAGTGTGAATAAACTCCGCCACCAAGTCCTTCTATCCCCCTATACGCGGCCCATCCATCGGATATGATATGGGTGCCTGGCATTACATGTTGCAATATCAGGGCTTCTAAGGTTTCTGCCCTTCTATCGGGAACTGCAACTAAAAAGCATTTCCCTGTTCCCCTTTCTACGCCACCAAATACCCAATGGCCTTCCCTCCAAGTACCCCTGTGATATTTACGATGAAAGTACTTTGATTCATCTTTTTCCACATAAATAGGCTCAAAGTTTTCATTTACCCCACCAATTTCTATCGGCCGGCGGTTCATATAAGTGGACATTTCCCCCCTAAGAAAGCTCAACCAGTTTATAGAGATAAAGTATCAATAATATTTATCAAAATTTTTTTAGTAGGTAAAATAAGAGATTACCCAAGACAGTTACCAAATCATCAATGAAATGGTTGAAAACCTCGGAGAAAAGAGAAAAGAAAAGCTCCTCCAATTTAAATACAGCACGTTGTTATCTGGGATCCCCCAGCATAGGTAAAAAAAGGTTGCCACATTATCAGTACTTAAGAAGGGGGAAATGCGAAGAATGCGGCAAGGTGGCATTAGTCTGTGTAAGAGTGTAATATATCAGGCCACGCTCCAAGTCCAAGAAATAGCCGACGGCTTTCAGAGAGCTTAGTCGAGGGCAGTAGTTTTACTTAACTTTAAACAGGCTTACAATATTGTCTGGTGGCCAGGTCTTTTTTTTTCAGCTATAGCGCCTGGGTGTCGCCACTGCAATGTATAGCGGGTTACACAGTTTCCTCAAAGATCGGACAACCATGAATGCGTTGGGGAAATTGCTTCGAGGAACAGAGCCTTGAAAAGGGTCACCCGTTTGGTGAGGCCATAAGCTCTTTGTTGTTCCTGGCTTTTATAAATGACCTGCTGCAATATCTTGAATGTAAAAGTTTGTTATATGCTGATGATTAGGCGATCTTTAAGACCAGAAATTCCTTGATATGGCACTATAGCAGGCTCTTTTCGAACGGCACCTACAGCAGCGGTAGAGATTATTGCAAACGTGCTATCATTATTGCATCGTAGGGTGTGGACAATGATTATTGATTTCAATTTGTATGAGCGGCAAGTGGAGACCTCTTTCCGAAAGGATATTGGTGATGACAGGGTGAAAAGAAAGCGGCCAAATAATTAAGTCTTTTATGCACCACGCAACGAAACTGTCACTAGAATATTAACTTCCTATTGACAGCCTAATCTTCCAAAATAACTTCCTTCATGCATGTTGTCCTAACATTCTTGGTTGACACTAATGTTGGGAAATCTAAGGATCCCCTAAAATTACACAATGTGGCTTTGGAGACGATTATATCCTATCTAAGACACGCTATATTGACCTATACTGACGCATCTGTAGCCGGTAAAGACGGTCGAACAAGAGCTTCCTTTGTGATCTACATGAGTTTCCCACAAGCCATATTTGTCGACGATCTCAAAGGGCCATGTGGTTTACTTTGCGCACACGGGGCATAGTAGAGGAAGTGGCAAACATTGGAGCGCGCCTTCAGGACAGTACTTTGCCTGCTACGAACTATGTGATCCTTACTGTTCTCCAAGCTATAACAGGGGCGGGATAATTGCCCGAGCGGCTGGAACGATGAAAATATTGCGTATTAGTGACTCAAGAGTGGATTCCCGGGCGTATGAACGTTTCCGGGAAAAACCAGGCCGACATCCTTGCAAAGTCGATACATGCCCATGCGCAGCCCGTGGGCTCATAAAAGAGCTTACCGTGACCCTTGGTGGGAGGGGTGGGCTTAGGAGGATCGAGCAGGCATTAATGACCCAGTTTCATACTAGGCGTATATAGATGCGTATATTGATAGGTTGAGGCTCAATGTTAATTTCCTCTGGTGACACTGGAGAGAAGTTGAAGAAACCGTAGATTATATACTATTCGAGTGCCCGAGCTAGCGGACCATAGGATTAACCAGTCGGGGAACCTGGAGGCCATTGGCCTTTATGCAGCTCCCAGATATTTAGAACCACAACGAGTTTAATTTTAAGAAACTAAATCTCTTCCCGCATTTATCACTAAAGAGTTCAGAGAGAGTGTGTGTAGTAGGGCAGAATTACAATAGCTTCAATAAATCTGTTTTCTATACGATAGGCTAGGAAATTGTCACAATTGACTTATGTAAAACGTATGCCTAGTGGATAATGGGCAAAAAATTATTTAAAAGGAAAAGGTCAAAATGGTAATTGCTAAAGGTTATGATTTACTGGAGTAAAATATTAATCAATTTCTATCACAGCATGTGACGAATCATTTTTATAAGATAGCAGTATTCTAAATAATATACAAACAAAATACAAAAATTAATATGAGCCAACTTTATAGCGTGAGTGTGTTTAGAAATTTAGTTTATTAATAAAAGACGATAAGATGCTAAAAAAATGAATGTGTTTTTTCCTGCATAGTTAAATGAAAATCACTAACTATTAAACATTTTATTAACATGTTTTTCTTTTTTTCTTCAATTAAAGTTTCAAATATAAATTTTTCAAAGAGTCATTTTTATTCAAAGTAGATATTTTACAATTAACATATAAAATTTAAAACGTTCGTCAATAGAAAGACATTATCTTTGTGTCCAAATCGGCCATTTTTTGACTAATATCAATTAGGTTGCATCTAAAAAATATTATCAAATGATCAGGACCTAATGATATATCAATAGATGAAGAAAGAATAATTTTAATATATACTTAAAAAAACATTCCAAAGACAACATTTTAAACAAGTGTTCGTTAAAAAATACAATGAAATTAACTGAAATACCGGTTGATTCATGTCGGTAGATGAAAATTTGTATTTCTAGCCTGAAACTGAAGAAAAGCTGTAGGCCTACTGTTAGAGTAAGAGGGTTGTAGTATTTTCAAAATGTTACATTTAATTGTTCTTTAAAATTAATATTAAATAATATATCTCATGAGCTAAATTTTGTAGAATTTGAAAAAATGTTGCTTTTTCTGCCTGGGCAGATATATGGCTAATAATTTTAGCTCTGACAAATCATTATTTGATGAGTAAATCACAATTTTTATATGAGCGATTCCATTCGGGGTACACGTATGTCAATAAATTAAAAGGTAACTTTAAAAAGGTGCTTTGAGCTAAATATATATATATATATATATATATATATATATATATATATATATATATATATATTATGAAATGTAAAAGTCCCTAATTTTAAGTAATAATAATATATAATATCATCCAAATTATTTTAGTTTTTATAACAACAGATAGCATTTTAACATCGTCAAGCTTAATGCAGACTATCCAGGTTCGATTCCTCTCAGGTTTTTTTTTATTGTTTTATTTTTTTAGAATGTATCCTTTTAACTGTTTTAATGAAAAGTAACTAACTAGATCTATTTAACATTTTTTTTATTGAAATAATTTATCTTTTAGGATGTTGTAAGAAAAAGTAACAACTACTAATTAGATTTTTAATTATTTCATAACTTAAAAAAAATTAAAAACAATATTGTCAATATATTAGGGTGCATCACCAAAATTTTTTTTTAATAATTGATCTGTCTTCTATTTAAATTTGTTCCATTGATCAAAAACAGCATTGCGTAAAAAAAGAAAAAAAAAATATTTGACAATATTTAGAGGTCCCCCGGACTTCAACAAAGTTTGCATAATAAAGCGAAAACTAGATAAAACCATCCTTCTTGTAAAGTCTTACAGACTTACATACAAAAAGTGAAGCGCTATATAAATTGTTTTATAGTCTTTGGTTTTATAATGTTTGGTAGCTATGATTGATTTTGATAAGCAGTTGTGCTAGAAATAAAATTTAAAATTCACATTTTTTTAGCAAAAACAACACTTTTCCTTACCGCATATTGATGACCAAGTCAAGCCTTTTAATTTCTTTATTTATATTATTTTAATTTCTGATACACACGACTTATAAAATCAGAACATGGAAATGATATGAAAAACAACAATAAAATGTTTACACCTTCTAAGGAAATGCTGGCTGACCCTGGCATCACTTCAACAGTTGCATATCCAGTTATTACTGCGTCTCCTGCCTCGCGAACAAAGAAACCACAAACTCTTCTGAAAAATGATTTTTTTTGGCATTGGCCCTGCAATCTGTGTTGATGATGCTATAATTACTGGAATTCTTCGACTACCAACTTGTTTACAAGTTTTGAGGTGCATGATGTATCACTGCAATGTAGCAGCACACAGTGAGCGTCCAGGTTCTCTTGGTGCACCTTCTCGATTTACAACTGCCAAAATTGTGCTGAATCAAGTTACTGCTTTCTACGAAAAAGCAAACATTCCAATGGTGACAGAGAGGAGAGCTTGTGAGAAGATTGTTCAGCTTCGTTCAATTGATAGAAGTCGCCGAAACACACCGGCCACCAAACGTAAACCGGAACAAATGAAATCTATGTTGGCAACAACTTTTTCACCTGGGGCCACCAAATGTCGAGACTATTATCAAGAATGCAGAAGATCTAGCATTCTTGAGGTCTATGAAAGGAGACAGGTCTTCCAGCTTTGGATCATTTGACAAAACACTTGCAAAAAAAGTCGCTCTACGCCATTCACGAGATGTCGCAACATTGGAACGTCAGAAACGCGCAAGAGAAGAAAATGCAGCATGTTCAACGATAACAGTGCCTTCCAGCGAGGGTAGCAGTGACGATCCCGATGATTCTACTTCTAAACCTGAAGATAATATGGAGTTTGTTGATAACTGTATGGATGATTTAATGCCATTGCAAAAGCGAAGAAAGCCAACAGGAGCTTTGGTATTTGTACCTCCAGATGTTTTAACCCGACCAAGTCTTGTGTCACTAGCGACAAGATTAAAGATTACACCAACACAGCAGGCAGCTTTCACACAGGGCCTTATTAGCGAGTCTGGGGGTGATGTATCAATGGTGGCTTCTTCCTATGCCACTGCAGATCATTCACGTCGCAAAGTTATAAGTGAGATATCTACAAAGATCCACGACTCCTGGGAACCATCCAAACTCTGCACTCTCCACTGGGATGGCAAACTGACACATTCTCTAAAAAATCATCGTGTCACTGAAGAACGCATAACAGTTGT
Organism: Bulinus truncatus; assembly: GCA_021962125.1. Lineage (NCBI taxonomy): Eukaryota > Metazoa > Mollusca > Gastropoda > Planorbidae > Bulinus > Bulinus truncatus. The sequence continues at coordinate 129,867 of JAGDYQ010000340.1, forward strand.
TGTCGGTGATGCAAAGCAATGGTAACTTCTAGGAGTGCCAAATTATGCCAAGGCAACAAAGAAACCCGTTGGTGAAATAATTGCAGAATTAACCATGAAGCTAATGACAGAGTGGCATTGTAATTATTGTATCGTTAATATGACATTCGACACAACAAGATCAAACACTGGTCATCAGACTGCTGCCTTGCATTGCCATACAAAATATACTGCAACGTGCTCTTCTGTGGTCAGGTTGTCGCCATCACATTGGTGAAGTTATCCTCTCGCATGTGTTTGCAGACATGAAAATAGAAGTTTCCAAATCCCGGATATAACTTTGTTCACCAAGCTGCGAAGTAATTGGGAGTTGGTGGCACATGATTGGTCTCTCGTTTGTAGTTCGTTTACGTTAGCTGATCATGTTCTGAAGGCTCAAGAGCGACTGACGATAATGAGAGATGCGGTAATTGCACATGCCAACTCTAGTAAACAAACCGAATCCTTGCGAGACGACTACCACGAATTCCTTAAGCTGTCCCTTGTTTACCTGAATGCTACAAATAAGGAGGTTAACTTTAAAAGACCAGGTGCCCTGCACAAAGCACGATAGATGGCAAAGCAGATATATTGCCTCAAGATTGCACTGTGTGAGAAACAAATTCAATTATTGCCTCCAGGTACTTTTACCACACGTGATCAAGTGCCGAAAATTCGTGCATTTGCTACATTTGTAACACATGTTTATGTCGTGTGGTGGCTCACTTGCAAAAAGAGTTATGATGCACCATGGAATGATCTACAGCTCTACAAGCGACTTTTGGATTACAACGATGTCAACAATCCGTGCCCTGAATAGGCATCTGTGGTACCTCACTGCTGAAATGATCCCACTTGCTCTGTTCAGCAATGAAGTACCTGTGTTGGAAAAGCGAGCTCTAGCAGATGCTCTGCTATGGCTTCGACCAGTGGTTGTCCTCCAAACTCCACAGAATCGAATTGGAAATGGTTGGGGAAAACCACGATTCCAATCAATTGATTCTAAAACTCGGTTGTGTGATCTATCTGGAGTTGACTCGTGGTTTACTAAATACAGACTTCAACTGGACACAGGATTCCTTCAACTCCCTGTTGATGATTGGTGCCAAACAGCTTCTTACATTGCCAGTGCAGAAAATGTTGCTGCTATTAACGTTGTTAACGATTGTGCCGAGAGAGGAGTGAAACTGGCATCTGATTTTGTTGAAGCAGCGCGAACGGATGAACATTTTCAAAACATTCTTCAAGTGGTAGAAATGGACCGCAAAAACATCTCAAATGTGCGTAAACCTTACAAACGTGCAACAAAGAGAAACTGGATTAAATGCAACAGTAATAAATAATTTAATACTTTAATGTAATTTTTATATAGGCTGGAGTAAACTTTTTTTTTCTTTACATGTTTTGTGATTTCTTGGGCGGGGGAGCGCGACCTCTAAATCAACTCTGGTTGGAAAAACATTTGACACAAGTTATTATTAATGATATTAGAACAAATTAGAAACATAGACAGCTCAAAAACAAACAATCAATTTTTTACTCTATTGTGGTGATGCACCCTAATATATATATATATATATATATATATATATATATATATATATATATATATATATATATATATATTGATAGATTGATGTATTCTTGAAGGCTCTTAGTTTTTTTTTCACGGTTCCAACAACTAAGTGACGGCCACTGCACCTATCTTTGCTATCTTGTCGAGTAGGCTGTGTCTCCATTTTCTGGAAATTGTAATAAAATTGAACTAGTTTTTGGTGTTGCCATCAGATAATATTCAGGTTTCTTTGTTGTATGTCTTATGTTTGAATACGATGCCAACTATCACTAGATCAGTGAAAGCGAAGATATCTGAGAAGAGCTCCCCATTTTCATTCATTTCTCCCAGTGCATGGGTGTCCATTTTTAATTCTTTTCTTCTTTTATCTCTTCATATTTTTGCATTTTTTCCGTCAGAATTTGTATGTCTCATGTAGGAGTGTCGTTTAAAGTAGACTGGGGCTGGTTGTAGAAATTGTTCTAGGTTTCTACGCCTGCGTTGTTAGTTGGAGCATATCACTGTATTACTGTGACGTTTTATTCCCTTGAATTTAAAGCGTGCTGTCATGAGCTTTGAATAGATTTGGTGCTATTCCATAAGACCTCTTGTTGCATTTAGTGATAACATAATGAAAAATCCCTCTGCATAGTCTGAGTATATTTTTGTCTCTCCAATGTCCAGTGTTGTCTTACCTGTTCATTCCACCTGGCCTCTGATAGACAAAGTATCTGGATTTTATTTGCATTATGTGCTGCCTTCCTTGTTTCATACATGATGCGAAAGTTACATGTTCCTATTCTGGTTTTTACCTTCATCGTTTTCGGATGGTTGGCTTCCGAGTGGTTTTTTCCAACCAACGTCACCGATCCTTGATTGAGGCATCTTGATTTAGGCGTGGAGTTTTGTTAGTGTGTATTGCATTGGTTTCTGTGGTGGTTGGGTTTTTACAGGGCCTAACCCTACACCTTAATCTGGCAAGGCTTGGGACGTAGGAAAATGGGACTTGATTTTAAAAAAGAATAAAACGAGAAAATACTTTAAGGGAAAACATAATGTTACCATTTCTATATAAAAACTCATAGTGAAAGAATTTTAGCTCGGTCAATAGCTTATATAAGTCTGTTTTTAGATTCACCTATATTAAACATTAAGTACCAGAATGTTGTAAGTTTGCGTAATTTTGATTAGAACATAATTGGATTAATGTGTAGCTAACACACATTGAGTCTATAGGACGAAAATTAGTGTACCCGGCGTTGCCCTGTAAGTCGCGATCTCAAACGTGACACTTGAAACATTTCTAATACAACATTAGGTAAAGATATGGGTGCTAATTTATGTCACCTACCTAATGTGCAGAAATACCCTACAATTCCTTCGTCATAAATTACGTTTTACAAATCATCTCTAACCAACATCACACCAAACCAAACAAAGAGCCAACCTAACCAAGCAAACAAACCATCCAACAAAACCAACCAAAAAAACACCATTAGGTTAGATATGGGTGCTAATGTATGTCACCTACTTAATATGCTAACTTACTGATGTGCTGAAATTACCCTTCAACTCTAATAACTTATATTATTGTTTAAACATATAATTCTTTCAATGTTAAAATCAAAACGAAGCATTGCAAAAATGATCAAATTAAGTTTTGTTTCTCTGCCATTTTATAGCACAGATGCGCGAAACAGCACCCGTGCGGAAGTTCATTTAGGCTTTTTACTTTCTAAATTCTTAGCGCATTTTCAAGAAGTCGAATGCGCTATTGTCCCCGTTTTGTCCTTCTGCCTGTCAGCACCCTAGATCTCAGCAACCATAAGTTCTAGACCCATGCTGTGTATACTTTTTTGTAGGTCTTGGCCTGCCATTCCTGCATCCAAAGTCCATTTTGCGATCCGACCACTGAGGGCTGGGCATCAGTGTTTCTTAGTATACCGTTTTTACTATATAACCTATATTAATAATGTTATTTTCATGGCCCCATTCTACACCTTATACGTAGCGATACATTAATTTGTTTTTTCTAAATATTTCCAAAATTTACAAATATTTACTGAAAGCTAACATACGTACTGATACGTAACACGAAAATGCGCTAACACGTTCAGTGTCCTGAATGGAACGGGCTTAAGAAGCTGGTTTTACTTACACGGTGTCATTATATATATATATATATATGTATATATATATACATATATACAGAGAGATAGATAGATAGATAGATAGATAGATAGATAGATAGATAGATAGATAGATAGATAGATAGATAGATAGATAGATAGATAGATAGATAGATAGATAGATAGATAGATAGATAGATAGATAGATAGATAGATAGATAGATAGATAGACAGATAGATAGATGTTGAATGGATGGATGGGTGGATAGATACTAAAATTCATACAACATACGCCATACGTATATTTTAGACACAAAAAGAATATTTGATTGATCGGAAAAGGATATTCGACTCTAAATTATTTTTTTCTGACTAGTCATTGAGGTAATTTTCCAAAAGAAAAACATTATTCATGTCAATAGATCTAAACCTCATCTCCATGTCAAAAACAATCATTTTTTTTATTGATATTGATAGAGTTATATAGATATATGATTACAAAAGATTAGTAGCAATGGGGCAATATAGAAATTACTATCCACTATCCACTTTTATATCGTTTGTTTGATTCTAAAACTATTGTAAATCTACTGCAAATCAAAGTAAAGCAGATCCGTCATTGCAGAATGTTGAGCCAAATTTCTGAAGCTTTTCACCATTTTCAGCCTTTTTCTTTTCATGTGATTTTCTGCCTTACTTTGGAATTGAGAACTTCTTAAATAGCTCAGTGCTTACTTCTATGCCTTCTATGTACTGGCGATGCTTAAAGGTTTAGTGGTGTGCAAGATAGGTTGGAAATAGCTGCTCCAAATTATATATATATATATATATATATATATATATATATATATATATATATGTGTGTGTGGGACGGATGGCCGAGTGGTGTATATATATATATGTGTGTGGGACGGATGGCCGAGTGGTGTAGATACTCGACTGTCATGGGTTCGATCCTCGGTGAGAACCATGGGAATTTTTCCAGGTGAAGTTTGTTTCCTAGTCGTCCCACAAGTCCACCCAGCTTTAAATGGGTACCTGATTTAAGTTGGGGAAGTAAAGGCGGCTGGGCGTTGTGCTAACCACACAACCCCTTTATATGCCGAGGTTATAGAAACAGATGAATTCTACACTTTATCTGCCCCGATGGCCCTTTATATATATATATTATCAGCGAATGTTTTTTATCGGCCTTTCAATAAATGAAATTGTTAAGTGTTGTTAATAAAGGATTTATTGCACTAAGTTTCAATTTTAAAATCTTAGCACTTCAGTTACAAATTACGGTATAAAATGGTTCATTTTTAATAAATATTCATACACATTTAACCTGTTTTAAAATATTGCCGCAGTTTTCACCTTTTTATTTATCACATGATTGAACTTTCCGAAGAAAAATTGATACCTATAAATTTGTATTTTGTTTGTTGGACTTTTAGAATACAACAATATTAAGAAACAAAATAACAGGATAACAATAAATAAAAATAATTGTATAGCTTTTTATTTCATTTTAGGCCTTCCTAACGCAAACATCTCAGTGGCACCTAGAAAGTTTTATTCCAGCATTGGGAAATGTATTCAGCATATCACAGTCATATCGAGCTGAGCTATCAAGGACAAGGCGACACCTAGCAGAGTATGTTTGTTTTACTTTTAATATATATATTAGGGTGCCACTCAAAAAAAATTCTGAGTTTTTATCCTGCCACCCCGAAAATGTGTTAGTAATGTTATAAGAATAAAATTGGCAAAATTTAAAAGTATTATGATAATATTTATTGGTAGCTTAACAGTGTCAAAGTTTTGCAATAAACAGTTTTTCGCGACATTACCATATGGTAATCGGTAATCCTGCTATAACATAAAAAAAACAAAAGTTATTTGAAGACACATATTGCTGTTTTGTACACAGCACCAGAATAGTAACTTTCAGAACCTTCAGCTAATAAACATAAAGAGTCAATTCAACATAGTGCAGACTAAAATATTAATATTCTCTAAATAATGTTTTCAAGTCCAAGTAAAGATATTCTAGCTGGGACAGTTAGGGTGCCCTTGTTAGCATTAGGAAAGTCACGACGGTGTTTATCAACTACTTGTAACAAAAACTATTTCTGTTCCTCTTGATTTGTTAGTACTCCATTGGATGTTTGACTCAGGGCCACTACAAGTTCGGCTGCATCATTGACAACTTTCAAACTCGCAACTTTCCTTTGGCCAACAATGTAGTTGTTATAAGTGGTCCATGTGTCTGGATTCGTGGTCAGAAAATGTTGTGGTATGTTCAAAGTTTCCTGGTGTGTTGCGATACAAAATCATAAAGTTTATTTTGTTGTAATGCTGGACAGAAGGCTATTCTGCGAGGATATTGTTATCTTGTTAAGTGCTGCAACCATGACTATCTTCTTTTCAGATGAAACATCATTGTCAAAAAAAGCAAAACCTATCAGAATTTCACTCAAGTACCACAAGTGTGCAGAGAATAATTTTATTGCTGCTTTGACAACGGTTTCATTGGTTTTCTTGTAGTTCTCCTATTGTTGAAGTTGCTGCAAATCTCTACGGGGAGCAGATGTAGCACATGGTGATGTAATCCACGAATTCAGGTAGACCTTAAGTATGAAGATGTTGATGTGACCCAGTGATGACAATTCACGTGCAGTAAGTTGGAAATGAGAACGCAAAATGAAAATCTTGAGGCTTTAAATCAGTTTTGCCATCCACCGGGCCCGGAATCTTTTCATCTGCACCACAAGCTGTGCCTAGAAAAAGAAGTGACAGTTGCAGAAGCTCACGATAATCATCTCTGGGCTGAAACACTGTTAGCTGATGTTGAATGAAGTGAATGAGTTCATCCCGAACTCGATTGAGAACCACTGCAATATAATCTTCATTCATTCCACTTGCATACATTGATGTGTCAATTGAGCCCCAATATTCTCGAAATCTCTGGAATAATTTGACATTTGATCCACTAGTGAATCAAATACGTTTGAAGGAGTTCCATTATGTGGCGCCTGCATGATAAGCTAATCAATTCGCTGCCAAGTTTCTTTTCCAGAAGAATGCAGGCACCTGCATTTATGCCAGTGTTACTGGCCGTAGTGTCAAAACGAATGATCCTGATGTTATCAACAATTTTCCATTCTTGAATAAGATTAAACACGGCAGTTGCCTCTGCCTCTCCACTTCCATTTGGCAATTTTGGTACTCCCTGCAACTTCATTGTTCCATCACCGGATACCAGAACAGCAAGACGATCAGTTGAAGTTAATGTTCACTCTTTTGATGTTAATGCAGGCAAAAATTTTCCATCCCAGTGCGCAGTTAATGGGCAGTTTGTATGAAACGATGCATGAATCTGTTTAGCTGCTGCTTCGCGATGTTTATGTCAACTATGTCTGACAGATTCCTTGTAAATCGTGAGGGCTGCAGTACTGTGGTCAGGTGATTCTGCTGCTAATGCAATTATGTAAACTGCTTTCCTGTCACTTACTTAACTTCTGTCTAATGCAGCTGCCAAACCTGGTGGATCGGACGATCCTCACTGGTCTAGTAGGCACATCAAGTGAATCGGGGAGTTCATCAAGATCATCGGGATCACATCCATTGGTACTCTTAGCCTCTGTGTCACTGACATTGCTAAACTCCATCTTCTTTGCCTCATGTTGCATCCGCTTATCCTCCTTTTCCTTACGATATTCTTGCACTAAGCGCCTTTTATGAGACCTTTGTTCTTTCCGAGTTAGCACCATAACCACTGGACCCATGCAACTATGCCTCCCTTCCTCTCTTTCAGGAAATGTTATGCCTTCAGGTACCTGCATCTTAAAGCTTCAGCATGTGCAACGTCAAATAAATCAGTCAAACTTTCAGTAAATTGGTACTCCTTCTCCTTCTGAGTATCTGTTCTGCGGGATACATTTTTTTTCTTATTCCAATCAATGCTGAATGGAGATCCTTTATCCTGGACATTATGTGACATTCTATGCGAACTGAAATGCGTGCCTTATGCCAGAACTGAACAACTTCTTTCATTGTCACTGTGGCACTAGCAGTAATATATATTGTACCGACATAAATTACAGAAATTATATAAATAAGTAACAGAAATTGCCTCCGGTTTGCCTTGTGTGTCACATACAGGCATTTTCGCATATAATATAAAACTTCCAGTCCATTGAGCTACCTCATAATATCACTGTATCTTCATGAAACTTAGTTAAATTACTTAACTTAACAAAAGGAAAAAAATTAGGAAAAAAAAAATTCCTATTGCATTGAGTGGCACCCTAATATATATATATATATATATATATATATATATATATATATATATATCTTTATACTTATAAGACGCATTTGCTGTCTGTCTCTCTGTCTGTCTGTTCCCTTATAACTCAAGATCCAGACAACCAAATAATGTGAAATTTGGTACACGTACACATAATTACATGGGGAAGTTTATAGGACATGTTTCGTTTCATCTCGATGGGTAGTTTAATTGTAATAAATTATTTTTATTTTAGTATCGTTTACTATATTAAAGTAATCTCGACGGCGCCATAAATAAAACTCTTCTGTGACGTCATTTCCCGATGATCGAATATATATATAATCAAATTGCTCGAAATTGTACTCTCAACCCTTTATTGCGTTCCTTTTAATGAAAAAAATAAACTCTGCTAAATATTATTAAGATACTTTTATATTTAGAGGTTGCTTAATGAACTTGAACTTATCAGATTTAAAGGTCAACAAAAAAAAATAAAAAGAATGCATTTTTAATTTTTGTCTAATACAAACTTTTAATTATGTTATTCAAATTAAGTTTTATTTATATGATTTTATACAATGTTTGATTTCAGAAGATTTACTTGTTGATTGTTCGTTTGTTTTCATTAATGCCTTCACATTTGTAGACTTCCGCAAATCTAGAATATGACGTCGATGTTCATCAACGGTTTATAAAATATATTCGCAATTAAGTTTTATCTTTCGTTAAACTTTTGCATGATCTGAAATGAGTTTCACCTCTCTTTCAGCTGTATCATTTACAACTTTCTTAGAATTAACAATTATATCTGCTTCCTGGTATTCATTTGCTGTAATCATTTTCTTTCGTGAATGTCCAATTTATTTCAAGCACTTCAAATACATATTTTGATCTCTCTGTTACAAAAGTTATCTAAGTTCATGCATACAATTTTATCCATTAATCCTTTGCCTTCAATCCTTTTTACCTGTCTTTTTTTTACTGTCTTTTCAAGTGCAATCAACATTTTTTCTTCAGTTTGGTTATTAACATCGTTGCCGAAAAAAGAGAGACTCACCAGGTTTTTAGTTAAATACCATAAAGGTCTTGCAATTTCTTTAATGACAGATTCGGTGACTTCGTTGTCAAATCAGTTACAAATATTCAATTTCTAATCAAAGTCAAGAGATTGTGAGGGGCAGATGAAGATATGGGAGGGCGAAACAAATGTTCCATGTAAATCAAAATTGAAAAAAATTGAATATCGATGTAGATTTTTCTTCATTTTTTTTGTTAAATAAAATTGATGTCGAAACAAGTAAAGTGTTTTCGACATTCATCGTGCTAGGTGTATTCCGCCAGTAGTATGGAAAGTTATTGTTCTTTGTAATCGTCGTGAGGTTGTTATGTTCCTTGCAGCATATTTACAGCAAATTCTACTGCTAATGGTACAAGTGAACCATAAACTTTGTGTTCTGCAACAGTTAAATGTTATGATTAAGAATTATGTCCATTCACTTCATTTCTACTTTTCAAGTTGGGTAACAATTGTTCGTCCCAATGTACAGTTAATGGGATATGTGGACTAAAATCTGAAATATTTCTTTTTGCGACTTCTCTACGTTTTTCAATAAGTGCATTTCAAAGAGTTTCACTTGATGTAAAAAATGTTTCAATATTGTGTATTATGTATGATGACTCAAAAAATAAAGACATATTGAAATATTGAAAACATTTTCAACTTAATTATTTAAATGGAAGAGATAAATATAAAAAATCATGAAAAATATGAAAATGTAAATTCGAATAACCTTCCCAACCCCTAATTATCAACGGATGGTCTCCAAAATTTCCCAATATATTGTTTTCAATAAATGGAACCAAATGAAGGGTTGAAAGCATTAAAAAATATTTCTTTATAATGCATCTGTTGTCCCTCTAATATCTATATTCATATTATTCATTTTCATCTCTGCGTTAAATCGATAGCGGATAACAAAAATTCAAAATGGCGTCTTACCCGCGTCCTCGATTCGATATCTCCTTTTGAAAAATCTAGTTGTAAATAGTTTATGTGGTTTATATTATGAAATGTTATGAAGTCCCAAATATTAAAAGGTAATAATTAACATATAATATCATTCAAATTATTGTAGTTTTTATTACAACAGATATAATTTTAACATCGTCAAACGTAAACAATAGTAATAAAGGGAAGTGAAAAAAATAATCCAGCAATTTTTTTCATAAAACATTGAAAATTTCATTTTGTTCGTGTGACGTGGTGGCTGAATGGATAAGCTTCTTGGTATTATTTTTTTTTTAATGCTGACTATCCAGGTTCCATTCCTTTTAGGGACTTTATTTTTTTAATTTTTTTCAGAATGTATCCTTTTAGTTGTTTTAATGAAAAGTAACTAATTAGATCTCTTTGATTTTTTTTTAAATCATTTATATTTTAGGATGTTGTAAGAAAAAGAAACAACAACTAATTTGATTTTTTATTATTTCATAACTTAAAAAAAAAATATTCTGAAAATATGTGTCAAAGCTGAACACAGAGGTGTAACTCGGGTGGGGGAGGCTAGGTTATATTTTGGTTTCGGGCGGATCTGACATTTTCATGATTGTATTTAAACTTGAATACTGTTGTATTAATTCTTGAATTTCGATTTAACGTAGAGCCCAAATCGCTTTTATATATTTTAATTCTCGCGTTTGTAGAATTCCCGAATACGTCACAGAAAGCACGACGCGTTCAACAACGTTCGACAACTCGCGTTGTTTTCTGATTTCCTTTATAAAACCAGATTATTTTAATTTCTCATTTATCCCCAGTCGCGGAAATTCTGTAGCCGTTTAACCGAGGAAAATGAGGGAATGATGTACATGAAATAGAATCTGTCAAGTGATTATTGTAAAAAAAAAAAAAAAAACATTTAATAATACAATTATATGTGAAGAATAAAGTATTATTGCACTAATTTCCAATTTTAGAATTTATAAAAACAATTGTATATAAATATAGATAACATGTGAAAATGCTGTGGCTGGGCTACAAAGTGGGTCAAGAGAACACATTTAAAGCTGAATTTTAGACAATAAAATATAAGTTATGGTGAAATCTTTTGTTTTGATATCTTTGTGCTGCTGTTTAGGGGAAATCACAATTAAGTAAATTATAAATATGTATGGCGCATTACAATTAAATGTTAACTGTTTCAGAATATGTACGCTAGGGTGGTCCAATTTTTTTTTATTTTGAGATTGCACACTAGGGTGCATCACCACAATAGAGTAAAAAATTGATTGTTTGTTTTTGAGCTGTCTATGTTTCTAATTTGTTCTAATGCCATTAATAATAACTTGTGTCAAATATTTTTCAAACCAGAGTTGATTTAGAGGTCGCCCCCCCGCCCAAGAAATCACAAAACATGTAAAGAAAAAAAAGTTTATTCTAGCCTATATACAAATTACATTAAAGTATTAAATTATTTATTACTGTTGCATTTCATTCAGTGTCACTTTGTTGCACGTTTGTAAGGTTTACGCACATTTGAGATGTTTTTGCGGTCCATTTCTACCAATTGAAGAATGTTTTGAAAATGTTCATCCGTTCGCGCTGCTTCAACAAAGTCAGATGCCAGTTTTACTCCTCTCTCGGCACAATCGTTAACAACGTTAATAGCAGCAACATTTTCTGCATTGGCAATGTAAGAAGCTGTTTGGCACCAATCATCAACAGGCAGTTAGAGGAATCCTGTGTCCAGTTGAAGTCTGTATATAGTAAACCACGAGTCAACTCCAGCCAGATCACACAACCGAGTTTTAGAATCAATTGATTGGAATCGTGGTTTTCCCCAACCATTTCCAAATCGATTCTGTGGAGTTTGGAGGGCAACCACTGGTCGAAGCCTTAACAGAACATCTGCTAGAGCTCGCTTTTCCAACACAGGTACTTCATTGCTGAACAGAGCAAGTGGGATCATTTCAGCAGTGAGGTTCCACAGATGCCTATTCAGGGCACGGATTGCTGACTTGGATATATCTCTGTTGACATCGTTGTAATCCAAAAGTCGCTTGTAGAGCTGTAGATCATTCCATGGTGCATCATAACTCTTTTTGCAAGTGAGCCACCACACGACATAAACATGTGTTACAAATGTAGCAAATGCACGAATCTTTGGCACTTGATCACGTGTGGTAATAGTACCTGGAGGCAATAATTGAATTTTTTTCTCACACAGTGCAATCTTGAGGCAATATATCAGCTTTGCCATCCATCGTGCTTTGTGCAGGGCACCTGGTCTTTTAAATTTAACCTCCTTATTTATAGCATTCAGGTAAACAAGGGACAGCTTAAGGAATTCGTGGTAGTCGTCTCGCAAGATATCGGTTTGTTTACTAGAGTTGGCATGTGCAATTACCGCATCTCTCATCATCGTCAGTCGCTCTTGAGCCTTCAGATCATGATCAGCTAACGTAAATGAACTACAAACGAGAGACCAATCATGTGCCACCAACTCCCAATTACTTCGCAGCTTGGTGAACAAAGTTATATCCGGGATTTGGAAACTTCTATTTTCATGTCTGCAAACACATGCGAGAGGATAACTTCACCAATGTGATGGCGACAACCTGACCACAGAAGAGCACGTTGCATCATATTTTATATGGCAATGCAGGCAGCAGTCTGATGACCAGTGTTTGATCTTGTTGTGTCGAATGTCATATTAACGATACAATCATTACAATGCCACTCTGTCATTAGCTTCATGGTTAATTCTGCAATTATTTCACCAACGGGTTTCTTTGTTGCCTTGGCATAATTTGGCACTCCTAGAAGTTTCAATTGCTTTGCACCACCGACAACAACTGTTATGCGTTCTTCAGTGACACGATGATTTTTTTAGAGAATGTGTCAGTTTGCCATCCCAGTGGAGAGTGCAGAGTTTGGGTCTTTCCCAGGAGTCGTGGATCTTTTTAGATATCTCACTTACAACTTTGCGACGTGAACATAGGAAGAAGCCACCATTGATACATCACCCCCAGACTCGCTAATAAGGCCCTGTGTGAAAGCTGCCTGCTGTGTTGGTGTAATCTTTAATCTTGTCGCTAGTTTCACAAGATTTGGTCGGCTTAAAACATCTGGAGGTACAAATACTAAAGCTCCTGTTGGCTTTCTTCGCTTTTGCAATGGCATTATATCATCCGAACAGTTATCAACAAACTCAATATTATCTTCAGATTTAGAAGTAGAATCATCGGGCTCGTCACTGCTACCCTCGCTGGAAGGCACTGATATCGTTGAACATGCTGCATTTTCTTCTCTTGCGCGTTTCTGACATTCCAATGTTGCGACATCTCGTGAATGGCGTCGAGCGACTTTTTTTGCAAGTGTTTTGTCAAATGATCCAAAGCTGGAAGACCTGTCTCCTTTCATATACCTCAAGAATGCAAGATCTTCTGCATTCTTGATAATAGTCTCGACATTTGGTGGCCACAGTTGAAAAGTTGTTACCAACATAGATTTCATTTGTTCCAGTTTACGTTTGGTGGCTGGTGTGTTTCGGCGACTTTTATCAATTGAACGAAATTTATTGTATTCATCAAGAAGCTGAACAATCTTCTCACAAGCTCTCCTCTCTGTCACCATTGGAATGTTTGCTTTTTCGTAGAAAGCATTAACTTGATTCAGGGTCAGCCAGCATTTCCTTAGAAGGTGTAAACATTTTATTGTTTTTTTTCATATCATTTCCATGTTCTGATTTATAGGTCGTGTGTATCAGAAATTAAAATAATATAAATAAAGAAATTAAAATGCTTGCCTTGGTCATCAATATGCGGTAAGGAAAAGTGTTGTTTTTGCTAATAAAATGTGAATTTTAAATTTTATTTCTAGCACAACTGCTTATCAAAATCAATCATAGCTACCAAACATTATAAAACCAAAGACTATAAAACAATTTATATAGCGCTTCACTTTTTGTATGTAAGTCTGTAAGACTTTACAAGAAGGATGGTTTTATTTAGTTTTCGCTTAATTATGCAAACTTTGTTGAAGTCCGGGGGACCTCTAAATATTGTCAAATATTTTTTTTTTTTACACAATGCTTTTTTGATCAATGGAACACATTTAAATAGCAGACAGATCAATTATAAAAAATTTTTTTTGGTGATGCACCCTATTGCACACCCAATCATTTGTTTTCTTATACAAAAGTAAATTTGCATGCAAAATTTCATTGAATTCAGACAATAATTACAGGTCGCTCATTAACCATTTATTTTTTTTTGCATGCTGTGTTGCATTGTTACATTCCGTCTCGTCACAGTAATCAATTAAAATACATGTCGATTCGCAGCCACAACAATTCACCAAGCAATAATCATAATAATTTGCAATAAAACATATTGTCAAATCTGATTCACTGTTGTTGGCATTACTGCAAATACCATCTTGTTTACAGTCACTTCATAACCATTTTGGCAGGGCCTTTGAAGAGTCAGGAATGCGCTCACGATTGTCTTTGACCACCTGAATCAGTTTTTGCATTTCAGTCTTAGATTTGTTTATTAGCTATTCATTGCAAAAAAACGTTCTGCTGTGTCGTTAACGACTTTTAGGCGTTTCACATCATTGGCTGCTTGTTAAAAATGTGGAATATCACTCCACTTTTTAGGACCAATGCCATTTAAGAGTGCGATATCTTTGAAAGCAGTGTAGCAGTTGTGTTGAATGATATTAGTTCATGTAGTGGTGTTAGTTTCAGTTGCTCAACATTGGTGCGAGGAAATTTAATTCCTCTGACACTGGCATCAGAACCAGCTGCAATCATTGCCTCTACCATCAAATTATTTTCAGTGTTTAATACCTTATTTGAGAATAATGCCAGCCAGACCAGTTCTAAGCCGAGATACCACAAATGATTTTTTAGTTTTTTTTTGTGGCAGCAGTTGCAACATTTTGTTGATTTAAGAGTACTGATCAATACTTGTCAACAATTGTAGATCATTAATTGGTGCATCACTTGGCATAGGACATGAAATCCATGCAGACACATAAATATGAGTGCCAAATACACACAATTCTGTCAAATTCTTAGTTTCAGAGACAGTCAGTTTGAATTCGTCTCTGAACAGAAATATGTTCCAACAGTATGTAACGTTGGCCATCCCTTTGGCCTAATGGTAGGCCCCTGGAACACGAAAGCAGTACTGACTATCATCTTGGTCATTCACTGGACAGCCTAAAACTGTAAGACAGAGTTCTATCATTTCTCTGTTGTCTTCTCCTGGTATGTATGATCTTTCGGCTGACAGAAAGCTTTTTAAAAATGGTACAACATCTCATCGAAGCATCTGCAGCACTGGATGACTTATAGTGGAATTTCAATTTCATTGTCTTTGTTTTTGTGCTGTTGTTGTTCTTCAGTGTTTTCTTCACTTTTACTGTTGCTATACTGTCATGTATTTTACTTATTGATGACTAGGCACTTGCTTTCTTTCGATGCTCTTCTCGCATTTTTCTGTCATCTTTTGGTTTACGTTCTTCAGCACGATCTTCCTTCTTTGACAGCTGTTTATCAATGCAACTCATTTTCTTTTGCCTAGTGCTCCTCTGGTCTCTAAATACACTGTCCTCATGAATTTTTATTAGCTGCACTTTTTTGTACAGCTTTTTGGTGATCAATATCAAATTGTTTAGGTTTTTTTTCTTCAAAGTTTTTTTTTCTATGGGTCGTTGTGCATCACTTGCTCTTCCCTTAGTCTTCTTAATAAGCTGGTATTCTTCAAAAACTGATTTTAGTTTTTCAATAACATGTGTGTCATATGTTGTTGGAATTCTAGCCTTATACCTTAATCACATTATCTGATATAAAATTAGTTTGGCACTTTCTGAAACTGTTTTCTATTTTGTATGATGATGATAGCAAAGCACTTTCAGCAAATAACCAGTTGTGGGCAAAAATTTGCTGGTAGTACATCTTGTAAATGTCCAATATGCCATACTTCAGTTTTACTGCGAGTAAAACTAGTTTCAACTTTTGGTTTTTCAATGAGTATCAAATTCTGTACTGTATTCAGCATCAGAGAAACCTTATGTGATTAACAGATTTTATTTGTCAAAAAACAACATGGCGTCTGTGAACATAAACAATAAATCATTACTAAAGAATATTTATTACCATACAATACATTAGACAATTAGACATTTGTTCAGGGCACTAAGAGCAGATATGAGTGAATGAATAAGTAAGCAATACCCAAAACCAATTGTATACAAGACTCTGGTGTCTTGAGCGACCTCTAAATGTTGATACATAAGTTTTCAGAGGTGTGCTATTAAATCAGAGAATTTATTTTTCCCCATTCATTCATAGACCACCCTAATGTACGCATTAAAAAAAATAACTACCATCTATCTGTACTGAATAGTGTAGAATGAATGTTTTATTAGAATAATGTTAAGCTGTGTTGAGCAAGTCTAAAAAAAATACACAAAACAGTTAAAATGGAGACTGGCATGTCCTGAATAAAAAATGTTACATCAAAATAACACTATAGTGTGATGGGGGACGGGGTGGATTGAGGCAGACACAAAGTGAACCAGAAACAAAAAGCATTGCAAATTAAAACACCCACCCCGGAAATATGTTTGTTAGAATCTGAATGAAAAAAAAATCCTGACCTTAAAAAAAGGGCATTAAAATATATCGAACCAATAAAGAGAAAATCAAGTCTGGCAGCTAATCGATAATCAAGGAATCCAAATTATTAACTAAAAATTTGTAAACAACAAAAAAAAACAAGTTGCTGGAAGGTACCAGATAGTGACCATAAAGTCTGCCAATGATAGGTCAAAGTTCAACTTTGCACAGTATGTATTTTTTCCGAATATGTCAGCCTCTTATTTTGCTTGATTGCTTATTTAAAGAAAAATATTACAGTAATTATATTGATTTATAAGGCGGCGTATGTTACGCACTACATAATTCCCTGTATGTCCATATCACACACAAGCAGTTTAATGATGTGTAAAATATAGCCAGAAATGGCTTCATTTGCTCGAGAATAGAATAAGGAAAAAGTTGCTATCTTTTATCACAGAGAAGAACTATAAACTGCGACTATTAGAACATTTTTTAAATTGTTAATTCATAAACATAATTTAGTTCAGCAGTTCATATGTGCACATTAACATTACGAATATCACTATTGAGACATTGATTTCATTCAGAATTATTATAATGTTATAAATGTGTATACTATAAAATTTGAAGTATCTCTTATAAAATTATTTACATTCTATAGGTTCACTCACATCGAAGCGGAAAGCCCCTTTATAAGCTACGATGAACTACTTTATAAAATAGAGGACTTGGTGTGTGATACTGTTGATAGAATTTTGTCATCATCATGGGGGCATATTGTTCATGAGTTAAACCCTGTAAGTATATATATTTAAGTTTTACCACGTCAAACTCTCAAATACCCCGGCTTTCTAAAGGTAGATACTGTGTGGGATGACAGAAAATAGCAAAGCCAATTTCTCTAAAAAGAAAGTTATACTTGGCATCTGCTTATTCTTATGCATCTTAATTTTACTTATACATCAGCCCCCCCCCCCAAACACACACACATGCACACACAGCAAAGTGAATACTAAACCTAAAAAAGGGTTTCCTGATTTAATAATTTACTTCTTTTTAAAAATAATAATACAAATAATATTTTAACCAAAAATGAAGTTAAATGAAGTAAATAGATTTAAAATATAAAAATAACAATTGAAATTAAAATATCTTTTTAATTATTTGAGATAATATATACTCTGGATTTAACTTTGTTTTATCGTCGAATGCAATTATGGGCATTAACCATTTTTTAACCTGTGCTTTTCGTTTAGAATCAATACGATTATTCTTATAATTTTATTATATATGTTCCGTTTAAAAAAAAATTATACTTCTAGCAGATCTATCTTTTCTATTAACATATGTTGCGCAATATTTTAACGTACTTACCTAGACGATAGTAACAATTTCTCGAGCAAGGAACGTTCAATTGATTTGGGATGCAAAGGTGCCTAGGGCCTCTGACAGCTGCTTGTTTATTAAAAGGGGATGATAATAGTTTATGACGCTGGGTGGGGGTGGTAAGTGGCTTAAATAAGGAGGCTATACGGTCCTCCCAGGATGGCACTTTAATGTTTGCAAGAGAAGTTGGCATTGTTGGTGAATAATGTCGTCAAGTCTCAGAATATCTATCTAATAAATAAATATGAATTCCTAATTGTTCAGGTTTTGATCAATACTAAAAAATGAATTCCAACTGAAATTACTATATATCCCAAAATGTTTACAGCCCATCTAGTTATATATCATGTTGTCTTCAAGGCCAATGAGCTATCGGCTATAGCGGTGATGGAAGAATGACACTATTGGGGTATTAAGTTTGCATGGTCGTATTGGTTGGGGTCTTTGGTGTAGTATAGTGGAAAACGAATGTTACCGATCAAATATTTATTAAGCACAAATAAAGAGTTCATCTGAGACTAAATGTCACTCCTTTTAAAATGATGCATACCCGTGTGCCGCAGTGTATCATCACTTCCCCCTCACACAAACGTGCCGAAGATTCCGACGGACTAGCTCACTGTCTGAATCGGATCTCTGCAGACCGTAGGAATCACCACCAAACAACGTGGACCCTGCAGTGTACTGTGGGGCAATTGCAGTACAAGAATCTGGGACCTGGATTAGACATCGCAGAGAATGTTGCTATGTGAAATGTGTTTTTGTTTGTCAGTTGTCTTGATGTGCCAGAGCATTTCAATTGTTTGGAGAGGGAGGATGTTGGACGATGTTGTTGTGTGTTTTGTGACGTAGTGAGCATGAGTTGTAAATGAGAGCGACCAAGATGGTGGATGCCAATGTTATGGTTCACGCTGACTATTGTACTTTAAAGAAGTAAAGGTTTTTTGAAGCTACTTGTGTGGAGTCTTCATCCTTGTCTTAGCAATATGTATCTCATGTTTTTCAATAGAGCGGGAAATCAAAATAACAAATGAGCACTAATAAGTGCATTACACACAAACACACGCATATATATATATATATATATATATATATATATATATATATATATATATATATTCAAAATTTTATTAGATTGTGGATTGGTTTTAAGAAAGAATATAGAGAAAAACTATCATTATTTTTTTCAATTGTGTATTACTTTTAATTTTGTAGCTGATATCCGCTATTAGAGCAAAAAGAAAAGCCGTAACTACTAAATCTGGTTTTTCTGGCACTGAAAAATTGGCATCTTATCAAGATATGCAGAGAAGTTCTAAGCAATTTAGGTTGAGGATCTAATTTTTTTTAATCTATAACTGGTCATTAATTGAGGAATAAGCTATCATCAATGCAATTTTCCCTTTATAAGTCAATTTATGTCATTTTAGACAATTTCGGAACCAATGTTTAATTAGGCTTTGTAAAGATTTTGTTCATGCCATATTTTTTGCAACGTATACCCACAGTAAAAAAACATGACACTATATATAAATTAAGTCTTGCTTATCATTTGTCACAAAAGTACTATATAATAGCTTATAGCTCTCTGGATTTAAATAAAACCAAAAATAGCTGAGCACTAGGGTGGAGTGAAAAAAAAAATTAATTATTTATTCTAATAGTTCAAAATGGTTGCTAAATGGTCTAAGTAGTTACGGACTAAAATATCCTTTACGTAGTTTAACGTTTACAAAAGCCTTAAAGGATACATAGTTTAAAACATCATAACAATTTTGAATGAAATCAACATCTCATTAGTGATATTCGTAATGTTAATGTGCAAATATGAACTGCTGAACTAAATTATGTTTATGAATTAACAATTTAACATTTTACAATACGTCAGGATCGTCGAATTTTCTTAAGGCGGGAGACAAATAACGTGACAGGAAGATGTTCTTCCAAAAGTGCCTGTCACCATCTTTGCACGATGGTTTTGTTTTAATGTCAAACCAAACAGGGCCATAAACCCTCACAATATAAGTTGAAAGTTTTGTAGATCAAATGACTGAGACATTTTTGAAATTTGCAAATGAAGGATTCTGTTCGCCATCGTCAACCAGCGTGCATGAGACAATATGCCAGGATCGCTGCGAGCAAGATCATTGGAACAGTTGCCTCTAATTATAGTTTGACAGATTTCTAGAACATATGCTTGATCAATGCTGAAATCGTCACACGCAATTTCCGAGAAGTCGGCATCTATCTTCTTGATAGCAACAGGTGGGAGAGTTTCACAACTCTGAATTGCAACTCCAATAGAACCTAATAATCTGCGAGGGCCAGTTATTGGACCATCAAGGTGTTTGATTAAATGCCGTAGTGGCAACTCATTCGCAACTGACATACTAGCCAATGAACAGGCTTATTCAATTTTTCTTCTATAAGCCGTCACGCCAACTTTGGAACCTGTATTGCTTGCTGTGCCATTCAACCAATAACGTGTCTGCTGATTGTCTTTTGGACAAAAAATTCAATCATACTTTTGAAAACAGCTGCAGCAGCACCAGAAGAAGGTGAAATATGTCCAACCTACTCTGATTCTGGCTCGTGAATTTGTGCAATATGTTATTCCAAAACTGTTTTACGATAATTCTTTGATTCCACTTGCTTTGTTACAATCGTTTTGTCTTTTCATCCATCAAAAAATAATCCCTGCAGGTTAACCAGTGTTTTGGTGAGTTCAATTCTTTTTCTTTCTATTCTCAGCTTGTTTCGATATATTATTTATACTTGCATTTTGTTAAGCAGCAAAGCCAACATCTTCTAAACTTGCTATTGCGGCTCCTGCTCTGTCTGATAATCCATATATGTCGCAAATCTGTGCAACATTTTGCAGCGTAATACGCACTTGTTTCTTTTTGCGTGAGTGGTTGAAGTTGATTGCACTGGGTTAGTGCCAGAGTGGGTATAATCATCTTCTTCATCTTCCACCATAGAATCGGATGCTGTCGAAGAAACATCTGACTCCAATTGTGTCTTTGAACTACATGCAGCCGATTGTTCACTTTCATAGCGCAGATGTCTGGCTCCTATTGCTTCTATCCTTGAAATGCATTTTCCCCTCTTCCTTGATTTTTTTACATCTATTTTACCGATGTAAATCATTATTAAGGTTCTTTGGTCTTCAAGGAAGTCTTTTTCTTCCAATGGAACTGTATACTGCAGTGAGAATTGGCAAGGACACATCTAAGATTTACATTTGCAAGCGGCAATATCAAACAAAGTGTTTTACTGCGATTTGCAAACTCTTTCAGTTTTTTTTCTATAGCTTTGTCATTCTGCGTCCTTTAATTTTTTTCAACAACCTTCATTAAGAATCATGGTAAGTACTTAACATCTTTAATAATCCCGTGTGGCTGATGGTCGGTATGGAAGCTTTTCCCCAGATGGATTCTATGGCGGTAACAACAATAACTAACAACTCCGCAACATTACATGGTAAATTCTTCGATGAACTAAATACAGGACATGCAGCCTTGCGACAAGTAGATGTACTTTTGGTGATGGAACTGAGAGTCATGGGTTTCTTAATCTGTGAATCAGGAATTTTTGTTAAAAAATGTTAACTGTAAGCTCCATAGAGGCCAGTAGAATTGTGAAATAATTAATAAATATATTATTAAGGATAATCATTTAAAAATCAAAACTTAATTACTATATTCAATTGTATCTTTTAAAATAATCTTATAAATTGATTGATAACTATTGGATATTTACCGTAGTTACAGCCGGGTTTTCCACAATACATTTTCTTAAAATTTCAAAAGGACCTTAATTATCACTCATTAGACTGCTTCATTGTTTACAAAGATAAAAAAAATGAAAGTATGATACTTCAATGGACGGGTGCAAAAGTTAGATGTTGACTGTTGTTTCACTAGGATTATATTAAATGGTTGAATAAGCGAAAATTTCAACTGGGTTGGGGCACCGGTGAACATCAACGGATATTGTAAATATTTTACAGTTGGCTTTTTAAATTCATTATGCAACTTTTTTTCACTATTAGATTTTGAAATGAAAAAAAATGTTTTTTGCTCCACCCTACTACTGAGCACCCAATCTGCTAAACTATTTAATGTATATTTGAACAATTCACAATTAATTCAATAGAACAAAACGTGAAATTTGTCAATTAAAATAATGTTGAAATCTTTTTCTTTAAAATGATGGTGATAAATTAAAAGTAAAAAATAAAATAATAATAAAAATCACAAAAAAAAAATAATTCATGGAGATATATTTCATATATCTAAAAAAATAGGTATTATAGCATCATTGAAAAGTTGAAGGAAATAAAATATATTTATTTTAGGCTTTCAAAAAACCAAAAAGACCATTTAAAAGATTAACCTATATTGATGCCATACAATGGTTAAAAGAAAATGGTGTATTTAAAGATGATGGATCCTCTTACGAATTTGGAGATGTAAGTATAAAGATTTCAATTTTTATTTTAATATCGTAATCAAATTATATAGTTTCTAAGACTTTTACAAATTTAAGACACATGCAATTTAAAGGTTTTAAGCGAAATAAATAAGAAGTTGAATGCAAGCTATTTTCAACATTTAAACTATTTTGTTCGCAATTGTTTTTAATTGTATATATATATTATTTTTCAGGATATACCAGAAGATCCTGAAAGGTTGCTAATAAACAGCTTTAATGAGCCAATATTTTTGTGCCGATTCCCAGGAGATCTGAAAACATTGGATATGCAACGTTGTCCAGATGACCGCCGGTTAACAGAATCTGTAAGATTAAGTTTACCTTAATAGACAATAGCTTTTTTTCTCCTACTTGCCCTTCGTTTGTACACATCTTCTTTAATTCTAGATAATAAATATTTTTACTACAGCATGATTTTATCATCTTTTTCCACACAAAAAAAATAAATAAATAGGTTCAGTTAGTGCTCATCACAATTTTAAAAACTACTGCAATGTAAACTACAATATGTTTTTGTTAAGAAATATAAACTTTTAAATAATTTTTATAGTTTTTTTTATCAGAAATACATGCCTCATCAATTAAATTTAGTTATTAGTTGAATACCTATAACCAACGGTGTATTTTGAGTTTTTGTTCTGAAACATCATAACAATTATACTCTTTATTCGTTAAAATTTCGTCGAAGCAAAACAAAATTCAGACTAAAATATTTTAGAAAAATAGAGTTTAAAAAATTATTTAAGGCAATAATTAATATGTTTAAAAAATGGATTAAAATATAATTTAACTTTTGTCATTTTAAGGCAGACCTGTTAATGCCCAGTGTTGGCGAAATTGTTGGTAGCTCAATGAGGACATGGCATCAAGATGAACTCGAAGAGCAAATAAAGTCCAAAGGTTTTCACCCTCAGCCATTTTACTGGTATATTGAGCAGGTATAGCACATGTGAACTAATGTCACTAGTTCATTTTAATCGATTACATGATCAGAAAATTAACACAGTCTGGAAGCTATATCAAAAATAGTGTATATATTCAAGTATGTTTATCCTCCTTCTAGCAAGAGGAATTTTAAAATCATTCCATTTTATATATATCGATTCGGAAAAAATCCATCATTTAATAGGCCAAAATTTTGATAGCCATTTATGTTTTTTTCGAAACAATACTTTGTAAAAATTGTCTGCAATACATTAGAGAATCTAAATAAATATTAGCCTATGTTATTCTCATATCTTTAATCGAAAATAAGAATAAAAATACATTTAAAAGTTGAGATAGCTTCCTTCCGGCCCACTTCTTACAAGAGTGTTACGAGTTAAAATCCTTTTAAGTGAGCACATGTGGGTTCCTTAGTGGAATAATCTATATATATATATAAATATATATTTCACATCTTCAAGACGCCGGAAATACGTCACAGCAAGTCAACCACGTTGGACAACTCGCGATATTCTCATAGCCTGAAAGACTATTTATAGATTTGTGGAATTCCCAAATTCCTGCGTTTTTTTATTTCTTTTTTATAAAACCAGATTATTTAAATTTCTTATATGACGTTTTGTCCTTTTATTTAGTGAAATATATTAAGTAATATGAGCACTATGGTTGTTGTATAATACTATTTCATGTCTAGACAACTACAGTAATTTTTAAAACAGTATTGTTTGGTCGTAATCATGTTTTATGTTCAATTAATGATATATCCCCCGTCTTCATCCGTTTAATCGCTGAAAATGAGGGAATGCTGTACATAAAATAACATTAGAATGTCAACTGATTATTGTAAAAAAAAAATAAAAACATAAAAAAATAAAGTAATATTGAACTATTTCCGATTAAAGAAAAAAAATGGTGTATTAATATATATTACAAACAAATGGTAACGCCGTTGTACAATACTATTTCATGCCTAGACCGCTCCAGTAATTTTAAAAACAGTATTGTTTGGTCATAACCATGTTTTTATATGTGCTCTAACTTGCCTGTAACTACGAAACTATTTCATTTATCACCGTCGCGTAAATTCTGTATCCGTTAAACCGCTGAAAATGAGGGAATGTTGTACATAAAATAACATTAGAATGTCAACTGATTATGGTAAAATAAATAATAATAAATAAAACACATTTAATTTTAAATTATGTGTGAAGAATAAAGTAGTATTGAACTAATTTACAATTTTAGAATTTAAAAAAAAATGGTGTATAAATATAGATGATGCTGGGCCGGCGCTAACATTAGGCTACAAAGTGGGTCAAGAGAACACATTCAATACAGAAGTGTAGGCAATAAAATATGATATATGGTGAAATCTTTTGTTTTGATTTCTTTGTGCTGCTTTTTTGGGGGAAAATCCAAATTAAGTAAATTATAAATATGTATTGCGCATTACAAACAAATGTTAACTAGCATATATATGTACTGAATAGTGTAGGATGAAAGTCAAACTCAAAGAATCTTATGTTGTGTTGATCAAGTCTAAAAAAATTAAAATGGAGACTGGCATGACCTAAATGAAAGAAAAATGTTACATCAAAATAACACTATAGTGTGCTGGGGGAAAAGTTAGATTGAGGCAGACACAAAGGGAACCAAAAATAAAAAGTAATGCAAAGTAAAACATCCCACAACCCCGAAATATTTTTGTTAGAGACTGAATGAAAAAAAAAATTACAATCCAAAGAAAAAAATCCTGATTTTAAAAAAGTGCATTAATATATATAACCAATAAGTAGAAAATTAAGTCTGGCCACTCTTCGAGAATCAATGAATCAAAAGAGTAACTAAAAAAGTTGTAAACAACGAAATAAAAAAAATCTGCTGGAAGGTACCAGATAGTTACCATAAAATCTGCACATGATAGGTCAAAGTTCAACTTTGCATACCATATATTTTTTCCAAAGATGTCAGCCTGTTATATTGTTTGATTGCTTATTTAAAAATATAATTACAATATTTATATTGATTGGTGAAGGCGGCGTATGTTACGCCGCGATATTGCTAGTTCAAGATTAATTCAAGTCTATAAATAGTGCAATGTAAAGGCTATAGTAATCCAAACGAAAACAAAGTCTACAGTGCGTACAACTGTTTGAGTTTAACCTATGTACTTGCTAAAGCAAACGTGTCGATAACGAACACGCTGCATCAAAAGACCCTGCGTTCTGCAGCGACCAATTCTAAACTGTTTTTACACTCATCTGCGCTCCGTGTCCTCTCTGTTATTCGTCTTATTGTGTGTCTTCTCTGCGTATCACTGGCCGCTCTGTTACTAACTGTTACTCTGAGTCTTCTATAAATCACAACACGGTCATTTTTATAGGTAGTCCACCCACGCTGGTTACTCCTCTAGTTTACACTCCTGATAAAAGTATCTCCATATCCCTGCTATTTAGCGGACATTTGGATCATGGAAATAACGAAAAAAACACACGTGATGAACTTATGGTGCCATCTGTTGACAACGTCGGCAAGTGCACAAACATTACAAACCCATGTGATCTCCACACTGATGTGACGTCACCTCCCCACTCTCCTGTTACTGATGAACATTTACAAACGCCGGATTTTCAGGACGACGTTTGCTCAAAACAACATGCATACGCATTCCAGGCAGTTGACAGGTTGTTATGTGATCTCACCCATTTTGGAGGGAAAACAATGCTAATGGGTGGAGACTTCTGAAAAAAACTCCCCGTCATTCTACGTAGCTCCCGAGCACTCACTGTCACTTTTGTGGCGTCACATGCATGTACGTACACTGACGACAAATATGAGAGCTCTTCCCGACGAACAAGATTTCGTAAAATGGTTTCCCGATGTTGGTGAAGGGACAAAAGGAACCCCTGTACATTACCTTCATATTGTTTTCCTGTTCATTCTAATCCCATTCAACAACTATATGTCGACCTCAACTTCTTAACTGTCACTTCGGAACAACTCAGTACGCGAGCTATATTAAGTGTCACGAACGAAAACTCCCTGCACCTGAATGAACAAGTACCGTCAAACGGGGTAAAAATTGATCAACGGTGTGAGATTGATAATTTAGCTGGTACCGGTAATTACCTGTGTAAATATTTTTTTATTAAAGAAATATTAAATAAATGTTCTTTATACTGTTTTTTGTTTACATCTGAGTTGAAAGTTGATAAAAATTAAAAAAAAAATACTTTTTGGAATAATTTTTAATATTTTATATGTGAGTTTTGTCTTCAATGAAGCTTTCTCTGGACTATTGCAAGAACACTGTAGGACATCTGCGACGAAAAGGAAGACCAGAGGGAAGAAGCTGACACCAGAAAAATCACTTACCAAGTGATTTAACTCCATTGCCAACAACCACATCACATGATGCTTTGAATTTGACTGCAGGAAAGAAGCGTGCTCGAATCGCACAGCCAGTTCAGAAACCTTTACCGATTAGATCTCTTTCGTTATCCAGCAGTGAAGGTGACGTTGAACCTAGCGATGATACAGTGTTAGATGATGACAGCAGTAGTGATGAAATCAATCTTGCTCGTCACAGCACAGACAATCCAGAGGGGAAAAAGTCAGGACAGTGGGCAATAGTTGCATATCTGGGCAAAAACAAGAATGCACGTTTGAACTACATCGATCAGATCATTAAAGTCTTTGGACATAAAAAAGTCCTGCTAAAGAAGCAGTCTGGTACAACAATATCATTGTTCAAACAACCAGACAACGATGAAATCGATGATGTGCCGTTCTCATATATTGTTCAATACGTCGTTGAGCCTAGCCGAAACAACCGAGGACAGATGACATTCCATGACTTGAAGCACAATGTCATGCGTTAAATCAAACACGTTATTCAACGTTCTATGTTATTGTTACTGGTATTATGGGTTGTAGAACTTTTACCTGTATTTTACACTCATTTTAGACTTTTTCTTTAATTTTTTAATTAATGGTGCAAAGAACACTGTACAACTGTCATTTTTGTCGGTCATTTATTGAACTCAATTTCAAATTTATGTTTGAATTGTAATCTAACCTGTAATAGGTTTCTCAGTTTCTTTTTTAAAACCTAAAATTATGATCAATCTCACCCTCAAAGGCGACTGAATTTGATCATTCTACGGTAACTCTTGGCCGATCAATCTCACCCCAAAAGCCGGGGTCAGATTGATCAACATTTTGGCTTTTAAAAAAAAATATAAGGGTTCCCCCAATTTTTTTTTAACTCCATTCGTTAGCCAAGAAGCTATTTGGTATATTGCAGTATAAAAACCATTTCAAAATTGATCAATTTCACCCCGTTTGACGGTATTGAAACTTATCCCAACCGACGAAGTAACTTTCACAAGCGTTGACTCCATCGCTACAGACAATCCTGCAGATCAACTTTCATTCCACGAAGAATTTCCTAACAGTCTTACACCTACTGGCATGCCTCCGCATAAACTCAAAATCAAAATGGGGTTAGTCGTCACGCTTCTTAAAAACCTCATGCAAGCAAGAGGTCTCTGTAATGGCACTAGACTGACTGTTACCAGCACTCACCGCAATGTACTGAAGTATAAAACTATCGCAGTTGCTACCTTACAAACTGTCCTTATTCACCGTATATGTCTGACTCGATCAAGATTCAAATTTGCCTTTTACAGACAATGCCCTGTTATATTAGCCTTTGTCATGACAATTAATAAAACACATAACAAAACGTTCAAAAAAAAAAACCTGTATCTTCTGAAACCTGTTTTTAGTAATGGACATTTGTATGTTGCTCTCTCCAGAGTTCTTTATTTTCATTCACTTACAATCGTTTTGCCCTACCCCATTTGGACAACTGTGTCTTTCAATAGAAGCGTATCAGGAACGCGGAGTTCATGTTGCCTGTGTTGCCTGCGGCAACAGTCTTATAAACGTCTTTAAAATACAGAAAAAAAACAGAAAAAAAAACAAATTTAAAAAGTGGCATTCATAGCAATTTAAGTTGCAAGAGAATATCTATATTGAATATATATATATATATATATATTCCAATAAGAACATTGTTTTTGCCTCCTCTCATATATTCAAATGATAATTAGACCTATAAGTAAAACATGTTACCGATCTGAATTCGGGTTACACATTCATTGGCTGAACTAATGGAAAAAACCACACATGAATATTTTGTATACTGATGCCGACGGAGAGACCGGCAACTATTTCTAACTACCAACTTTCTCACCAAAACATTATTAATAAACAGATTTTAAATATCCATAGTTATAAAAAAATTTATATAATAATTTTATTATATTTCTGACGGAACAAAAAAATTAAGTTTTTGATATATTGTCTAAATAGCATTTTAGATTGATCAAAATCATTTTAGAACTGATAATAAAATATCACAGTTGGCAGCACTGCAGTAGATAAGCACGCCAATCTTACATCAGGATGTTTGTATAGTCTCTTCTCCTGTCATCCAACATTCCCTCCCCGCCCGCCCCTCCCCATAGCTTTCCTTTTCAGCGAGTCGTCGTATTATTTTAGAGATAACACAAAGGGAGTCAACTCTTTTTAATTGCTGGTTGTCTCTGATACTGGAATATTTTTTTTAATTGTTTGAGCTCTGAGCATAGCAATAAAACGTTTCATTTTATTACTGTACATTTCTATATTCTTTAAACCAGGGTTGGGCAAACATTTCTACGGAGGGCCACATTGAAAACTTGATTTTTATTGGCGGGGCCGCATATATATTTTGTCTACTTCAATTACAATTCACAACCTATGAAAATATGAATTAAAGATAATAACCTTTTATTACACATGCAGATTACAGTTTAAAATACGAACATATACAAGCAGACGGGCCGCACAATATACTCAGACGGGCAGTATTTTGCCCGCGGGCCGTAGTTTGCCCACCCCTGCATTAAACACATTGGGTGTATTCGAATATTGTATATAAGTACGCTTCATTAAAATATGTAGTGAGATTGCAAATATTTTTTATGTGTATTTTAAATCTTCATGTTTAATAAACCACCCCCCTGCTTTTTTTCTCACGCTTTTTATGAAAATTAAGGTAAAAAAAAATCACTATAGTAATTTTGTTTAATTAACTCTTGTAGCTTTTACGTGGTGATTTTTTATTTTAAAATTTGCTGTTGCACCTACCAGCGCGAATAAATTTTGGCTTGTTTTATTAGCCAAATTACACCAGACAACGACAGTACAGCTGAACGTTTTCATTGTCTAATTAGAACAAAGTAATGAACGTTTAACAATCGAGATCTACCTATATAGCCAACACATAAAAAATGTAGCTGCTTTAAACTCTGAAGCTTTTAATTGAATAGTAAAAAGACGCATCCCAATCATATATCTAATAAAATGGAAATTATAAATCTAGAATAACCGATTTAAAACCAGGCTTGCGGAGCCGAGCCGGAGCCGTGGAGTCGCGGAGCCGCTAATTTTTGCAGGAGTCGAAGCCGAAAAAATCTGACGGCTCCAGCTACCAAATGTTTTTTTTTTTAAAGCAGAATTTTTTTAGCTTTAAAATTCCACATTTGTTTCATTGTTTGCCTCCTACAATTTGAAATGTTGTCATGTTTTTACGAACTCCACAACAGTAACAGCATTTAAATGAAAGCGTACATGCACATCTCCAAGGTGATTTTTAATGGGGATCTTTTTGTATTCGTTTAAAATCTTTTTTACCCGCCGAATTTTCTAAAATTGCATATTATTTGTTTTAATATAAAGTTAAAACATTTCTGTTTCATAGAATAATTGTATAAATCATTTAAAAGTAAATTTTTGTTACGACGACAAATAGAATTCGTCATTTCGTATACTATTTGACCGCCATTTGTAATAGACTAAAACAAAATGGTCGGTTTTGGTATTTTACAATTTTATAAACTGACTAGATGAAAAAGCGTTCATCAATTTATAAGGCTTTATTTAAAGGGTTTCTGAGGGTAAAGATACTGCTTTCGTGAACACATTTTTTTTGTTTTTTATGTTTGTTATTTGAATGAAATTGTTAAATCCGACTATGTTGGCTTAGACGAAGCATAGTTATCTATGGACGGACCCGAACACAAATAATTGCGATTGTCGCAATAATAATACCGAGTCCGTTTAGTCCGAACCCTAGTCTATGTGAAACGATTAAATCATAAAATTCAAACAAGTATCATAAAATGAACAAAAAAACAAAAATAAAGTTTGTATATAGTTAAACTAAGTACATATTTGCCACGGGTCCTAAAACCAATCGGACTTTATAGAGAGCTGGGTCCGAATAGTCTCTTCAAATTTATAAATATATATACTGAAGTCTTTAAAGTATTTTAAATACTTTATCATTTTACTATTTGCTAATTGGATCGTTGAAATAACTTTTTATTACTTATGAAAATGGCGACTAGTGAATTCTCAGTCGAAAATAATGATATCTTTTTTGATTAACTGAAATTGTTTGTTTTTAGTAAAACCGACAATGCGTATATTTTTCAAGTTCCTGACGATGGGAATGAAGGCGGCAAAAATTCCATAGCTTTTCACCAGCGGCATGTTTGCGTGACAGAATTGCACACATTTTGTATTTTGTGATACTACCTTAATAGGGAGTTGGAGCCGAGCCGGAGCCGTCAAATTTTTGGGAGCCGGAGCCGAGCCGGGATAAATGGCGGCTCCGCAAGTCTGTTTAAAACATAAATCGCCAAAATTTGTAATTAAATTTTCGCAACTGTTGCTAAAGTTCTTCAGTCGACAGGTCCTTTTCTGACCTAAGAGATTATACGTAATAGCAAAATAACCAATATCAGAACAGAGTAACTGGATGTCCTTGATGTCAATGAAATATTCACTTTTCTTAGAGATAAAAGGAAAAAAATACTGTTAATGAGAAAGTTATAGAGTTATTCATACAAAAGAATAGATGAATGGGGCTAAACTATAAGTAGTCATCATAGTAGAGGTATTTTAACATGCGATTTTTAGTTTATAGGTAGAAGTATTCTATGTAAAAGAAAGTTTATATCAATAATGACCGGTAACACGCATTATCCATGCATCGTCGTATTCTACACCGCGGGTTGGCTATAGATGTTTAAAATGTTTCAAAATAAATTTCGCTTTACAGAAAACATACTTCGCTTTGTATCGAACATTGTGTCATTATTAAAGATTGTGTCAGTATCTTTCCCTCTTTCTTTGCGGCATATGCTACGCTGCGAGTCGATTAGTCTTCAGTAATGCTTATACAAAAACAACAAATCTAGAAGTCTTAGTAATGTAGTCTTGTTTTGTAATTTTAAAATAAATTTATTTAATTTAAAGATAATAGAATTTTATTTGTATGGAAATTGGCACAATTCCTTGTATTTTTTTTTTTTTTGTTTTTTTTTTTACATAAGATAGACTGTTAATAAGTATTGAATTAATAAATTTATGACGATTAATGCTGATATTATTATTGTCGGAAAATTTTCCCTTTTTGTGTGTTCATTTTGAAGATTTTTCAGTCCTTTGTATCAGGCTTGCGGAGCCGCCATATTTTTTTCGGCTCCGGCTCCGGCTCCCACAAATTTGACGGCTCCGGCTCCCTATTAAGATACTATCACACGAGACAAAAATTGTTGTAATTGCTCCACGCTAACATGCCGCTGATAAAAAGTTATGCAAATTTTGCCACGTTCATCCCCATAGTCAGGAACTTGAAAAATGTACGCATTGTCGGTTTTACTAAAAACAAACCATTTCAGTGCATCCAGAAACGTATCATTATTTTCGATCGAGAATTCACTAGTCGCCATTTTCATAAGTACTAAAAATTATTTCAATGATCAAATTAGCCAATAGTAAAATAATACATTATTTAAAATATTTTAAAGACTTCAGTATTTATATTTATTATTTATAAATTCGAAGTGACTATTCGGACCCGGGCAGGCCCGTAGTCAGGATTATTGCATTGGGGGGGGAGGGGCGAAGAAATTTTCGGGGGGGGGGGCGAAGAAATTTTTTCGGCCCGCGGGGGGTGGGGGTGTTAATGAACTGATCCTGGGGTACAGATGCGGATCTAGAAAACTTTGACCCAAGGGAGTTGAAACTGTTTTCATTGTTGAAAATTGGTCTTTGAACAAAAAATATTTCGATAATTTAATGATGTATTACCTAAACTTGCGATAACCGGGGAAGGGGCAGAGAGGGAAATGCCCCCGGCCCGTCCCCCTAATTCCGCCCCTTGTGCTAATATAAATATTTTAAAAAGTTGATTGGCCAGCTCAGTCCGGGCCCCTAAAACAAAATTGAACAAAAGGATTGATGTTTTATAGCCGTTATTATTAAAATTTTGTCAAAAAGCTCAAATCATACATGGGGGGAGGGGGTTCAGGTCATGAACGGAGGGGCTTAACCCTCCTAGCCCCCTCTTGCTACGGGCCTGGACCCGGGTACCAATAATTGTATAATTTAATCGTTACTCAGTGTCTAGGGTTCCATTAAGCGGACTCTGTATTATTATTTTTTCGGGTTCCGTCTAATAAAGTTTAAATATAGCTAAGCTTAGTGCATATTTGCCACGGGTCCTAATAACAATCGGATTTTATTGGGACCCGGGTCCGAATTGCCACAGCCTTAAATATTTATCTACTCTATTTCAGATATTATGTTTATAATAAAGTTGTTACATACAGAAAGCGACCATTTTGTTTTTAGTCTATTACGAATTCGCGGTCAAATAATACACGAAATGACGCGTTCTATTTGTCGTTGTAGGAAAAAATTTTTTTAAATGATTGATACAATTATTCTATGAAATAAAACTGTTTTAACTTTTTATATAACAAAATAACATGCCATTAAAAAAAATTTCGGAGCATAAACAAGATTTATAACGAACATAAAACGATTCCCCGTTAAAGATTTCTTGTGGTGATGTGCGTGTTACTGTTGTGGCGTTCGTAAAACATGACAACATTTAAAATTGTAGGAGGCAAACAATCAAACAAATTTGTAATTTTAAAGCTAAAAAAAAATTCTGCTGTAAAAAAAAAAAACATTTGGGAGCCGTGGAGCCGCCAGAATTTTTCGGCTCCGGCTCCGGCTCCAGCAAAAAGTAGCGGCTCCTCGGCTCCGGCTCCGCAAGCCTGCTTTGTATAGTATCTCACTTTTTAATACTTAAGACTATTAGTCTCATATTTAAAAGAACAGAAACTATTTCAAACTATACATTTACAAAAAAAATTAATCAGATCGAGACACAGTCAAGAAGCCATTGTTTTAGACAGGAAAAAACATTCTGGATTGCTATTCTTCCTATCGATCTAAAACAGAAAGAGGGACAGAAATGAGACCGCTAATATTTGTTAAAATTATTATCTTTCTTGAAAAAAATAAGTAACAGTCTGTTAATAATTATAATCTCACACGCATTGCCTTACTTGATATCGAAACTTAGACACGATAATGATTGATTCAATACAATATTATCTTTACAGAGAAACTGTTTTTGAAATGAACTTATATTGTTCTAAGACGAGCATTATGTTTTTTTTTGTTTCTACTAGAGAAAGTTTGGCTCATGTCCACATGGTGGTTACGGTCTTGGACTCGAAAGGTTTTTATGTTGGATTCTAAACCGATATGACATCTCTGAGGTTCGAGCTTATCCAAGATTTGCTGGACGGTGTAATCCTTAAGCTTAATATTTATGTAGATTTTTATATTACTAAACCAGTGTTCATGTGTCAATTTGAGCTATTCAATCTCGTCAATGTTAAAATATTTGACGAACCTTTGTTTGTAATTAACTAAAATCTTAATATGTATTTATAGAACAATTTTATCTAAACATAGTCTTTTTTATTTAACAGTTGCGTTTTTTATAAGTATTTAAAAAATATTTGACTTTATTAAACTTTCAGTACATTTTTGGGAAACAGTGATTATTTGAACAGTTTTAATGAGTGTAAACTTTTGTTAAATATCAGTTCAAAGCTATTCTTATTTTTTTTTTAAATGTGCTAATGTTTTAACAATGGCGCTTTTGACCAAGGACAGACAACAAAGCAAATTTAAGCAATGTTTTTGACACAATTTACACTTTAAAACTGATATATTTAGAGTTTGTTGCATTTTTAATATATCTTTAGAACAGTGTAATTCCTTCCTCTAATTTTCCATTTGGATAGCTTTATTTCCTTTAACATTGAAATGATAAAATGTCATAAATTAAAAATATTGTTTTAATGATAATGTCTCGGATTGATAAATCACACCCTTGTTTGATTGTTGTTGTTTTTCTTATAACTATTTATGTCATATATACCAAATCCTGTAATCAGACAATTTCTCTTAAAGAAAAAAATACACATTTATAAAAGATCGTTTTAAATGATGAAATAAGAATAGTAATAGTTGTATATTAAAAATCTATCGGGAATAAAAATGTTGGTATAATGTGTGGTAATATTGATATTGCAAATTAGTGTTAAATATTCTTGTTTATTTCTGCAGATCGCTAAACACTATTTTTATCAGAAATATACTCAGCTTCACAGAATTTCCATATCATCCTAAATGGTCTAATAAAGACGGTGACATCATTTAATAAAAATATTTCTTCTTTATATTTTCCTTTTTCACACTAAAATGTCTAGGCAAATGTGTTTATTATTCAGTCGTTAGTAAAAAGAAAATGACTTATATCGAAGTAACTAGTAAGCTGAAATAAAAATAATAAATTAATAAAGAAATAAACGCTATATATTGCAAAAAAAAAGATATTGATGGGTTTAAAAAATGTTGAAATCTAGAAATCTGCCTTAAAATATAATAACAATATGATTTCTATAAATGAATAAATAAAACTTTTGAACTGACAATATTTATAGAAATTAATCTTACATAAAAAGCATAAGTGTAAATAAAGAATAATGGCTTCATTTATCTATGTTGCAGTTATAACGGCACTGTTAAATTTGTATTAAGAAACTTATGAAGAAAACTTTGTTCATAAAATTTTAATGTAATTTTTTCTTTTAATAAATAAAAGATATATAAACTGGCATTTACAGTGCTATTTAGTTTATACTATCTATACATATTTCTTATGAATATTATTTAACCATGAAGCTTATTTTATATATTTATCTTATTTATTTTTAATACTTTAAAAAAAAAGTCAACTATTGTTTTAATACAATCTAAACCGTCATGAAAATAGTATAAAATTAAAGACTAAACAATATTTTGTTCTATATTCCTTTCAAATTTTAAGTAATTAAAGTATTTAACTTGCTTTTGTGACTAATAAAATAAAATACTAGAATCCACATGACTGGTATTAGGGCAGGGTGTTGTGTAAACAAATAAAGATTGAAATCTGTGACATATAGATGGTTGAATAAACAATGAATCTATTAAACAAAGAACTAAGAGTTTGAAGTACTCAGCATTCCCACTTATGACAAAGGTCACTGGCATATTTTTACATTTCAGCCCTTTTACCAAACTTTTCACTATTTTCATGTTGTGTTTATTTTCTAAATAAATGTATGCCTATATCTTCTCAATGCTATTGCTTGGACATTACATAACTTATTGTAACCTCACCCCATATTTTGAAGGCTTTTGAATCAATTCGTGTTTGTTAAATCATTTGATTACTTGTTACTGTAAATAGAAGGCACCTAAGTATGTTGCACTCTGACATCTATAAAGGTAACACAATTCTCGATGACCCTGAAAGAATAAAATTAATAACAGTGTTACAAACTGTATTTAAGACATCTTCCCGCGTAAACATCAACCCCCACCCCCTTTTCTTCCCGTGTTATATCAACCCCCACCCCCTTATCTCTACCCCCACCACACCTACTCCCAATAGAATGTACGGATGTTGGGCTGACATGCACAGTCTTGTTAGTCAAACCAATAGTCCGTGACGGTGGACACGTCTCCGCCGAACATCCATCTCCCCCCCCCCCCTCTTGAGATTAAATCCTTGGACCAGGTCGGATTATAACAGAGCGTGCGCGCCTTATCATATGGTACCGTTGGTCCAGCACACCTGGATGACACGACGTTGATGTATGTTTTCAGAGTATGTTTCAACTGTATAAATTAAGATGAGTTTAGTAATCGGGGAGCAGTACATCCCCTTGCGGGGACTGGGCGTGTGATTCCCCCTTCTGCGGGGCCCACGTTACACGAGTCTTTTAGTCTCCCGATTGTTAACTTCTTTTGTACGTATGGTTTGCATATTATAAACTTAGCAGCCCCGCTAAGAGTTCTTTTTAGAAATATATGCTTATATGTATCTACTTTGAATAAACTTAAGTGTTGGTATCTATATACGTATCCAATTCGACTTGTTTCTTCACCTGTTCGTCACGTGGCTGTACATAAATAAATTATTGATCTCACGCATCCAGCTCAGGACTAGATTGCCCATAGACAACGGCCATCACAACAGCCCTACCAAGGCGAGATTTGTGACAAACAGGTCAATTGCCACAACATCAAATTCTGTCTGTATTCTTTCCATGACATACTGGACATAGATTTTATTGTCGTACGCCACTTGCGTTCCAAATATAATGACACGATACAATTCATTATAAGATTAACTAATGCACTTTAAAACGTGATATTTGCAGATGAGAATCCAAAAGATATGGTCAATGAAAAATAATATTATGATAACAGCTGTCACAATTAATATCCAAATGAGTAATTCGCAAAAGATTGATCACATATAAACATCATCTTATTAAAACATCCAGGAATATATTACTCTCTGCCTGTGTCTACTTTGTATGAACTCGTTATACATTACATGAACTACTAACAACATTTCTATCATTATTTGTATTACTCGGACTCATGGTCAACTGCCTACCTCTTGGAACCTCCCGGTATCTCCTTTTAGTACTCCCTTTAAGAACTTTCTTTCTGTAACTACTCACGTCGTCGTCACTTTTATAGACATGCTTGGGCAGCTTGCTGCCACATTTATAGGTCACTTCTATTAAGTGGGTGATTCTCGCCAAATTGAAGGTAAAGGCTATTGTGTGGGTGATTCCCGTTAAATCATATGTCAATGACACAATTTCATCACTCGTAATAATTTATGCTTAACCTTACAAAAGCCAGGTCACAACCATCTATTATATAAACAAACAATGTGTGATCATAATGGAATGGACAACAAGTAACCAGAGTCCCGGTACACCGGTCAGAATGGTAGGCAAACAGTTGGAGTTGAAAATGGTAATACATATTTTAGAACATCTAAATTAAATATCTACGTACAATAAAGCATATTAACGGTTCAAGAAAACGAAATGCCGTTGTTAAAAGATTTTTGGGCGTCTGCAGCATCTGACTTGTCATTGGCATACAGGACAACAGTACAAGCTCAACAGCAAGACACGGCTGAATCAACTGTTTCTAATTGAATTGTCGCTGTCACTTCTTCATTTCCTAGATTGAATATGGAAGGTATGTATTTACACACGACCTTTCAAATGATTAGAAATTGTAGCTGATTCGTGATTGTTGGACAAGTGATAAAAGTTTGGTTTTAGAGCTGACAGTAATGTAAACAGAGTTTTTACATATACATGGTTATCAAACTATTCACTGTGACTTGTATACTCGCAAATGTTAAAACGTGCCTTTTGCAAATAATGCGTGTTGTTTCCGCAAATAGTAATTCGAAGTGTTCATGGAGCATTTGTCATCAAACCATGCACAAAATTCAAAGATTTCAACTAAGATTCACGTAGCCACATGCAAAGCACATGACTCAAAGGCTCTCATAACGATGCAAACAATTTGTTGCATTTTTGGAAGTCAAAGCAGTTCCTACAGATGAGCAGTTGAACTAATTATCTAGAAGACAAATTCAAGAAAATCACAGAAAACTCGGTAATATCATTGCTACAATCCTATTTTGCGGCATGCATGATTTAGCATTTAGAGGAGAATAATCAAAATATGTTCATTTCTATGATCAGTTAGAGTTTCGAGTTGAATCGGGAGATAAAGTTCTTGGTAATTATTGGTCAATTTGTTCTAATAGCGCTAAGTATATCTAGGCAACCACGCAAAACACTGTAAATGAAATTTGTGAGTCTCTCTTGCGTGAAGACTTTGTTCATGGAGCAAACAATTTAGTTGCATTCTCCACATTTGAGCAGATGTCCCTTTGTGTTAGATTTGTTAAGAACAAAATGGGAAAATGATGGTCACTGAAGAATTCTTGAGATATATTTCAATTGTGGATAGAACAATTGAAGGTTCAGCCAACACCATCATTACAAATTCATAAGAATTTGTATTAGATATGACAAAGCTTTTTGGTCAAGGATAAGAAGGATGTACTACTGTGGCAGGTAAAGAAGGCGTTCAAGCAATAATTCGAAAAAAAACCCAAAAGCAGCATATGTACATTGCAGTTCACAAACAATAACTCTTGTCATGAACGATTTACATTATGTGAATGCTTTACGATACACATTATGAACAATTAAGTCAAGTGTAGTTTTTTTATAGTAAGTAATCAGCTAAGAAAACTAATTCCAAATGTTCCTATGCTATACACGAATAAAATATTTTTTTTTTTATTTAAGGTAAATTATGTAATTTTATTTAATTATAGACATGCTGTCTATAGTATACGCAGTGACTTGTCAGGACTCCATGAATCAGAATGTAAGACGGTCCGTTATTGTGGCTTAGCAGCTTAGCGACCGCCTATTATCACCACTCCCATTAAACCCTTTTTAAATCTAATTATTATCTCTATACTTATAAGACGCATTTGTTGTCTGTCTGTCTGTTCCCTTATAACTCAAGATCCACATAACCACATAATGTGAAATTTGTTACACATGCACATAATTACATGGGGATGGTTATAGGACAGGTTTCGTTTCATCTCGATGAGTAGTTTAATTGTAATTAATTTTTTTTTATTTTAGTATTTTACTATATTTAAGTAATCTCGACGGCGCCAGAAATAAAATTCCTCAGTGACGTCATTTCCCGATGTTCGAATAGAATTTGCGCGCTGGTGCTGTATTGTGCCTTTGTGATGCAAAGAATTGTTGATGTTTTTTCATGCTCTCTGATTTGTACAGTTTAAGGAAGATAAAGGAATGAAGAAGGTTTTTAGAAGAAGTTTGAAGCCATAATAATAAGTATATATATATATATATATATATATATATATATATAGAGAGAGAGAGAGAGAGAGAGAGAGAGAGACGGGGGGGAGGGGGAGAGAGATAAAGAAAGAGAGAGAGAGAGGGGGCAGGAGCAGAGAGAGGAAAGGAGGGTAGGAGGGAGGGAGGGAGGGGGCGAGAGGAGGGAGGGGGGTGGTCAGGGGGGGGAGAAAAGGAGGGAGATGGGAGAGGGAGCAGGGGGAGAGGAAGAGAGAAAGGAAGGGAGGGAGAGAGGGGGGAGGGAGGTAGGGAGAGAGGGTGGGAGAGAGGGAGGGAGAGAGATAAAGAGTGAGGGGGCAGGGAGGGAGAGAGAGGAAATGAGGGAGGGTGGAAGGGGGGGAGAGGGGGAGGGAGAGAGAAAGATGGAAAGGGGAGGGAGGGAGAAAGGAGGGAGAGAGGGGTTAGGGATGGAGAGAGGGGAGGGAAGGAGAGAGGGAGAGGATGGAAGAAATGGGAGGAAGAGATAAAGAGAAAGAGGGGGCATGGAGGGAGAGAGAGGGAATTAGGAGGGAGGAAGGATGGACGGTGGGAGAGAAGGAGGGGGAGAGGGGAGAGAGGGAGATGGGAGAGAGGGAGGGAGAGGGAGGGAGGGAAAGGGAGAGAGGGGGAGAGAGAGAGGAAGCGAGAGAGGGGGTAGGGAGAAAACAGAAGGTAAACAGAAAACCTTATTTTAAACCCGGGCAAAGCCGGGTACTTGCAACTAGTAAAATATAATTCTATGGTAATCCTCCACCCAGACTAGTCAAATACATTTGCTTAGAGCCATCAGATATTTCGGATTGCAAGGGACACATTTTAGTCCATCTTAGGGGTATTCATTACATCCTCCGGTTGCATGTGGGTCCGTAATTAATGCTGTGTAGAAGATGTATATATTTTTCTATAAATATTTGCAAAAGAAAACCCATATATTTTTTTATAAATATACTAAAACATGTATTATTGCCATCTATTTGTCTTCTATTAAGAGCAAATAAAACTGTAACTGTTAACATTTTCTTAAGCATATGTGGTCTTTTTATCATGCCTAACATTTATTTTAGCTTTGTAAAAATCTGACATATGGGTCATTCCATGTCATTTCAACCAGTATTTTGACAATTGTTCACCTGACCATCTCAGATCTTCCTGAAATTTTTAGGGCTTGTTGTGTGATTCCTGAAAAGTTCAGGCCATTTTATCAAAAAAATTCAGAGATATGATTTCTTTTAAAAACATTCAGAGATATTATTTTTTTAAAGTTGTAAGGGTAGTCGCGAGTTCGGGTGACATTCACGCGAATATTTTTTGAGAAAAGTAAAAAAATAATGTACATTTTTAGTTGGATTTTTCTTCATAGCCTAGACCCATTCATCACAAATTTACTAGGGAAATCATTAAAACTAAAATCTAAGTAGTCTGAAGTCATTTTATTTTTTTTAAAAGTAACATAATTGTTCCAACAGATACATGTTGTAAACGAAACAGATTAAATGGCGTGTAATATTTTTATTTTCAAATTTGTTTCTTTTATTTTTCATTTTTATTTTAACTAATTTTATTATCGCTCTTTAAAAAAATATATAATAATATTTTTAAAATAAATATTTTTATTCTTGTTTAAAGTTGTGTTATTCTCAGACATAAGTAAAAAAAAAAAAATGTAATGATTTTTCTTTGTTCGGACGCCGGAGACATACTGGATGGTATAGCTAGCCCTCCAGTGTTTTTTAACAGCAATAACCCTAAAATGGACTCAATGGCTACACAAACAAGAACAGAAGCATATAAATTACAGAATTCTTTTGATGAAATCTTTCTCACAACCCATCCAGCAAAATAAAAACAAATGCAATCAAGAAAGGCTTTTCACTGATGTAAAAATAACAATAAAAAATATAAAATAATACATCCTCATTTGTTAATACTGGCTTTGAATCATGGACATTATCTATTTGTAGGATATTAAAATTACTTTGAGGTACACAATTTGTGGTGTTGAAAGTGTTTATCTGAATTCCAGCATTACTTAACAATGCACTGAAGCACTGCTAAACTGAATTGCAGATGGATTATTTTTCCAACAACCAAAGTGCCTTATGGATGAAAAAAAATTCTAAATTGTCTTGGGATATATTGTATGTCAGAAAATAATCTAAATAAGGCTCAGAACCAGGGTTGTTAACAATACTAAAAAATATTATTATATTATAACGTATGGCAATACCAATACCAATACAATTTTAAAACCAGTATTGCAATACCAATACCAATATTTATCTATTATTGCCAAAACCAATACCAATTTTTGGGTCATTCGATGAATAAAACGCAAATACGTAATTCATTGCTCTATATCACTTACATCGATAATTGATAACAACATTTTCGGCTGATTTAGATGATGTATTTTTAACCAAATTTTGTTCAATAGTTAACACTTGCTTCATCACTTTCCCTCAAAGCATCCAAAAGTCTTTGACAACATAATAAACTACTATTAAATAAGTCGGCATACCTTAACGTTCTTAAGCAAAAAGATTTTTTTAATATGTATGCTGTACACATATTGCGAATGAATGAATGAATGAATGGATGGATGGATGAATGAATGGATGAATGAATGGATGAATGAAGCAAATTATACATAAACAGTTAAACATCACAATATAGTTAAAGCAGTCAGACCGAGTCAGTGTATTGCATTACATCTGGAAAACTAACGATGAACGATGAATTCCAGTAGAGTTCACAGGGTAACGCCACCTAACTGGCAGTTACCACTTAGCCAGGCAGTGGCGCAACCAGCAAAAAATGGTGGGGGGGGGTCACATATAGAAAACAAGCAAAGATAAAGCCTGTAAAAACAGGACGTTTAAGAACATTTTCATGTATAAATAGAGAGTGAAGTAAGTCATGTTTAATAACTGTTAAAAAAATAAATAATAATATTTAGCTTATAATCTATATATAATATATAAGCCCGTTAGGAACCATGAAGTCCGGCCCTGATAGGTCCTATCAAGAAATGGACTTTTGATGCACACATGGCAGGCCAAGACCTACAAAATGATATATACATCATGGGTCTAGAACGTATGGTTGTTGAGATCTAGGGTGATGACGGACAGATAGACAGACAGACAAAACGGGTACAATAGAGCATTTTTTTTCGAAAATGCTCTAAAAATATTTTCGGGGGGGGGGGCGCACATATAAAAAACGACAGTTTATATAGTAAAATATGTATGATGATTTGGTCTGGGGCTCAATCCTCCCCGCCCCCCCCCCCCATGGTTGCGTCACTGTAGCCAGGCGAAGAAAAGTAACCATTTTAAAATGCGCATTGCTCAGTCGTGAACGTAGAGGGGAAAATACTCGTCCTTTTAATGAAAACAGCCTTTCAACAGCAGCGCTTGAATGAAGTACTGTATTCAGATCTATGTATATTTTACGGATATGTGGATAGGCATCCGATAATGCAATACTGTCTGCAGTGTCTGCCAAATAATTATTAATTTCTTGATTCACATCAATCATTAACACGATGTCGTCTGGCTGACAATCCAGCGAAGAAGTCTGGCTGATTATCTGTACCATCAGCAGCAACAGCCGACGTTGCTTTCTGATCATCAGTCGTAGCAACCAATAGTTATTTAAAACGCGTCTCTTCAGTACTTCAATAAGATGCGAACGCTGCAAATCATCATCCATCCAGTCCAACATTAATTTGGGATGTGCAACGGATGCCAGCTGAGCATCAATGCTGTCAAACATGTTTGCATTACATCTGGAAA
The DNA here is from genome assembly GCA_021962125.1 of Bulinus truncatus. Classification (NCBI taxonomy): domain Eukaryota; kingdom Metazoa; phylum Mollusca; class Gastropoda; family Planorbidae; genus Bulinus; species Bulinus truncatus. The sequence goes on from JAGDYQ010000340.1 coordinate 173,353, forward strand.
ACTAACGATGAATTCCAGTAGAGTTCACAGGGTAACGCCACCTAACTGGAAGTTACCACTTAGCCAGGCGAAGAAAAGTAACCATTTCAAAATGCGCACTGCTCAGTCGTGAACGAAGAGGGGGAAAATACTCGTCCTCCTAACGCAGCGGTCGGGGAACTTTTTTAATCATTACCCCAAAATATTTTTGTGTAAGTTGATATTACCCCACAGCAAATTAATAATATACTTTTTACTCACAAAAGTTTCATTTTTACCCACAAAAATTTCATTTTTACCATATACGGGGTAATTTACCCCGGTTCCCCGACCGCTGTCCTAATGAAAACAGCCTTTCAACAGCAGCACTTGAAGGAAGTCCTGTATTCAGGTATGTTTATGTTTTACGGATATGTGGATAGGCATCCAATGATGCAATACTGTCTGAAGTGTCTGCCAAGTAATTAATTTCTTGATTCACATCAGTGATTGTGAAACGCGTCTCTTCAGTACTTCAATAAGATGCGAACGCTGCAAATCATCATCCATCCAGTCCAACTTGAATTTGGGATGTACAACGGATGCCAGCTGAGCATCAATGCTGTCAAACATGTTTGCAAATTTTCTATCGATGGCATTCAAAAGACATGAAGCTAATGGAGAACAAACTACGAGCCGATTATTATTTCCTTGATCAAGAAACACTTTTAACTGAGCCTTCATCGCGACAAGTGTTGGTAAAAGGAAACCAAGTCCAATTGATGTCTTTTATAGTTTCACCCTGCAAAATATCTAGTCCACAGCAAACAGGCTTCATAACAGCAACATACTCTTTAACAAATGTTTTTTGTACAGGCTGTAGTCTTTTAATATCAAGTTCATCACAAAGTTTATCAAACTTAACTTCCATGTCACGTAGACAGAGAATGTTGTAAGCTCTGGTGACAGCATCATACGTTGAATTCCACCGGGTTTCACCAGGTGTTACCAATAGCATAGCAAGTGAACTGCCTGACGATACTTTGCAAATAACAATAAACACTAAAGAAAATTATTTAAGGCCACCGGAAAAAAGCTTGGAAAGAATAGCAAATTCCATAGAAATCAATTTACTTAGAGTACTCACTGGTCAATGTTCATTGCCACAGATATCATATATGATTTCTATTATCATTCATTGCTCAGTCTCATTCAAAAATTGTTTGGCAATGTCACTCGCAAGATGGCGACACCAAAGAAAAATGTATTATATTCAGCGTTATTCACAACCAATGTTATATAGAACTTATTGAATATTGCTTTTAGTATTGGTTTAAAATCAATACCAATATCAAAAATAATTATTGGCAATACCAATACCAATATCACATTTCAAGAAGTATTGCAATATCGTACCAATACTTTAAAAAAGTATTGGCAATACTACCAATACCAATACAATATTGCAATATTAATAACCCTGTTCAGAACCATCAATTAAGCTAGAGAGTTCCTAGAATACTCTACTTTGTATGTTATTTAGCCCTTTCCGCCTTAACTGGGTGGAACATACCCGGAGAACAACTTTTATTGTTGATATCTATTGTCTTCTTTTGAAAATTTTGAAAAAGAAAATTACCAACTATAACATAGTTGAAATGAACACATTAATGTTTCAGATTTATAAAACATGTCATAATGACTTTTTGTGTGGCACTGAATTATTTTCTGTCCCGGCAACTGGATATAATACATCCTTACACTTTTTCGAATAAAACAAACGGCTTTGAAACATTTTTTGTTAATTAAAAACTCTGGTGCCATCCATAAAAAAAGATTGAAACATTTAACAATACATAAATAATTTCTATGTATTGGGATATAAAAAAAATGTATTCAACCTGACATTCTAGTTTTCAAAGTATAACCGTTACATGTAGTATACACACGAGAACAGTGGGCTTTGCATATCAGCATGCACAATAGGGTTAGTAATTTTTACATTTTTTTGTGAATCTTATTTTACATGGCATTTTTTAATGAACAATTGTGAACAAAATATGAAAATAATATTAATTTATTTTTTCACTCAAAAAAACCTTCCCCACCAACACCATCTTGTGTTTACAAATAAGAAGCGTTTTTCAATAAAATTACTTCTTTGATGGATTGCGCAATAAAAAATATTTGATTACATTAATTACATCCATGAACTCTATAGGGTATTTTTAACCTCCATGTCTGAAACAAAATAAATTAAAAAAGTTTTTTTTTAAATTTTAAGTGCACTGTTTGAATGTATTATGAGTCTACTGCAACTGTACCACAAATAATCAAATCTTATGATTCCTTTGTTTGGTAATTGTCACGAGTGGTCTGCTTGGAATTTGGAAAGTCTGCTTGGTTGATTTGAGAATATTGTATTATTTTATTTCAATTTCATTCAACTGTAATCGTCTGTTTGTAATTAATTATGTAGGAAGCAAATTTGTCAACAAATAAAGCTTATAAAGTTTTAAAAATAATAAGCGAACACTCTCCCAATATTGAAGCTCCTTTGCAGTCAGGAGTGTATAAGGTAACCTATAAAGAAGCAGATTTGTTGAATTGCAGTTAAAAAAAAAACAGCTTACACAATTTTTAATGGCGCATACATTTTTACAGAAAAAAAATAGAAGGAGAAAAACAATTTGTTTTACTGAGAAACGTTGAAAAAGAAATTCGATTAGCCATATTGTCTCTGACAAATGGGAAAGCAGAGACAATATTTACAGCGAATAGGACTGTTCTAGCTGAATGTTAACTCTATTCATGTATTCGAGTAATTATTTGCGATACAACGAATACAAATTCTTGCAGCAACAATTGTGTGGTACGCAAGCTGCAAAATTACTGTCAACAGAACAGTGGACAAATCACTCAGTACATAAGCTGCCAGCTTCATGTTTTAGGCCTAGTACTCAAGCATGCTATGAATTCTGTTTTAGGCAGGGAAACGTCTAGTCCAAACATTTCTTATCCATTTGTTGCTGAAATTAGCGCAAATTATGAGTCACTAAATGAGAAATTTGGTTATCAAGATAGTAGTCCAGAAATCATGTGAGAAAACAAAGTATGGAGAGATAACATGAAGTTTTTACATCATTTGACGCAAGTTATTCACTATTACGAATTAAATAAAACCTTTCCAGTAATTCACTTCCAGAGACTGACGGCTTTAAGTAATGTTCGTTGGAATTCAAGTGCAATACTAGCACTTATGGCATTCATTCTATTTCGGAAAATAGAAACTAGAAATTTGAACTTTTGTGTACTTTCATAGCGAGAACATGGTCTGAAGTATGAATGCCTGATCAAAGGGACTGGAAAATAGGAAAAGAGATTTTAGCACCTGCTTTGCATAGATACACTGAAGCAGAAAGATGATTCTTGAGGCACTGGGTCTGTGAAGATTAAGCAATATCTGATATAGAACGTTGTAACTGCTATGCAGAAAGAGCTATACGAATAATGCAAGACATTGTTCCACGTTGCGAGACTTCAAAGACACTTAATAATTGTTTTACTCTCACTAATGATGAAGCATAAAACTTTTTTTTATGTTTCCTATGCTGTCCTTTATTATCATTTCATATTTTGGACATCTCTATACTCATGCTTACATGTATTGCACTTGTTCTTATGTAACTTTCCATTACTGTGTTGTGTTACATATATTAATATATAATATTCGTTTTATGGTTTGGTGGGGAAGGTTTTTCAAATATTTTCAGAAAAGGCTATTAGTGTCATAATGCACTGATGAAAAGTCACCTTTTCTTGACATGTAAATATGAGGTTACAAAAAAAGTCATAACCCTAATGTACAGTTTGATGAGAAAGAACAATTTTCTTTGCTAATGTCTACTACACTTGCTGCATTAAGATTTTATATATATTTGTTTGTTTCACATTATGCATCTTTTCAGCAAATTGACCGAAGTATGAAAGGTATCAATTGATATTTCACTATCTGCAGGAGTTCAGTCTAATGTCTCCATGAGACAGTGAGTTTTTTTTAATAACTAGTTTTCAATTCTGAGGTACCATTCTAGTTCCCATGAGATCCAAGTCAACCATATTGAAAAACATAGCCAATGGCCATCTTTAAACTTCGCAGTGAACATCTACGTCATTAGGTTGATATCATTAGGACTATCATTAGGTCTTTATTGTCACATCCTTTTGGTTTTGTTGTGAAATATTACAGTCTCTAGTTTTTTACATTCTGTTTCACTTTCTCTATACAGATGATTATGCAATTACTGTCAACAAGTTGGTAAAGAAATTTAGTAATTGAGAAATGTTGTAACAGATGAATTCTACACTTCTTCTGTCCCGATGACCTATTAGGGGTAAGGAAAATTTACTTTTTTATGCTTTAATTATATTCAACAAATCTGTAACAATCTCATAAGCCAACCAGACGCTCATGTTCCGGAATATTCTCTCTACCATAATATGTCAGGGAACGGCAAGTGTTGTAAATAATAACACAACCAGTCACTCAGCGTAAAGACAACCGGTGTTGTTAACAATGCTCTTAAATTGTATTGACAATACCAATACTTCATTAAACCAATACCAATACAAATACTAAAGTGAAATGTATTGCCACAATCGATACCGATACAACACCAATACTTTTGAGAAGAAAAAAAATATCGATAATACAAAAAATCCCTTTTCTGCTCTGTCGCGATCCCGTGTCTGTCATCAAATCCCGTCTGTCATCGAGATCGCGTCTGTCATCCGAGATCCTGTCTGTCATCGAGATCGTGTCTGTCATCCAAGATGGCGGCATAAACAATTCAAAGATGGCAGAAACATTTAATGTTTTCTTCTTAACATGCATGATCCGGTTACCAACTTTTTTCTTCTTAACATGCATGATCCAGCTACCAACTGGCCGGCCGAGTAAGATGTCTCCTACTTGGCTGCCAGTAATGACATTGGACCAAACACCCAACACTAACTTAAGGGCGGGTGAGATTGTGAAAGCCAAATGGCAATCATAATGTATTACTTTTTTCGACCGCTTCAATAATTACCAATGTGCTATTGAGCGATATTCGGAGACGTAACACAAAACCATGCCAAAATATTTTACGCCGCCATTGCCAGCAGTCTAGGGTGTAGTGTGATAACCACACCAGATCTGTTGGCGGCGCTGATGTACGTCTACCATCCCTACAGAGCGGCGGAGTGAGTGTGCCCGCTATCATCTGCAGGGACGGGAGAAAGATTGGTTTTAATCCTTGCTCAAACTGGCCAGACCAGTGTGTATAATGCCGATCGGCCAGAATGGCAAGGAAAAGGGTTTTCCCTGCCACTCGGACAGACGGGAGGGTGTAGTGTGCCTGTACCCTCGGTCCGAAATGGCAGGCTGCGCAGGTGTGCTTGAGTGGGAAGGAGTGGAGGGGTGTTGTGTGCCGACCTCATCCGTCACCACCGCCAGCTGTGAATACTGCGGTCTCGGATAGTCCTCACTGACCACAGTACCACCACCCTCGCAAGTAATGGGTTTTTAATCCTGACTAGAGAACCCCCTATGATCCATCCCCCGTGGATCATGGTATGTTTCTCAGACCAGGAAGGAGAGCTCATACAAGTATTAAAATATTTTATGATACTCTCCAATATAGACTCTGTGACAGTCCTACACACTGATAAGAAGTTGCATAGGTTTAGTATATCTTACAATATCGTAATATATCTGTGGTGTTCAATACCTCAATATAATGTAATATTTATATTGTTTAAATTGTTTTTATTTCTGAAATATGTCTATTTCTAATGTACAAATATTTCCCTTTATTACTAACCTAAAATACGTCATTTTTTTTTTTCATTTTTTGACAATTACGTCACATGAATGAATTGAGTATTGGTTGAGTTTGAGTAGCGCCGTACACAATGTTTACATTGCAAACTAACCCATTTTTGATGGGGGCTTCACACAGAGGGTGTATGGAGGGGCCCCAGTTTGAGGAGGGCCCCCGAAAATATTTTTTAAACTATACCACAATGTGTATAAAAGTAAGTAAACCACCTGCTAAACATGTAGCGTTTTGCTTAACTTACAGGCACTCACTCAGTCTCTCTTTTTTTTAATACGCCATGTTGAACTCATAAAACATTAAATGAATAACTGTTTGTAAAGGAGTCCATTAAAATATTATGAAGGAATTATGATTTTAAGAGTTGTTGTTTATGTTTACCCAAAGTGAGGATTATTTTCCTTTGTTTGATGTATTATTAGGTGTCCCTTTTCTCAAATGTATTTTGGCTACAATAATCTGTTCATGGCTCTGGGGCCACTGCGAGTATATAGACTGATTGTTAACGCGCTCAAATATGTATCACCATTTTCAACTACAACTGAGTGCATACTCGCCGGTCCGGGTACCGGGCCTTTGTTTACTAGTATATAATAATACTCATTTCCAGTGTGCGTTAAATCGAAAGTAAAGAATGAATACAACAGTATTCCAGTTTAAAATACAATCATGGAAAAAAAATCGGATCTGCCCGAAACCAAATTATAACCTAGCCTACCGATCAAGCATAAGGGGATATAACTCTATGCAAAGGTTTTGCAGGGTACAGCTAGTATTACAAAGTAGGACTAAATTTTCAAAATGGATTAACTTCACTTCTGGACGTGCTAGAAACATTCCAAAGGTATCACTGTAATCAGAAAATTGCATATACGCATTATATTGTTCAAGTTACAGAAATTTTCTTTTATTTTTACATTTAATAAATATATGAAAATACTAGTATATTTAATTAATGTTATCCGCTCACATAAACGAGTGTCTTTGTGTTATCCAACTTCTCAACGTGTTTTGCAATCAGTGTCAATATCTGTAAATTTATATCTACATGTATGTATAATCTGGTATATTTATATCCACATTTTTGTATAATCTAGTATATTTATATCCACATGTTTGTATAATCTAATTAAACAACAGTAGGCAACCATGAAATCGTGAAAACAATTTATTTTATTTGAGGTCTCACAATGTAAATAAATTAGATGTGAAGTTCAACAACTGTATGACATTATCCTGGAAATGGTAAAACTCTAAACTCTGACGTCGTGTTACATGACGGGGCTATCTGGCTGATACCAAGTAAGATCCATTCTCCGTTGGACGGAGCCTTACAGAATACAGGTGCTCCGGTGTCACCCTGTCAGACATGAAATTAAATTGTTACAACATATAACTAATTATAACTAATTATCACCCTGTCAGACAGAAATTAAATTGTGTAACGAGCTAAAGTAGATTTAGAGACAGAGACAATCCCCTTCGACCTTTTAACATAGTAGATATCTAAGAATCAGGATTAGTACGAATAATAGTGACAAGGTGACAGACAACTTAGGGCAAGGTGGGAAACAATAGAATAGTAGACAGCAAAGGTGTGAAGACTGGGAGGCGACGTCGGGCAGGCTAGTGGGGTTAACAATGACGACCAGGTGACGCTCCTTGGAAAGATTAGATAGTAAGGACAATACTGAAGAGACTGTGACGTACTTAGAGTAATTAGGGCACGGACGTTAGGGGTATAAATAGGGGCTGGATTCGGACATTAGTTAGTGATGGGGCAGTTCGTAGTTATGAGAGGAGTTAGTTAGGCGAAGTTATGAGAGGAGTTAGGACGAGCTAGAGAAGAGAGATAGTTACGAGAGCGACGAGAATAGTTTAGAGATCTTTAGTTAGTCAGAGTTGAGGCAGAACAAATTACTGTGGATTAAAACGTGTATTCTTTTATGGACTTGTGTATTCTGATGTACATTTATGTAAATAAATCGTTGTACTAACAACGCATCGAGTTTGGTTGGTTTTTTGAGTTGTAGCAAAGGAGTGAGCAAATAAGAGTGAAACAGACAGACATTAAGCTAAATTGACATCTTTACGTTCGAATTAAAACGCACAACTCATAACATAAACCAAAGGGCCTGAGACGTTTATAGAGCATAACCAAAGAGCCCGTAACGGTATGAAGTATATTGAAAGAGCACGCAACATTTATGGACTAAAAGATAAAAAGGACCCGTAACAAATTGTTGCAAGCTTTTTGTCAGACCGAATATTAAATTGTTACTAAAAACACGTGACCCGATATCCCCCCCCCCCGTTAGAGAAAAAAAATTAAACTCTTTCTAAAATACATTTCTTAAATAATATTAAATAACATTTAATACAAATCATTTAGTTTTTTTTTTCTTGTTTCTTGAAAATAGTCTGCATTGCTTCATTAAATATTTAAATGGTCTTTATTAGAGATCAGTTAAAAAATGTACTGCCATATTAATACTTTGTTCGCATGTTCTTTGAAAATGATCATAGGTATAAATATGTTAATGCCATTTAATAAATACATATAAATATTAGGGTGCCACTCAAAGCAATGGGAATTTTTTTTTAAGTTTCATTGTTCCACCCCTTAATTTTTTTTCCTTTTGTTATGTTAAGTACTTTTACCAAGTTTCATGAAGATACAGTGATATTTAGAGGTGGTATTAAAATGCGAAAATGCTTGTATTGTACATACAAGGCAAACCGGAGGCAATTTCTGTTACTTATTTATATAATTTCTGTTACTTATTTATATTTTCATGTCAGTGAAATATATATATATATATTACTGCTAGTGCCACAGTGACAATGAAAGAAGTTGTTCAGTTCTGGCATAAGGCACGCATTCCAGTTCGCAATGCCACATAATTGCCAAGATCAAGGATCTCCATTCAGCATGGATTGGAATAAGAAAAATAATGTATCCGGCAGAACAGATACTCAGAAGCAGGAGCACACATTTACTGAAAGTTTGACTGATTTGTTTGATGTTGCACATGCTGAAGCTTTAACTAAGATGCAGGTACCTGAAGACATAAAATTTATTGAAGCACAAAGAGAGAAAGGGAGGCGTGGTTGCATGGGTCCAGTGGGATATGGTGCTAACTCGGAAAGAACAAAGGTCTCATCAAAGGCGCTTAGAGCAAGAATATCGTAAGGAAAAGGAGGCTAAGCGGATGCAACATGAGGCAAAGAAGATGGAGTTTAGTGCCAGCAATGACAGTGACACAGAGGCTAAGAGCACCGATGGTTGTGATCCCGATGATCCTGATGAACTCCCCGAACCACCTGAAGTGTCTACTAAACCAGAGTGGATCGTCCGATCCACCAATATTGTGAGTCCAGGTTTGGCAGCTGCATTAGACAGAAGTAAAGTCAGTGACAGGAACGCAGTTTACATAATTACAGCAGCAGCAGAATCACTTGGCCACAGTACTGCAGCCCTGGCGATTAACAAGGAATCGGTCAGACGTAGTCGAAGTAAACATCGTGAAGCAGCAGCTACAGAGATTCATGCATCGTTTCATCCAAACTGCCCATTAACTGCGCACTGGGATGGAAAAATGTTGCCTGCATTAACGTCAAAAGAGTTAGTTGATCGTCTTGCTGTTGTGGTATCCGGTGATGGAACAATGAAGTTGCTGGGAGTACCGAAATTGCCAAATGGAACTGGAGAGATCCAGGCAACTGCCGTGTTTAATCTTATTCAAGAATGGAACATTGCTGATAACATCGTTCATGTGTTTCGACACTACGGCCAGTAACACTGACATAAATTAAGGTGCCTGCATTCTTCTGGAGAAGAAACTTGGCAAATAATTGATCAGCTTAGCATGCAGGCGCCACATAATGGAACTCAAATATCAAGTTATTTCAGAGATTTCGTGAATATTGGTGCTCAATTGACACATCAATGTATGCAAGTGGAATGGATGTAGGTTATATTGCAGTGGTTCTCAATCCAGTTAGGGATGAACTCATTCACTTCATTCAGCATCATCTAACAGTATTTCAGCCCAGAGATGATTATCGTGAGCTTCTGCGACTGTCACTTCTTTTTCTAGATGTAGCTTGTAGTGCAGATGAAAACATTCTGGCTCTTGGAGCTTATCACCGGGCCAGGTGGATGGCAAAACTGATTTACTGCCTTAAGATTTTCATTTTGCGTTCTCAGTTCCAACTTACTGCACGTGAATGGTCATCACTGGGTCACTTCAACACAATCATACTTAAGGTCTACCTGAATTCGTGGTTTAAATCACCATGTGCTATATCTGCTCCCCGTAGAGATTTGCAGCAACTTCAACAATTGGAGAACTGCAAGGAAACAAATGACACCGTTGCCAAAGCAGCAATAAAATCATTCTCTGGACACTTGTGGTACTTGAGTGAAATTCTGGTAGGTTTTACATTTTTGACAATGATGTTTCATCTTAAATGAAGTTAGTCATGGTTGCAGCACTTAACAAGATAACAACAGATCATCCTCGCAGAAATGCCTTCTGTCCAACATTACAACAAAATAAACTGTCTTATTTTGTATCGCAACACACCGGAGACTTTTCACAGCTTTGAACATACCACAAGATTTCCTGACCACGAATCCAGACACATGGGCCACTGATAAAAACTACATTGTTGGCCAGAAGAAAGTTGCGAGTTTAAAAGTCGTCAATGATGCAGCCGAGCGTGGAGTGACCCTGAGTCAAGCATTTAATGGAGTACTAACCGATCAAGAGGAACAGAAACAGTTTTTGTTAAAAGTAGTAGAGACACACCGTCGTGACTTTCCTAATGCTAACAAGTCCACCCTAACTGTCCCAGCCGCAGCTAGAATATCTTTACTTGGACTTGAAGACATGTAATTAGTGAATATTGATCTTTCAGTCTGAACTATGTTGAATTGACTCTTTATGTTTATTCGCTGAAGGTTCTGAAAGTTACTATTCTGGTGCTATGTACGAAACAGTTGTTTGTTCTCTTTTACAGCAATATGTGTCTTCAAATAACTTTTGATTTTTTTGTGTTACAGCAGGATTACCGTTTACCGTATGGTAATGTCGCGAAACACTGATTATTGCAAAACTTTGACACTGTTGAGCTACCAATAAATATTATCAGAAAACATTCAAATTTTGCCAATTTTTTTCTTATAACATTACTAACGCATTTTGGGGGTGGCAGGATAAAAACTCAGAATTTTTTTTTTGAGTGGCACCCTAATATATATATATATGTATTTTTCTCGGCGATATTATTACAGGGAGACGTAGCAGAACTTTTTTCTAAAAATGACATAATTTAAAATACAAAGACTGACAAAGACAAAGCAAGGCAATAAGAGAAAATAGTTTGTCTGAGGAATAGTACAAGAACATTTTACTTCTATGTTACTAGTCCTATGGCACACGTTCAATGGTTTACATACAACAATGGCAAATGTTCAATGGTATACATACAACAATGGCAAATGTCCCATGGTATACATACAACAATGGCAAATGTCCAATGGTACACATACAACAATGGCACATGTTCAATGGTATACATACAACAAAGGCAAATGATCAATGGTATACATACAACAATAACACACGTTCAATGCTATACACACAACAATGACACATGTTCAATGGTATACATACAATGGTAAAATTATAAAAGGCACAAGTACAAAAGTAAAAGCACAATGTCACAAATACAATGGATCACTTACATAGCACATGAGGTTAAGTCCACTTTTAGTCCTAAAACACAGATCACTCGGTTTAGTTGAACTTTTTGGTATACTTGAACATCCTAATGGTGACAGTGTAACGGAAGCTTCATACATTCCATCACTTTTTGGATTGGCTGAAATAAAAAAAATAGGAGTTTTTGAAGGGAATATTTGTTTTACATTTCTGTTTCCTAGAAAGAATATATTTATATTTGTGGCATTAAAGAAACTGTATGATTGATAATTAGATCCTCACAATAAGAAAACATAGTCCATCAAAGATGTCAGTTCAAACATTCAAAATTACTATGGTCCACGATAGTGTAGAAATCATGCAATTTCATGCAGATTTTTCACCAAGAAGGCGTTAAGACACCAACATGAAATTTTCACCATAGCTAGTACTTGCCAAGGTTAACAAGTGTACACAAAATGAAAGGTGTGAATTACTGTCCACATGGTCATCTGGGGCTCGCAATGCGTGCAAAAATGGACGACCATGATGCTTAAAGGGGCCCACCATGAGTACGCTATTAATGATTAACAGGAATTCTCTATCAAAATAATAAACACAACATCATTTAATGTCTTATAGGTTCTTGGCTATACCGGGTCAAATATTGATGAATGTCTGAAGTGCAATGTTTGGAATTTTTTGGGGCATTCTGTGTGCAAGCTACACTTAAAAAATACATCATTCAACTTAGGATAAAACAATGAGTAAATACTGAAAATTTCAGCCTGATTTAGTTTTTGAAATATTCACGTTCAAATATCGTGAAAATGAAAATGTCACGCGAACTCGCGACTACCCTTAAAATTTTAAAAATCATATCTCAGAAAGTTTTTAACCAAAAGGCCTGAAATTTTCAGGAATCACTCAACTTTGAATGCACAACAAACCCTGAAAAATTCAAGAAGATCTGAGAGGGTCGGGTGAACAATTGTCAAAAAACTGGTTGAGTTGACATGGAATGACCCATATGCCATAAAATATCATAAGGGGGAATAAAGAGCGCTACAACTGTAAGTAGACTTTAGTTAGATTGTGGAAATGTATCTTTGAGTTGATGGTTGATGACTTTATAACAAAGCAATAAGTACTCAGTATCCCAGCTGTTGTTATGGTAACGCTTGCAATGAATTAACCAGACATATCGTATCTATAAATGAAAACAAAATCGTAAAAAGCAATGTAAATGAGAAAACAGAGATGCAAAATAAACTTACACATATTGGTTATATTAGAAAAACCCCAACTGACAATTTTGCAATCAGTAAAATCAACTTTTCCATTCATTGTGGCATCATTATATGGACAGGCTGGTTTCTGACAGGTTCCAAGATAGTTTAACAAGTTGGCATATATAGGATTCATATCGATGAACGCCACGTCATCTTTACCTGAGAATAAATAGGAACAGGCATGGACAAACTACAGTACGATACGTTAAGATGTACAGACATTGACGAACTACATTATGACACGTTAAGATGTACAGACATTGACGAACTACATTATGACACGTTAAGATGTACAGACATGGACAAACTACAGAACGACACGTTTAGTTTATTGATCACATCCGCTTTTCGCTCCATTACACTCGTTCCCTTATATTATTTTATATTTAATTTAAATCATACGCATAAAACCCTTGATCCTGTCTGTATGTGATGATGTTTATGCACTAAACTTCACATGGTATTCGTTCTTTCATCGCGCGTCTAAATAATTACAAATATTATACTGGTAGGAAAAAATAAACTATTTACCCTGATTTAGTTTCAAAACTCACGTGGCTTGAAACATATTTTGACATTGAAAGTACGGATCGAGTACATTCAAGGCCGTCATGTTTATTTATTCACAACTTTTGAAGGTTATAATATTATTGTGGCCGGATTTTTCTACCCTGGACAGCTCGACCTCGGAAAGCTCGACCTCGCCATTTCGATCCCGCGACAATTCGACCCCGGGACAGTTCAACCCCGAACTATTCGACCCCGGGACAGTTCAACCCCGAACTATTCGACCCCGGGACAGTTCAACCCCGAACTATTCGACCCCGGGACAGTTCAACCCCGAACTATTCAACCCCGGGACAGTTCAACCCCGAACTATTCGACCCCGGGACAGTTCAACCCCGAACTATTCGACCCCGGGACAGTTCAACCCGAACTATTCGACCCCAGGACAGTTCAACCCGGAACTATTCGACCCCGGGACAGTTCAACCCCGAACTATTTGACCCCGGGACAGTTCAACCCCGAACTATTCGACCCCGGGACAGTTCAACCCCGAACTATTCGACCCCGGGACAGTTCAACCCCGAACTATTCGACCCCGGGACAGTTCAACCCCGAACTATTCGACCCCGGGACAGTTCAACCCCGAACTATTCGACCCCGGGACAGTTCAACCCCGAACTATTCGACCCCGGGACAGTTCAACCCCGAACTATTCGACCCCGGGAAGTTCAACCCCGAACTATTCGACCCTATCAACTGATAAAAATAATATTTCAATTATTATTTATTTGTTTTAAATATGTTTATTTACTTTGTTCAACATGTTTTTAATTGTTTAAAATATTTATATTGTATAAATTTTGTTTAAAACAAGTGTTTTAATTGTTTAAAATATTTATATTGTATTAATTTTGTTTAAAATGTGTGTTTTAATTGTTTAAACTATCTATCTATATATATAATTCTCTTCGTCGCCCAACCATGCGGGACACCACGTAGCAGGACGCAAGTCTATATATAGATTAGATTAGTTGCGTTTGCGGATTTCCCTAATACGTCAAAGCAAGCAAGACCCATTCAGCATTCAACAACGTTAGACAACTCGCGTTGTTTTCTGATTTCTTTGCAAAATATTCTTTTTTTTTTTAAGTTATGAACGAAAATAAAAATCTAATTAGTTTTTGTTTCTCTTCCTTACAACATCCTAAAGGAGAAATTACTTCAATAAAAAAATTGCCAAAGAGTCCTAGAAAGAGATCTAATTAGTTGTTGCTACTTTTCATTAAAAAAAAAAGATAAGGATAAACTATAAAAAATAATTAAATACAAAAAACAATGTCCGTGAGAGGAATCGAACCTGGATAGCCAGCATAAAAAAATAGCTCCTTAGACATTCAGCCACAACGTTACACAATTTAAAGCAATTATATTGTATTATATAAAGATTGCTTAATTATGGGGCCGTCCATAAAGTACGTCACGCTATTTTTTACCATTTTTGACCCCCCCCCCGTCACAAAGTGTCACAAATCTCGGGACACCCCTCCCCCTAAAGTACGTCACTGTGAGGATATTATGGTGGGGAGAGAGCATAAGTGTGTAGCTGGAGACAGAGTTGTGTTCTCTGTGGGTGTGTGTGTAGCTGGAGACTGAGTTGTGTTCTCTGTGGGTGTGTGTGTAGCTGGACAGGGGAAAAGCAGGGAGTTAATTATGAGAGTAGAGTGTGGGCAGAACACATGGAGAGTGAGGTTGTTGAAGGACTGTGAATAGTAGTATTGTGATCTTGTTTTCTAATTGACTTAAGATATTCTTTTGATTAAAGTTTTCTTGTGTTAATTCAGCAATTCGGGCTTGTGTACTTATTTGTGTGGATGTGGTTTCCTATTAATCCGGCCTTGACTTTCAAAAAAAAAAAATTAACAACTAATTAAAATTTATTCTTTGAAACAGTAACTCAATCAATTGAATTTGAAAAAAAAAAATTGCAAAAAATTAGACTTGACAATTATATAATAAACATCACTTATCTGCTACCTTTTCATTTACAATGGGTGAGGTCAACTTTGAGATAATCTTCCGATTATGCATTCTATTGACACAGGATAAGAAGTAGATTCGCGAAACTTGACCCCAACCAGTGATTAAATAGTAAAAATGGAAACAAAACAACGCAACTTAAAAAAGGTCTAGATTGAAAAAGTATGAGAGCAGCTCTTGTGCTATATTGAATATGTTTATAGTAGGCCTGTTAATCATGTTTAATTAAAAAAATATTCACTAGACATCATCTATCCATGGTGAAGTGTTCATCCATAGTTACGACTGACATACATCTTTCCCCATTATCGTTTCCTGGAAGAATAATTGCAGACAGATCAACTTCATCCTCATATAGCCACTCAACATCCTCTGAATGTGCATTTTCCATTCTGCCAATTATTGCAATGAGTTCTCTTTGCCTTCTAGCAACGATTCTCAAAGGACGGAGGCGTTTTATCTGAGTTGCTTCTGGAAAATTTGGGGTTGGCACATTCTCCTGCGCCCGAGCTCTGTGTTGTCCTGTATGTTTCTTCAACATTGTGAGACAAAGTATAAGTGACACACTTTGCAACTTCGATCATGTAAGCTGGTCTGCTAAGATGGACGATACAGATCATATGGTTGTACTTTTAAAACTCCTGTTGATCTTGGCATTATGTCATCAAATTTGAGAGTTTGTGCCACAAACAATGAAAGACATTTATGAGCAAAGGCATCTGCTCTTTCTGAAGTTCTGAGTCCATCAGTTCAGGGCCGTTTTAAGGTCATCGTAGGCCCTAGACACTTTCAAAGTCATAGGCCCTCCCCATCAGGGCCGGCTTTAGCACTGGGCATACTGGGCATTTGCCCAGGGCCGCCAAATTTAAAGGGGCCGCCAATTTTGTAAAAATTATTGAAAAAAAAATTAAAATATCACAAATTATTTACAATGTTTTAAAAATGTTATTTTCGTTCAATAGCTGGCGCAAACTATCGATCACAATAATATCATTGTTATTAACCCTTTACCCTAGTTTACTCTGTCAAGCATGACCGGGTGTACTGTTTCTGTTATAAACTTTTGTCTAACGCTTCTAACTCATTTTCCTCTGACGGTTATAATAACTGGAAACATTTTCTTGCAGTTGTCAGCCTTCATGAAACATCATGTAACCACATCACCGCGCAGATAAACTTGATCGAAATGGAGAATAGATGGAATTTAAATATAACGATTGATAAAGAAACTATTAGATTAATGAATGCAGAAAAAATGCTTTGGCGTGGTGTACTTGAAAGGCTGTTAGCTATTATCCAATATTTGGCTAAAAATAATCTCGCATTTCGAGGAACAAATGAAAATTTGAATTGTGCTAACAATGGAAATTTTTTGGGATTGGTAGAGCTGTTAGCTAAATTTGATTCCGTTTTGCAAGAACATCTTCGCAGAATAAACAATAATGAAATTCATGAACACTATTTAGGTAAAACCATGCAAAATGAATTTCTGCATTGGATCAGCCAGAGAATTTTTAAGAAAATTGTAGCCAGCATTATTGAATCAAAGTATTATTCTGTCATGTTAGATTGTACTCCGGATATTAGCCACCAAGAGCAAATGACATTAATCATTCGGTATGTTGAAATAAAAGAACAAACTATGAATATTGTGGAGCGATTTGTAGGTTTTATACCAACCGAAAATAGCACTGGAATCGGACTTGTTAATGTATTTTTACAAAAACTTGATGAACTGGGTTTGTCAATCGCAAACTGTCGTGGCCAATGATACGATAATGGCGCAAAACATGCGGGTTTGTAATAAAGGAGTTCAATCCAGAATTTTGCAAATAAACAAACGAGCATTGTTTGTGCCATGCGGTTGTCACAGTTTGAACTTGCTTCTTGGAGATATGGCTCAATCCTCTGTAGTTGCTAAATCTTTTTTTGGTATTGTTCAGCAAATTTAAGTTTTATTTTCTGCATCAGTTCAAAGATGGCAAATCCTAAAAAAACATGTGAAAAATCTTATAGTGAAACCATTGTCCGACACTAGATGGGAGTGTAAAGTGAGCAGTGTAAAAGCCATTCGCTATCAAATTGGTGATATATACGACGCATTGGTTGAGGTCTCAGAAACAGCTAATGATCCAAAATGCAGAACAGAAGCTAATTCTCTAGCAAAAGAGTTAAAAAATTTCACGTTCCTTGTAACATTGTCAGTTTGGTATGAATTGCTAAATAAAATAAATTTGCTAAGTAAGACGATGCAGCGTGATAACATAGAATTGGATCTAAATTTGGAGCTACTACAAAAGTTGCGTGAGTTTCTTGTTTCGTTCAAAGAAAATGGCTTCCAGGCATCGGAAATTGCAGCAAAGTCATTAGCAGAAGAGCTGGAAATGAGTGATGACGAAATGGGTTTTCCAGCAATTGTTACTTCGTTGAGACGAAAAAGAGTTAAAAAACAGTTTTTATATGAATCTGCTGAAGATGAATCAGTGCAAGATCCCAGAGAAAAGTATCCCATAGGTTTCTTCAACGTGTTGATGGATCAAGCTATAATGTCTTTTAATGAACGATTTGAACATGTAACCCAATTTAACAATAATTTTGGATTCCTCTTTAAAATTTCAGACGTGAAAAATCGTGACGACGCAATGCTAAAAAAACAATGCAAAAACTTATATGAAGTGTTCTCTGATGTTAGCAATTCTGCCTCTGCGCATTTACCAATCACGGAAATCGATAGTGACATCGAGGAACTCAATTTGCTACTGAACTAAAAACTTTAACTTTTGTCATACCTGAAGGTACATCTCCACTTGACGTGTTAAAGTATATTAATGCACACCGATTAAATGAAGTCTTTCCAAATGTTACAAATGCTTTACGCATTTCGTTAACAATACATCAGCAGAACGCAGTTTTTTCAAAATTAAAGTTAAAACTTATTTGCGTTCCACAATGACGCAAGATAGGCTGGTATACCTTGCCCTGATTTCCATTGAGAATGATATAGCATCATCGTTGGATTATGCAAGTTTAATTGACGAATTTGCAAGCATAAAATGTAGAAAAATTGTCTTGTAAATAAACCTATCTATTAAATTTCATAATTCTGAACACAATAATCTCTCTTCTATTAATTAAATATTATCGTTTACTAGTGTCACTATCTAGTCCAACTTTGCTGTTCATGATTACTATATCAAAATTAATATGTAGAGGGGCCGCCATTTTACTTTTGCCTAGGGCCGCCAAATATCTAAGGCCGGCTCTGCTCCCCATCTTCATTTTTAATATTTTTCAAGAATGCACCCGCACTTATTTGCTATTTGAAATCTAAATAAACTTTTGAGGACGTCATATGTGACTTGCTAAGACAAAGAGCCGAAAAGTTAACATAATGCAATTTACAGATCTGCAGCTTGACGTGCTCATCTCACACGGTTATATATAGTTACTTTAATACAAACATTATTCAATTTTATTGGCCTTCTGAACTTGTTTTCACTTTATGTTCTGGCTCTCGTAGGTCATTGAAATGTCCGTCAGTTGTGTGGTTGATAGGGATAGGAGGAGGAAATAATCTCGAAGGTAAAAACGTTGAAATATGAACTCCTAACATGGGGAATTTTAACAACACATTGAAAAGATATGCATTTCATGCTATTTTGACATAAAACTAATTTAAATGTTTCACTAAATTTTTGAAAAGTATTTTTAAAACTATTAAGTTTTACTAAAAAAAAAATAAAAATTTAAATTAGAAATAAAATAAAAATTATATAAAAAATGTGACGTCACACTTGGCCTGACCCCCCCCCCTGTCAGACTTTCTTACACCACCTCTCCCCTTTGGAGCGTGACGTACTTTAAGGACGCCCCCTATGCTGCTCTCCCACTTTACGTAGGCAGGAGCAATGAGACAGATTACACTGATAAACAAGTTTTGGATTTCTTATATGTCATTAACGTTTT
Source organism: Bulinus truncatus (assembly GCA_021962125.1). Taxonomy (NCBI): domain Eukaryota; kingdom Metazoa; phylum Mollusca; class Gastropoda; family Planorbidae; genus Bulinus; species Bulinus truncatus. The sequence goes on from JAGDYQ010000340.1 coordinate 192,700, forward strand.
CGGAATCAGTTTTTGATGCTGATTTTGAATCTGTAATTCATTTTGCTCTATCAGCTCAAATTATTAAGATATTGCCGAACAAAGTTTTGTATGCGCCCAAACAGGAATAGACTGCTGACAGCATAATTTTATGCACACAAATGCACTCACCTGCGCGTACACACATGTTCACAAACACACATACCTCGTAATTATATACGTATATTGGCAATGTTCTTTTTTTTCTGATGATGTCAGATGTTTGTAGGGTGAGTGTTGATTTTATTAGTTAGAACTGATTTCATGCTTGTGTTTAATATTTTTTTACATTAACTGCAAAAGAGAATATATGGTTTAAAAATTTCATTTTTATACATATTGGAGTATTATAACTATAATATGTAAATTAAGATGGCGGATTTCTTATAATTGGAGGCTGATAGAGACAAATGGTTTGCATATTCGAAATCAGCGTGTGTAAATTGAGTATGATTAGATGATGGGTACCAAGAAATCCACGATAAATTATTTTTTGTTTTCCAGTGTTATTTTTGCGCATGCCTGGAGAGTGAGGGAGGGGGCGGGAGAAGGGTTAGATTGTCGGCGTGCGTGCGTGGTGTCCCGCATGGTTGGGCGACGTAGAGAATTATATATACTGAAAATACTATAGAATTATATATACAGAAAATACTAATTAATATCACAATGTTTAATGAGCAATTAAAAATGAATGATAAAATATATATTTTGTTTGATTGCTTATTGAAAAAAAATAATTACAGTAAATATATTGATAGGGCGGCGTATGCCACACCATGGGATGAATAGTGTGTTTTGATTGTTTAAAATATATTTTTCTGTAAGGTTTGATTTCTGATGCTCTAAGCAAGTTCAAAAGTTTTTAAAGACGACGATATATCTTACATACACTTCTCATGCTTGCACATGAGTTTCATCGACCAAAGGTTTGTGTCTACTCTAACCACTGGCACAAATGACATTAGTGTCTAAAATCCAAGGTGGATGGGCTAAGTTTCACGTTTACCTGCTGACTTATATGTACATTGTTATTATACCGGTATTATACCTGTCTGTTAACATTTATCGCATTTGCGTCTTCGCTTATCAGAGCTGGGTTATAATCAAAAAGGAGGGGGGGGGGCAGATTTGTTGAGTGTAAAAATTACGTCACATAATCACACAACTTGTGTCCATTGCTAAGACATCACAAAATCTAAAACACACATGTTATACAATTAAAACAAAAATTTGAAACAATTAAAACACAATTTTGAATAAAACATACACATATCTTTAACAATTAAACACATTTTGAACAAAGTTACTAAACATATTTAAAATAAAGAAATAATAATTCAAATATTATTTTATCAGTTGACGGGGTCGAATAGTCCGGGATTGAACTTCCGGGATCGAAAAGTTGTGGAACCGTTTTGATGTCACGAAGTGATGGAATTAATTAAAATAGGTCGAATGTTCCCAATGTGTGCTACAAAAGATGCACACCCGGAGTGATATATTGTCAAATGAACATTTAATCATCTAATACATAATCGCTAGCCTAGCGTACATACATTCGCGTATGTACGTATGTATAACTTCCGCGGCTAAAAATAGACTGGGGAATTTGTAAAGATGGTCAAAGGGATACAACTTAATTATAAAGAGTCTCTCGCCGGTCCGGGTACCGGGCCTTTGATCTAGTTTAATATATTACGTTAGTTGTTTGTTTTTAAAAAAAAAAACATATCTTACATTTCAAATTATGGAAGTAGATGATGGAGCTACACTAGGGAAACATCCCATAATGAAATACGGATTAGTTTCATAAAAGATTATGTTTTTCGCTTAAAATTATAACAGCATATGTGGTAAACAAGCTAAACAAGGAAACTGCTTCGAAATTGCCTATTTGACCAAAAGAAAAAGTTGTGTCTCCGGATAATCACGACATTCAGGTTATCTTTTTAAATACGTTGAGTCTATTTCACCATGACTACTTTAACAGACTGCTAAACTAGTGAAAACGATCTATCCATCTATTGGCCAAGCCCTTCTGTTAAAATGGTTTGCCTAGCCATACTCTGTAAGCAATTTTTGTAAAATTCAATATAATTTTAGAAAAATGTCTACATTATAATTAGATTGACTTCATTAAAGTCTATACATAACAACCTCACATCTTTTTCATTTTCTGTAATATTCAAAACCGTCTGTAAAGATTTAATGTGTAGTAAGCCAAATACAATCTATATAGAAGACTCTCATTTCAATTAGTGTAAACGCAACACAATAAATAACGAAATTCTCATTTCATTTCTGGCAAACCCAACATAATCTAAACCCGTGGTTATCATTTTTTTTTCGCCATTTTACCCTCCCCACCCCGGTCCTAAACCCCAGGATACGAAAGTATGTCCTCAGGTACCCTTCACACGTAAGTCCTTCAAATTATTGGTTGTTTTAAATGGATATTAAACGTCTCTGCGTACACCTGCATAAGCTTTCCCGTACCCCTTGGGTTACGCATACCACCGGTTGAGAACCGCGGATCTAAACAGAAGACTTTCATTATTTTTAGTGTAAACCCACCAGTATCTATAAAAAAGACTCTGATTTAATATATTGTAAACCCAAAAAACACAATCAGTACAGAAACTCATTTCATTTAATGTGAGCCCAACACAATCTATATAAAAGACTCTCATTTATTGTAAACCCAACAAAATCACTCAGTAAAATTTCCTTTTTATTTATGGTTAAAAAAAAAGACTTTCATTTCCTTCAGTGTAGACCCAACACATTTAATAAAGATTCCTTTAGTGTAAACCCGACACCATCTAGATAGAAAACTTTCATTTCGTTTAGTGTAAACCCGACACCATCTAGATAGAAAACTTTCATTTCGTTTAGTGTAAACCCGACACCATCTAAATAGAAAACTTTCATTTCGTTTAGTGTAAACCCTATCCATCTAGATAGAAAACTTTCATTTCGTTTAGTGTAAACCCTATCCATCTAGATAGAAAACTTTCATTTCGTTTAGTGTAAACCCTATCCATCTAGATAGAAAACTTTCATTTCGTTTAGTGTAAACCCTATCCATCTAGATAGAAAACTTTCATTTCGTTTAGAGTAAACCCTATCCATCTAGACAGAAAACTTTCATTTCGTTTAGTGTAAACCCTATCCATCTAGATAGAAAACTTTCATTTCGTTTAGTGTAAACCCTATCCATCTAGATAGAAAACTTTCATTTCGTTTAGTGTAAACCCTATCCATCTAATGAAAAATACATACCATCTATGAAACTAAAAAACGACGTAACCAAAGGATATCTTTGAACTCCAAGCTGAAGATCAAGTCTGAAGTATTAAATAAATCAAAGTTCATTTAGTAGAGGTCAATTATTATTAAAATCTTTCTTAAGTATCGATCTACTTCATAAGTTATTGACTACAATCAATAACACTGAAATAATAATAAGTATAATTGTGCTGTACTGACTGTATTCTGGTAATGTTGTTATTGTCAATGATGTGCGGCAAGTATTGGAAATTAAATGAATTATTACTAGGCACTAGTTAACTTACGTTATTCCATTGCTAGACTGAGGCACTAGTTAACTTACGATATTCCATTGCTAGACTGAGGCACTAGTTAACTTACGTTATTCCATTGCTAAACTGAGGCACTAGTTAACTTACGTTATTCCATTTCTAGACTGAGGCACTAGTTAACTTACGTTATTCCATTGCTAGACTGAGGCACTAGTTAACTTACGTTATTCCATTGCTAGACTGAGAGACAATTATTGCTTTACAGGAACTAGCGGTTAAAAATGTTTTCTTGAAGACTCCATTAACAGTTGCTGTGGTCAGAATGGCATTACAGACTACAACTGACCCATTGTTAGCTGTGATGTTAGTCACACCAAAATATTCACAGTCTTTAGTTACTTTATATCCGTTCAGTATTCGAGCTGAGACTGGACATACTGCGGAGAATTTAACCAAAATAATTGACTTAAAACATAATAGATTTCAAAATATCGTTTGGTCTAAAATGGAGATATTAATTAAATGATTAGATACATTGACAAGAGACTTGAAATAATTCTGGTAGTTGGCATTAGCGTTGTCGAAAAAAGAACGTTGTTATTTCAAAAAAAGAATAAAATCCATATATTTATTTATATATATTTATATAAAAACTAAAAGCATACAAAATTAATTAGTGAATTAATGAGATATCAAAATTTTAACCAATCGAAAAGAAACTGTATTCAGTAGTATTCCTTCAAGGAAATACTATAAAATAGTTTGAAAATAACTGATTAAGTTGGAATAAACAATGTCGGAATTTTTTTTTTTTTCAATTTTTTAAAACTACCTTTTCAAATAATACATAAATTTAAACAATAATTAAATTAAAATGTAAATAACAAAAATACTTAACTGACTTGAAAATTACAAAAAATAGTGAATTCATTCAACTTAAAGATATAAACAATATATAATATAATTCGCATATAAAAAATGTAACTTACAAGAAATTGGAGAAAGTGTTGAACTCAGTTGTGTTGTAGATTGTGTTGAACTCAGTTGTGTTGTAGATTGTGTTGAACTCAGTTGTGTTGTAGATTGTGTTGAACTCAGTTGTGTTGTAGATTGTGTTGAACTCAGTTGTGTTGTGGATTGTGTTGAAAAAGGTATTGTTGATTTTAGTGATGATGTTATAGACTGTGTGGTTGCATTTGTAAACTGTGTGGATGTGCTTGGGGCAATAGATGCCGTGGGTTTTGTCGTAGTCGTTGGTGTTGATGTAGATGTGGGTATTATGGTTATTGTTGAAGTTGACATTTTGGTTGGTGTTGTGGTTGTTGTAGATGTTAGTGTTGTGGTTGTGGTAGTTACAGGAGTAGTTATTTTGGTCGTTGTTAAAGTTGATGTAAATGTTGGTGTTGTGGCTGTTGAAGATATTGGTGTAGTAGTTGTTGTAGATGTTAGTGTTGTAGATGTTGGTGCTGTGGTTGTGGTAGTTACAGGAGTGGTTATTTTTGTTGGTGTTGTAGTTGTGGGTGTTGTAGCTATTGTAGATGTTGGTGTTGTGGCTGTGGTAGTTACAGGAGTGGTTATTTTTGTTGGTGTTGTAGTTGTGGGTGTTGTAGCTATTGTAGATGTTGGTGTTGTGGCTGTTGTGGTTGTTGTAGTTATAAGAGTGGTAGTTACAGGAGTAGTTATTTTGGTTGTTGTTATTGTTGTTGTAGATGTTGGTGTTGTGGCTGTTGTAGATGTTGGTGTTGTGGATGTGGTACTTACAGGAGTGGTTATCTTTGTTGGTGTTGTAGTTGTGGGTGTTGTAGCTGTTGTAGATGTTGGTGTTGTGGCTGTTGTAGATGTTGGTGTTGTGGCTGTTGTAGATGTTGGTGTTGTGGCTGTTGTAGATGTTGGTGTTGTGGATGTGGTACTTACAGGAGTGGTTATCTTTGTTGGTGTTGTAGTTGTGGGTGTTGTAGCTGTTGTAGATGTTGGTGTTGTGGCTGTTGTAGATGTTGGTGTTGTGGCTGTTGTAGATGTTGGTGTTGTGGCTGTTGTAGATGTTGGTGTTGTGGCTGTGGTACTTACAGGAGTGGTTATCTTTGTTGGTGTTGTAGTTGTGGGTGTTGTAGCTGTTGTAGATGTTGGTGTTGTGGCTGTTGTAGATGTTGGTGTTGTGGCTGTGGTAGTTACAGGAGTTGTTATCTTTGTTGGTGTTGTAGTTGTGGGTGTTGTAGCTGTTGTAGATGTTGGTGTTGTGGCTGTGGTAGTTACAGGAGTGGTTAATTTGATTGTTGTTAATATTGTTGTAGATGTTGGTATTGCAGCTGCTGTAGATGTTGGTGTTGTGGTTGTGGTAGTTACAGGAGTGGTTATCTTTGTTGGTGTTGTACCTGTTGTGAATGTTAGTGTTGTAGTTGTTGTAGATGTTGGTGTTATAGTTACAGGAGAGGTTATTTTAGTTGGTGTTGTATTGATAGTAGGAACAAGAGTTGTTATTTTGGTTGATGTTGAAGATGAAGGTGTTGTAGTGGTAGTAGTTACTGGAGTCGTTATCTTTGTTGGTGCTGTAGTTGTTGTAGATGTCGGTGTTGTGGTAGGTATAGTTACAGTAGTGGTTAATTTTGTTGGTGTTGTAGTTGTTGAACTTGTTGGTGTTGTAGTTGATGTAGAGGTTGTTGTTGTTGTGGTTAAAGGTGCAGTGGATTTTGTTGTTGTAGATGAAGATGTTGTGGGTAATGATGTAGTAGTAGCTGTAGTCGTTTCTAGAACACCACATACGACAGTATTTGGATTGCATCGGCAACTGGCTGAATCTGTTGTAAAATTGAAAATTTAACGAAGATAAAAACTAAAATAAAAATGTAAAAAAATACCTAATCAATAATAAAACATGCATTTTGTGTGACCTTTGGAAAGTGTGTGCATCTTTTTATAAAAACTACTAAATGATCATTTTAGTCATCACTAAAAGTTCAACAACACTGTTCTTAACATTTTGAAGCATAATGTCTGTTTTAATGTTTAAAGCTTTCATCCCCAGTTTAAAGTAATTCTTTTGGTTGAGCCTGATTGTAAGAAGCTAAGCATTGGACTTGGTAAGATCAATGTATCTAATCAGATCGTTCCTGTCTTTCTGGTTAGGGAAGTATGACCTACTCTTCTCAACCGCATCTGTCAAATCGTAATCTCCAATATCTTCCTCGCTATCTGACTTGCTAAATTCTTCAAACGATTGCTGATCTCCCTTCGGGCAGCTCGGGGCAGTGTTGTACTGGGGCATGGAAGTAGTAATGTCTGGACAATTGATTTGAAGCACATTCTTGCCAATGCAACGGTAGGATCCACCATGCAGAAGTAGAAATAGCTTGAGTGGTCAGTTGGTAGCCGCCTAATTTGCCGTATAGCAATCTTCATGGCACTCTTGATGCCTTCTTAATCAATAATTATTGCTCTTTAACTACGATTCGTTATTACCAGCGATAATATAAACCGAAATTTTCTCCAAAAAAAAAAAAAACAACAACAAAAGAAAAGTCTTGCAGTTCAATAATATTCTAGTGGGGACAACTCAGTATTGAATGCGAATAAAGCATTGTCTCGAAAAAAAAGAAGAATTTCAAATTATCTTTATCCTGATCACAGCACTCACGTTTGTGTGGAGCTATAGTTTTTTCTAGGGAGCGACCGATAATCGGATCGGTATCGGTATCGGACCGATATTGGCACTATCGGTTAATATCGGATCGGCCGATTGTTGTAGGGAGCGACCGATAGTCGAACCGATATTGGCACTATGGGTTAACTATTGGACCGGCCGTTTTTTGGCAACAGAGTTGCAGAAAAAAAAAATCAGTAAATAACCCAATTCTATAACCAGATCAGACAAGTTTTTAAAAAAAAGGAAAAAAAAACACGTAAAATTACATCAGCGATATGACCTTGAAATAATAGGATTGTCATTTCTTAATTCTAATGTATGACCTTGAATGATACAATTAGTGAACATCTGTGTGTATTTTTTTGTTGGATAGGAAGTTGGGAGGGGGGGGAGGGGGGTAAACAAGACACGTGTGGGCGAAGTGTTACAAAATATGACAGGGAAGGGGTGAACATGGGTTGACATACGTCATACCAAGGAGGTTGAATTTTTTTTTTACTGGAGGCGGCATGACGTCACTAGGCTGAAACCAAGGAGGTTGAATACAGAGCGACGGCGTCTATCAGATGCTTTGATGTTTATTGCAAAGCATTTGATCAAACAATGAAAAATGGCTAGCACAAAAGCAGAGTAAACTAGACTAAAAACAATCCTGTCAATATTGCCTTTCGAAGCGTCTCGAAGCAATCAGTAAATCATTTTTCATTGTATGATCAAATGCTTTGCAATAAACATCAAAGTATAAATACAAAATATTATGTAAAAATACAATTTTTACCCTGGCTTAATTTCGATATAGCGTATAATATAAGCTTTATAGGCCTCTATCAGCTGATCGTATAAATAGCTTTACATAGACTTCAGCGCTTTGTAATTGACACATTAGAATAAGTAGTCCACTAGAAATTAACTAGGGCCTTAGCAGATTTTAGAAAAAAAGTGATGACAAAATACAAAGCTCATTGGAGTCGTTTCTAGAATGAGAAAACTGGTATCATAATGAAAGCTGGTGGAATGTTTTGAGTCGAACATGGCGGCGATAGGCTGCGCCCACTGGATTCAGCCGCTTGGTACCATCTGATAACAGACGCCATCTCCATGTACTAAACCTCCTTGCGTCATACAGCACGAAAAAAACACGTGTTTGGCATTGTTGTTGATTAAAAAGAAAATATCGGTATCGGTATCGGTAAAAATGTTGGGGGAAAATATCGGTATCGGACTATCGGTAAAAAGGCATATCGGTCGCTCCCTAGTTTTTTCTGTTTAAGGAAAACAAACTTTGTAACCAGGGATTTATCGGAAAAAATGTTTCTTTAAAAAAAAAAGCTGTAAATGGCATTTTGGTACATTTTAAACCAATTTATAAGTTTATGTATAATTTATTATAGTTATATGCTCAATTCCAATGAAAAAAGTTTGTTATATTAAATAAGTTTTTGAAACAGCGCTCATAAGTTGAATTTACTAATAGGTTTTGCTGATGAATGTTTCTATTTGGTTGTTCATCGCCTTGCATTTCCACTGCACCAGATCTGTACAACAGTTGAAACTCTATAAAAGTACGTAGTACATCTATAAAATTACAAGGCAATCTTTAAAATTACATAGCACATCTATAAAAGTACGCAACACATCTATAAAACTACGCAACACATCTATAGAAGTACGCAACACATCTATAAAAGTACGTAACACATCTATAAAAGTACGTAACACATCTATACAAGTACATAACACATCTATAAAAGTACGCAACACATCTATACAAGTACATAACACATCTATAAAAGTACGTAGTTTCATAATTATTTATTTCACTTTTGTACACAATAAATAAAATGAAAAAAAATCATACACATAGTTCACATACACACATAGAAAAGGAAATAGTATCTTACCATCCAAGCAACAATCATTCCTAGAATCAGCTAAATAGCAACAATCTTTACTGGTACGATTGGTGTAGGTACTCCTGAGTGTGTCCAGATATATCAAGTAGGCAGATAATAAACTACTGGAACTAAAACCAAATGAACAGATATATCAAGTAGGCAGATAATAAACTGCTGGAACTAAAACCAAATGAACAGATATATCAAGTAGGCAGATAATAAACTACTGGAACTAAAACCAAACGAACAGTTTTCAATGTATTGAGCATTATATTTTTTTCTAATTTTCAACACAAAATGTATTGATTTTAATACTACATTAGATACTCCGTGATTTTTAGAGCTGGCGGTTAGAAATTATTGCACGTGTGGGGGATTTTTGATGACGCGATCTTTTAAAATTAACTAGAAGTCATCAGGTGTTAACTAGAAGTCATCAGGTGCTAACTAGAAGTCATCAGGTGTTAACTAGAAGTCTTCAGGTGTTAAATAGAAGTCATCAGGTGTTCCAATAGTATGGTAAAAATGATGCACGTACATTCACTGCATCCATATCTTTGTAGAAGAAAACTAATAGACATATTAATTCTAATAAAACAGTTGATCAATTGGTTTTAATATTTTTATGTGAATGTTAAATTAATTAGATCTCATTGTTTAAACCGTAAAGGTATAAAGAACGATTAGGTATTATTGTTGCGGAGAATATCTAATAAAGAAAATAGTTTAGTATTTGATTGTGTATTATAATGATTTTGCTTTGTGTCTTATTCGAAGATTTCAACAATGTGCATTCCAATTTAACACTTGGGTCATTCCATGTCAACTCAACCTGTATTTTGACAATTGTTCACCCGACCCTCTCAGATCTTCCTGAAATTTTCAGGGCTTGTTACTGATTCCTGAAAATTTCAGGCCATTTGGTCAAAAACATTCTGTGATATGATTTTTCAAGTAGCTTGCATACAGAATGCCCAAGAAAAGTCCAAACATTGCACTTCATACAGTTTTCACCAATATTTGACCCGGTATCGGCAAGATCCTATAAGATATGGAATGATGTTTGTTATACATTTAGTAAGTACCATATATGTGTTTATTATTTTGATAGATAATTCCTGTTAATTATTGTGGTCACCTGCAAGACAACATTGGTGGTGGAAGATTGCACTGTACATTAGTGAATGGTATCCAGCAGATATCGTCACGACTTGGTCAAGTTAATCTGTTTGTAGTTGTTCTGTTCATGATCTTGACCGAGATATCTTGATGTTCAACAGAGTGTTCTGTTATGCACCCAATAAACCAATCAGTGTCATAAACAACAGCCACAATCTGTCCTGAATGCAGATCTGCTATGCTTGGTGCCGGTTCAGCTATCCAGTCAGATTCTGGTGACACATTGACGATCGTACCATTTATCACATGACAACCTGAATATCTTGAGTTTGTTTTCATTTACTGCCACAAACCAGTGGTATGACCGTGTACCAGGAACGGTTTGAATTGAAGCAAATCGTTCAACCAAACAGCTACGATGCACCTTAATGTCATCCTTTGCAAAAAAAAGAAATGAATTCCTGGAACGTTTTTGGTTGCCCAAATCGTACATCTGATGTGGCGTTAGTATTTGATGTTGCAGAGTCGCCTGCAAACTTGCTCTTGCTACTAGCCTCTTTACTGTGCCACCAATACCTTCACACGGACTTTTTCCATGACTGGTAGCAAAAAAGTTCCACTCTGCTTCAATGCCAAAATCTGTTTAATGCAGGCACAGATTCTTGAAGCTTTTGTAATTTTTATATTGTGCTGCTGCCTCATCACCGAAGTAAAGTATTTTCTGCAAATCGGGCATTTTGCTCTTGAGAAATTTCAACACAATTTCAATGAAGGCACGGACTGTAACTGTTACATGTTCACGGTCGTCACTTATAATGCAAAGGGACAAGTAGCATAGATCATTACTGGGTAGCTCACGATAATACACAACAAATAGATGCAATGTTAAATAGTTGGAGAAACTGAAATTATCAAATTAAATAATACACCGACATGTAAAATGTTCCCCTCCCAAACGAGTGACTCATCTTAGTTGACCATGTTAGGTAACCCATGATCATGGTCAAGTCAAGCTCTCAACTTACTTTGTTGGCCGTAATGGCACATGCATAGAGAGCGTGATCACTCCCTACCTTTATAAAGTTAAGTTAGAATAAATTAATATACAGTAGTTGAGAGAAAGATGTTGTAGAGCAGTGCTTCTCAAACTTTTTGAAATCACGCCCCCCTTGGAACGCCAATCAATATGTCGCCCCCCCCCCCCAGATTTTTTTGGTATAGATTGCTTAAATTTATAATTTTATACTTCTATATGCAAATTTTTACCAGTCAATACATGCTTTTTCAAAGGTTAACAATGAAAGAGTGAATTGATGCAACATATAAAATAAACTAGATTTTATTTTAAACATATATTAATACTATTTACTACAATACATTAGGTTAATTATATTTTATGTGTCACATTTTTCGAAATTTCATGCCCCCCCCTCCGGACAGTCCACGGCCCCCTAGGGGGCCGCTGCCCACCACTTTGAGAAGCACTGTTGTAGGGTATAGTGCTGACAGGCTTAGAGTAGACATAGGTAGATGTAAGTAGTTTGTTATAGTAGAAGAAGTTAGGAGATAAGCAAAGTTGTAAAAAGTTGTATTATTTATTTGCTATTTTGTGTACTGCACTGAGTTCTCTTATATATATATATATATATATATATATATATATATATATATATATATATATATTATTTCTATAAATTCTGACGTCACATTGAGGAATAAGTTATATAAATAATAAGATAAAAGAAGAAATGATTCCCATGTGACCTATTAACAAGGGCTCCATAGATCAAATATTAATAAATTGTCACAAATCTTTATGAAAGTAAATTTTTCTTATTAAAATTTGTAATTATTAATTAAATTACATGAAATCTGAACATACAGGGATATTATAATAAAATGAAATAATTAAGAAACCATTGAAAAAAATTCTTTTGACACTTTGCATTACATTCATGATGTTTTTGCAAGCAAATATTACACAAAAAATTCATTTCAAAGTATTCACTTAGAAACATATCAGAATACATTTGTCAAGTTAAAAAAAATGAAATTCACAATATGAAAATCCAGTCAATCAAAGATGTCAGTTCAAACATTCAAAATTACTCAGGTCCAAGATAGTGTAGAAATCATGCAATTTCATGCAGATTTTTCACCAAGAAGGAGTCAACATGACATTTTCACCATAGCTAGTACTTGCCATGGTTAACAGGTGTGCAAAATATGAAAAGTGTGAATTACTGTCAACATGCTCATCTGTGGGACGCAATGTGCACAAAAATGGATGACTGTGATGCATAAGGGTGCCCACCATGAGTACACTATTATTGATTTACAGGAATTCTCTATCAAAATAATAAACACATATATTGTACTTACTAAATGTATAACAAACATCATTTCATGTCTTATAGGTTTTTGGCTATACCGGGTCAAATATTGATGAAAAGTGTCAGAAGTGCAATGTTTGGACATTTTTAGGGCATTCTGTATGCAAGCTACACTTAAGATAAATACATCATACAACTCAGCATAAAATAATGAGTAAATACTGAAAATTACAGCCTGATACCTCTTTTAGTTTATGAAATATTCATATTCAAATATCGCGAAAATGTAAATGTCACGCGAACTCGCTGACTACCCTTAAAACTTTAAAACAAGCAATCTAAGCCTGTTCCATACTGGACACAGGACGTGTTAGCGCATTTTCGTGTATGTATGCTTTCTTTCAGTAAATATTTGTAAATTTCGGAAATGTTTATAGATTCAATTGTGTAATGCTTATATCTGAAAAAAGATATTAAAAAGACGTTTCTTTATATTTGAAAAAAAATATTTTCTCTTAAATCTAACTACAAGTGGTTTGTGCTCACTGAAATAGGACTCATAATTGAAACATTCTAAATTGTAGTTATTTAATTGTCCGAAAACTCAGTCAATTGTTGTTTGATAATTTGTTGTTGCCAATCTTGGTGAAAGTAGTTAAATGTTGAAGTTTGTTTCGAAGTAGTTTTCAATTTCAGCCCCGGGCTCTGAAATCTTGATTGAAGTCCCAACAAATGATGACGTTTGGTTGTTTGAGCTGTACTGCAAAGTTGTCATTGATTATGGGTTTTATAAAAGTAAGGGAAGTTAGTCATGTTGAATAACTGTAACAAAAATAAATAATGAGTTACGCCCCTTTGTATGCCCCTTTGTTAATATAGCTTATATAGTTTAAAAAACGGTACCTTATAAGCCCTTTTATTCGGCCCTCAGAGATCAGATCGCGAAATAGACTTTTGATGTACACATGGCAGACTAAAACCTACAAAATGATATATACATTAGGGAGCGACCGATATGCCTTTTTACCGATAGTCCGATACAGATATTTTCCCCCAGCATTTTTACCGACACCTATACCGAAACCGATATTTTCTTTTTAGGGGCTGTCCATTATTTATGTCAACAAATTTTTGGCGATTTTTACCTCCCCCCTCCCCCTTGTCAACAACTTGTCAAACTTCAGAGACCCCCCCCCCTATAAAATTACGTCAACATTTGATTACCCCCTCCCCTAAAAAAGGTGGCTTCCAAAATGTTTATGTGGCAAAATTAGTTGGAATATAGTTAGTTTAATTAAAATACTGAATGTTAAGCGAGTGTATAACACAGAACTACAAACGCTGCTTAATTTTCCTATTTATTAAGTAATTATATTAAATTTAAAAAAGTAACATTGTTCACGTCAACTTTTCTTGACCTCCCTCCCCTCCCCCTTGTCAACAATTGTCAAAAATTTTCTGACCCCCCCCCCTCCCCTTATTTTGTTGACGTAATTAATGGACAGCCCCTTAAGCAACAACAATGCCAAACACGTGTTTTTCTCGTGCTACAGCTAATGACGTATGTCAACTCATGCTCACCCCATCCCTGTCATATTTCGTAACACTTCGCCAACACGTAAGTCTTGTTCCCCCCCCCCACCAACTTCTTATCCCAAAAAAAAATACACACAGATGTTCACTAATTGTATCATTCAAGGTCATACATTAGAATTAAGAAATGACAATCCTATTGTTTCAAGGTCATATCTCTGATGTAGACGTGACAATTTCTGCGTACGGGTTTTTTTTTTCCTTTTTTAAAAATCTTGTCTGATCTGGTTAAAGAATTGGGTTAGTTACTGATTTTTTTTTCTGCAACTCTGTCGTGAAAAAAAAACAATGTATCGGCAGCTAAAAAACGGCCGGTCCGATAGTTAACCCATAGTGCCAATATCGGTTTGACTATCGGTCGCTCCCTACAACAATCGGCCGATCCGATATTAACCGATAGTGCCAAGATCGGTCCGATACCGATACCGATCTGATTATCGGTCGCTCCCTAATATACATCATGGGTCTAGGACTTATGGTTGTTGAGATCTAGGGCGATGACGGACAGACAGACAGACAGACAAAACGGGGACAATAGATAATTTTTTTTTAAATGCTCTAAAAATCATATCTCAGAATGTTTTTGACCAAATGGCCTGAAATTTTCAGGGATCACTCAACTTTGTATGTACCACAAGCCCTGAAAATTTCAGGAAGATCTGCATAACCTTATTGTTTTCAAATTTGGTGAGTGCGTATAAAAATGATTGACTTTGATAAATGACATCATCACATTGATTAATTTATACGTTTTTCTAGTCGTTCTTTTGTTTTTCACTAGAGCTGTAGAACGTAGATAGAATGATTGCCCGACATCAAAAATTTTTTTTGCTAAAGTACATCATATAGAGTCATTATCTAACATCAGGAGAATTGCACGTCTCTTAGAGTCGTTACCCAACCTCAGAGGATTTGGTGCAACTGTGCGTCATTTGGATTCCTTATCTAACACTACAAAATATGGTGCTACAGTACGTCGTATAGAGTCAATACTTTACAAAATATGGTGCTTCAGTACGTCATATAGTGTCATTACTTTACAAAATATGGTGCTACAGTACGTAATACAGTCATTACTTTACAAAATATGATGCTACAGTACGTTATATAGTTATTACTTTACAAAATATGGTGCTACAGTACGTCATACAGTCATTACTTTACAAAATATGGTGCTACAGTACGTTATATAGTCATTACTTTACAAAATATGGTGCTACAGTACGTCATACAGTCATTACTTTACAAAATATGGTGCTACAGTACGTCGTACAGTCATTACTTTACAAAATATGGTACTACAGTACGTCATACAGTCATTACTTTACAAAATATGGTGCTACAGTACGTCGTACAGTCATTACTTTACAAAATATGGTGCTACAGTAAGTCGTACAGTCATTACTTTACAAAATATGGTGCTACAGTACGTCGTACAGTCATTACTTTACAAAATATGGTGCTACAGTAAGTCGTACAGTCATTACTTTACAAAATATGGTGCTACAGTACGTCGTACAGTCATTACTTTACAAAATATGGTGCTACAGTAAGTCGTACAGTCATTACTTAACACTACAAAATATGGTGCTACAGTACGTCATACAGTCATTACTTAACACTACAATACGTCATATAGAGTCATTGCCATTGCCTAACATCCCATTAATTTATTTCTTAAGAATTCTGTTTTAAACTAGGTCTGGAAAAAGTCATCATCCCCGAATGTACTAATGTTTTACTGTATCTCACTATAATGTATTCATTATTTATATGCTTTAAAAAAAATACATATAAAATATGTATACGACACATACCTTTTACAACTGAGTGCTGTATAATACCAAGTTACTCCATTTACCTGGTAGGTATTGGGCAAAGGTCCAGCACTGACCACCACTAACCCGCTGGTCAACACAATCAATAAAGAAATCATCTCTGGAGAAAGTTACAAATAATGCTACTACTCACTAGTTAAATAGTAACATAAAGGTAAAATAGTTATTTTTATTTTTAGAAATAAATGAATAGAATTAATTATACTTCACTTGAAACATTTTACTTTCAGAAATTTATTTCTGTACATAAGTTTTATTTATTAAAGTAAACATTGAGAAACAATTTACCTAATATACATTGAGCATAAAACTGCAACTAAAATAAATAAAGTGCAATACTGTACCTAATGTAAATTACTGTACCTGATGTAAATTGAGTATACAACTGTGCACAATATTCGAGACACCCCAAAGACGCCCCATGTAGAATACGAACAGAATCTTTAAAGTTTACATTAGTTAGATTTTTCTACCACGTGACTATAAGCCATTCAACTTAACATCCATCTAGTATAGATGTTTTATTTAAAATGTATAATATACATTATTAATTTGTTCTGGAGAATGTTGGCTCGATTCAAACTGTAGTGTAAATATCTTGTGTCAGAATGTTTGAATAGAGGACTGACGCTAGTTGTGAATATGAAACATTCAGATTGTAGAGTTATGTGTGAGAAAATATCTTGTAACTATCTTATCATATCTTGTAACTATCATATATCTTGTACATATCATATATCTTGTAACTATCATATCATATCTTGTAACTATCATATTATATCTTGTAAATATCATATCTTGTAACTATCTTATCATAATTAGTAACTATCTTATCATATCTTGTAACTATCATATCATATCTTGTTACTATCTTACCATAAATTGTAACTATCTTATCATGATTAAAAGCTAAACCGTTCTTACGCCTAGAACATCAGGAACACTCCTATGACCCAAATAGCACAGGACATCAGGCACACTCATATTACATCAGGCACACTTATATGACATCAGGCACACTGATAAGACATCAGGCAAACTGATAAGACATCAGGCACACTGATAAGACATCAGGCACACTCATAGGACATCAGGCACACTGATAAGACATCAGGCACACTGATAGGTCATCAGGCACACTCATAGGACATCAGGCACACTGATAGAACATTAGGCACACTAATAAGACATCAGGCACACTCATAGAACATCAGGCACACTCATAGGACATCAGGCACACTGATAGGACATCTGGCACACTGATAGGACATCAGGCACACTTTTATTACATCAGGCAAACTTATAGGACATCAGGCACACTGATATGACATCAGGCACACTGATAAGACATCATGCACACTGATAAGACAGACATCAGGCACACTGATAAGACATCGGGCACACTGATAAGACATCAGGCTAACTCATAGGACCTCAGACACACTGATAAGACATCGGGCACACTGATAAGACATCAGACACACTCATAGGACATCAGGCACACTGATAAGACATCGGGCACACTGATAAGACATCAGGCACACTCATAGGACATCAGGCACACTGATAGGACATCAGGCACACTGATAGGACATCAGGCACACCGATAAGACATCAGGCACACTGATAGGACATCAGGCACACTGATAGGACATCAGGCACACTGATAGGACATCAGGCACACTCATATTACATCAGGCACACTTTTATTACATCAGGCACACTAATATGACATCAGGCACACTGATATGACATCAGGCACACTGATAAGACATCAGGCACACTGATAAGACATCAGGCACACTGATAAGATATCAGGCACACTCATAGGACCTCAGACACACTGATAAGACATCGGGCACTCTGATAAGACATCGGGCACACTGAGAAGACGTCGGGCACATTCATAGGACATCAAGCACACTGATAAGACATCGGGCACTCTGATAGGATATCAGGCACACTGATAGTACATCAGGCACACTGATAGGACATCAGGCACACTGATAGGACATCGGGCACACTGATAGGACATCTGGCACACTGATAGGACATCGGGCACACTGATAGGACATCGGGCACACTGATAGGACATCGGGCACACTGATAGGACATCGGGCACACTGATAGGACATCAGGCCTACTCATATGATATCAGGTTCACTCGAATGACATCAGGTACAGTCATGTGACATCAGGCACACTCCTATGACCTAAATAAAAGGAAGACCAAAGCTCGGACTTTTATTATGCCGTGACCTACAATGAGCCTACAAAGTTTTATCAGTTCTTGTTTTAAAATATACATATTTAGTTAAATTCACTTGCCCAGTTTTGGGATGTTCGCTAGTAATAAGAGAAAATCTATGAGCAAGTTGCTTAGGAACTTCTTGTGTTCAGGAAATATATCATCTCTTAGAATATGCTACTGCAGCAACCAGTAGTTATTGGTTGCATTCTGTAGGAGCTCCGCTCAATATACTAATATGCTTATCGAAAACTTACTTACTTTGATAGCACGAAAATATCTGAAGATCGTCACAGAGTGGTCACTAACATCCATATACAAGTTCACTTGTTCTAATTACCACAAACCACGCCTTGCCACACTATCAATAAACAAGTTGGCTGACAAGAAACATCAGTTAGAAGATACTAAATGAACGCATCTTAATTTCTGTATGTCTAGAATTGTTTATATATGGGTTATAAGCATTTATAATTTCAAATGGAAATGGAGTTTTTATTACTTAAGACAGATTGGCGGGAAAATGAAAAATCATAAAAAAAATTGTGGCCTTTGATGTATTTAGTTGGCCTCAGCCTGTTGAACTGTTGCCCCTCCCTGATCTAAACGAATATTCAGGTTCAAGCATTTTGGAAGTAGTGGTGCTATTTATATTGAAATGAGTGCTGTTGATTAATTGACACTAGCATGCTAATTACAGTTTCAATCATTTAGGACATGATCGTACCATTTGTATTGAAATATTTCAGTTAGGGCCTCTGATTAATTGCCACTAACGAGTGTAAAAATGCAATTAATTTTTTTTATGCACAGACAAAAAATTCATAAGTTGTAATGTTGTTTAATTCAGAGATTTTTATCTATTGTCTTCATAAAATAATTTTACCGTTAAACTAAATGCGATGTGTCATTTAAATGGTATTATCGTTAACATGCACTTTGGACAGTACATTACTATATGTGTACTAAAGAAGGAAGTTGAGCCAATGAAATATCTCTTAACAGTCTTTAATCAATATTTATATATTATCATTATTGGTAATATGACATTGTGTTTATTGTTTAAATATGTTTTATAATGACGCTATACGCGTACATCTTTGGTCTATATCAAACCTTTACAGTTTATTATTTGTCTGGTCTATGTCAAACCTTCACAGGTTATCATTTATTTGTCAAGCCTCTCTCTCTTTTCCCTTCGATTGAACGGAGTAAAGATTAAACATTTGTCCAAGTTTCCCACGGGTCTAGTCATTGGGCGGATGTTACGTCACTCTTTCATTGATGCATTCAATGCACCGTCACACTTATTAGTCAGCCATTTATTAAGTACAGCATCCGGCAACCTACGGACCTAAGTGACCACACATTCATGGGCCTAATTCCCAAGGACCACTGAAATCATAATTTCCATTCTAATGGACTACGGGATTCATGTCCACTTAACATTTTCATTCCAGTGCAAAATTTTTATAGTTGTTTGTACTTACGAGTGAATATCTTTAAAAAAAAATATCATAAACTAACAAAAACTAAGTATTAAATCTAATAATCAACTATGTCTCTCTACAGTCACCGCACAGAGTCGATACTGAGACTCAACCTCCTAAAGCACGCATCAATAGGACTGTGCCCAATTCGGAACTGGGCTAGAAGTACCTCCTCAGTTCTCCGTAGCCCCCATAACAGGTCAGCCCTGGACGGTCGCTATAATAGACTCCAGGCATCTCTGCCTGTCACGCAATAGTCCCATCTCAAGAACCGCTGATTCCGTTCAAAATAACGGATCTAGTCACGTGTGTACTCCAGTTGGCCACTTTCATGACCCACAGTGTGTCTGAGGATTGATCGACCAGGCCATTCAATGGCAATTACGCATGCTCACTGAAGAGTAGCCAATACACAATGCCGATACATTAGTGAGACGTGCACACTTCTAGCAGATAGGGCAAGTAAGTTAAAAATAAAAGCATTAAGAAAATTCATCGAATATCCTATCCAGATTGCAAGACCAATGGGTTTATCTGATAAATAATTTCCTCAATCACGGGCAGACAGGAAACATTTATGGCGACAATTAAGCAACGCAAGGTGGCATGATTCAGTCATGTGCTAAGGCATAATAGCCAGCCAAAAAACCAATCTTCAAGGTACTGTCGCAGAGTGCGCCTGCGGAAATGTTACTTTGACAACATAAAAATGGACAGGGTTACTAAAATGAGAAATTTTTCAGGTCTTTGCTCAAGTTCCCGATATATCTCCCGTGGTGCCTCCATGACCAGTGCACTATCGGCTATGGTGGGGGTGAAAGAAGGGCACCATAAAAACCGTCCCATTAGTGGTTTATAGAATCTAAGAGATTTCATCGTATCCTGACAGGGACTTCACACACTAAAATGAGAGGCGATGATGGAGAAATATGTTTGCTGATGTGTCCATTCGTTCCCCCAACGACCACATCGGTGAAGGGTATGATGATGATGAGCCTCCACAATGGCTTCAAGCCACTTTGGCCATTACCCATCCCATGTTATAGCCTGGATAACTGAGAGCGAGTCTCTCATTATAAAGATGCCTGTCGCAGGCAAAGTACGGTCATAAAGACTTCCTTTCATTTTTGCCACAACCCCTGTTATGGCTCTCATTTCTGCTTCGGAAATGCACTGAGAACCACATGGCAAGGCTAGATCTAAGAACTATCAGGCTTGTAGGAAATAGATGTGGACTCCAAGCTAGGCTCTTAGCAGTATTGACACACAGAACCATTGGTACATAAATGTACAAATAATATCAGTGATACAGTTATCACATACACATAATATCAGTGATACAGCTATCACATACAAATAATCAGGGATTAATGTAAATAGGGTTGTATTTTAAGCAATTTCAAATTTTGTGCAGCATTTTTACGTTTGCAATCATTGCTGTGAGGATTATTCGAAGCAAATTTTGAAAATGTAAACTTCATTTTACAAGAGGCCAATTTGACTGAAATCATAGGAAATTCCCAGACAACTCTTTTTTTCTGTGCAGATGTTATGGTCGCAGCCTAGGTGGATAAGATGGTTGAATATCTATTTCCACACCACTCACCTTCTGGTACAAGCAAAAAAACAAATGCGTCCAGTGAACCTTCAAAAGTTAACACTACAAATGGAAGAATGTTCCTGCAGTAAAAGAGCTCGACTGTCAATCTGGGGGGTCTTTGGTTAGATATTCACTGATTACCAATTTATATTTAAGGTCATGGTTAAAGTCTTCACTGTATCTCCCGTGATGCTTCCGTTTTCGTTGCACTATCGACTATGGTTGGTATGAAAGATGGGGACTGCAACCCCACCCGCCACCTAGTGTTTTATATGATCTAAGAGATTTCATCTCTTCCTTACAGGGACCTATATGTACAGTAAGGTTCAAACAAAATTCCTTTTTAGTTGACATCAGTTCCGACTCACTTCCTAACAAAAGACTCACTACTGACTAGACCCTCATAATCTACTTTATTTCATTTTGTCATTTAGTGACAGAAACCAAATCTCCAAACCCACAAATGCACACCATTGACAACGCCACTTGGTTATGAAGGATCAACAATGAAACATTTCCAATGAACTCAACATTTCGATATTTGCCTAGTAAGTCAACCAGCTGGAACATACCATAAGTCACATTTGAAAAGAGATTAACTCGACTGGGTGAGTCCCATATTGACCTTCCCTCACATAATTATGATGATCAGCCACATAGCCTGCATCTTTGTTATTTTATATTAGCCCACGACGTCATTAGGGCAGTGATAATTGATGTTTTCAGTCTCTAAAATAGATTACAACCGAATCCTTAGCAGAAGAAAATAGACAATATTTGATTTGTGTAGATTTGATAATCTTTAATATCTGTTGTTTTGACAATCTGTGATTTATGTAGTTTTGATAATCTTTGATATGTGTAGTTTTGATGATCTTTGATATGTGTAGTTTTGCTGAGCTTTGATTAGTTTTGTGTTGGTATTAGGCTAATTTTTTTTTTGTCTGAAGGTATTTGAACTATTTTTATTATGTATTCGACTCTGATTTATGCAGGTATTAGTGAATCAGAGATTTTCTTTAAGTCTCTTAAAGAACACAATTTAATTTCTAAGATCATATTACCCTCAAAGGCTATGGTTTTGTTTCGACCTTCTCTAATCCCCACCATAGCAGATAGGGCAATGATTACAGAGGCATCACGAGAAACATGGTAGGAACGTTCACCAAAACCTGAAAAATTCCGACACTCACAGTTGCTCGACCAGTATACTTTATGAATATTTCATGGGAGAAATGCTAATGATTCGATTAATATGAACATCGCGCTCCCTATCAGAAGTCATCATTGTAAAAAAAACTGTCTTCACACGTGTCTGTATTTATGTTTGTAGCTATCTTCAAACGTGTCTGTAGTAATGTCTGTAGCTAACTGTCTTCATACGTGTCTGTAGTAATGTCTGTAGCTAACTGTCTTCATACGTGTCTGTAGTAATGTCTGTAGCTAACTGTCTTCATACGTGTCTGTAGTAATGTCTGTAGCTAACTGTCTTCATACGTGTCTGTAGTAATGTCTGTAGATAACTGTCTTCATACGTGTCTGTAGTAATGTCTGTAGCTGTCTTCATACGTGTCTGTAGTAATGTCTGTAGATAACTGTCTTCATACGTGTCTCTAGTAATGTCTGTAGCTGTCTTCATACGTGTCTGTAGTAATGTCTGTAGATAACTGTCTTCATACGTGTCTGTAGTAATGTCTGTAGATAACTGTCTTCATACGTGTCTGTAGATAACTGTCTTCATACGTGTCTGTAGTAATGTCTGTAGCTAACTGTCTTCAAACGTGTCTGTAGTAATGTCTGTAGCTAACTGTCTTCATACGTGTCTGTAGTAATGTCAGTAGCTGTCTTCATACGTGTCTGTAGTAATGTCTGTAGCTAACTGTCTTCATACGTGTCTGTAGTAATGTCTGTAGCTAACTGTCTTCATACGTGTCTGTAGTAATGTCTGTAGATAACTGTCTTCATACGTGTCTGTAGTAATGTCTGTAGATAACTGTCTTCATACGTGTCTGTAGTAATGTCTGTAGATAACTGTCTTCATACGTGTCTGTAGTAATGTCTGTAGCTAACTGTCTTCATACGTGTCTGTAGTAATGTCTGTAGATAACTGTCTTCATACGTGTCTGTAGTAATGTCTGTAGCTAACTGTCTTCATACGTGTCTGTAGTAATGTCTGTAGATAACTGTCTTCATACGTGTCTGTAGTAATGTCTGTAGCTAACTGTCTTCAAACGTGTCTGTAGTAATGTCTGTAGCTAACTGTCTTCATACGTGTCTGTAGTAATGTCTGTAGATAACTGTCTTCATACGTGTCTGTAGTAATGTCTGTAGCTAACTGTCTTCATACGTGTCTGTAGTAATGTCTGTAGCTAACTGTCTTCATACGTGTCTGTAGTAATGTCTGTAGATAACTGTCTTCATACGTGTCTGTACTTATATTTGTGTCTGTATGTTTCCGTAACCCTCCGGTCAGTATCACTATGGAAAATCTGGTTAACGTAATATTATGAAATCAATCAACTCATAAAACACAATGTGATGAAATCAATCAACTCATAAAACTCAATGTGATGAAATCAATTAACTCATAAAACACAATGTGATGAAATCAATCAACTCATAAAACACAATGTGATGAAATCAATCAACTCATAAAACACAATGCGATGAAATCAATCAACTCATAAAACACAATGTTATATCTCTATATATTTTATTATGTTCTAAATAATTCAGTTAGTCTCGCTGTTCAAAATAAATTTCATCTCAATCAACCCTTGGGATTAGAAATATTTCCTCTAACTTTATATTTATCCAGGATATGGAACCACAAGGAACTCAGGTGTTGTACCACAGGTAGACGCTGCCTGAGCTAGTCCCACTAGAATCCATTCTTGATTGGATGGAGCTTTACAATAGACTGGAGCGCCTAAGTCTCCCTGCAAATAAATGATTTCAGATTGTTGTCCACTAGTTATAACAATATAGAATGAATGATTTCAGATTGTTGTCCACTAGTTATAACAATATAGAATGAATGATTTCAGATTGTTGTCCACTAGTTATAACAATATAGAATTAATTATTTCAGATTGTTTTCCACTAGTTATAACAATATAGAATTAATTATTTCAGATTGTTGTCCACTAGTTATAACAATATAGAATTAATTATTTCAGTTTGTTTTCCACTAGTTATAACAATATAGAAACTTATTGCAACAAGTGGAGTAAAAAAAAATAACAGAGGCGGTCCGCTCCGGGCGGCACTGTAACTCCTGCCAGAAGGGGGGTGGGGGCATTTCGGTAGTTCACTGCCATGAGACCTCCCAAGTCGAACATAATTCGTATGAAATCAGCCACGTCTTCGAATCATTTTTCCGCATATAAATGAGATGTAAAAATAAATAACATAAAAAATTTCCGAAAAAAATAGTGTCATAATTAGTTACTGTTTGCACTGTTTGCACTATGCCCCCATAGAGGGCGACATATGCCCTCAGAAAATTTTGTCATTTATTTACCAGATTATACCGGTAATCTAATTTATATTCATGGATCCAAAAATGGATCCCAACACAGACTATTTACATAATTGTGCTGCAGAAATTGAACAGCATCTACCAAATCAATAAATCTAGGTAGGACGGAATATGCCGAGATTTAATACAAAGATAGCTCACAGTCAGAACTCAATTTATATCGAAATCGTTTCAATTCTTTCAATCTTTGAATCAACTGTTCTCCTTCCCTAGATATACTATACAAACAAATGGACAGAAGATTTCTGGATCCTTAAAAACGTTTGTGTTGCCGTCAGCAAGGACCGACATCTATTATACATGTCAACAGTGATTACTCTGTCACCGTAGTAAGGAGACGTGTGCCGTGTTTAGATACATTAAAACACCGAAAACTTGCGTGGATCTGTTGCATTATATAAGAATTGGAGACAGATCTGCATCATCAAAGTTCCGAAACAGATTTTTTACTTTAATTTAATTTAAAAGATGAAAGGACACACAGCGAGTCTAGGGTGAATGCCATATGCTAGGCCTGAAACAACTGTTTTGCTTTGCTAATGTTGTTACAATTTTAACAATCTCTGATCTCGAGGACCCTCTCAGGCCCAAGTTGCTACTCACTAAGTCAGCTACTCACTAAGTCAGCTACTCACTTAGGCAGCTACTCACAAAGTCAGCCACTCACTAAGTCAGCCACTCACTAAGTCAGCTACTCACTAAGTCAGCTACTCACTAAGTCAGCCACTCACTACGTCAGCTACTCACTAAGTCAGCTACTCACTAAGTCAGCCACTCACTAAGTCAGCTACTCACTAAGTCAGCCACTCACTAAGTCAGCTACTCACTAAGTCAGCTACTCACTAAGTCAGCTACTCACTAAGTCAGCTACTCACTAAGGCAGCTACTCACTAAGTCAGCTACTCACTAAGTCAGCCACTCACTACGTCAGCTACTCACTACGTCAGCTACTCACTAAGTCAGCCACTCACTAAGTCAGCCACTCACTAAGTCAACTACTCACTAAGTCAGCCACTCACTAAGTCAACTACTCACTAAGTCAGCCACTCACTAAGTCAGCTACTCACTTAGACAGCTACTCACTAAGTCAGCTACTCACTAAGGCAGCCACTCACTAAGTCAGCTATTCACTAAGTCAGCTACTCACTAAGTCAGCCACTCAGTAAGTCAGCTACTCACTAAGTCAGCTACTTACTAAGTCAGCCACTCACTAAGTCAGCCACTCACTAAGTCAGCCACTCACTAAGTCAGCTACTCACTAAGTCAGCTACTCACTAAGTCAGCCACTCACTAAGTCAGCTACTCACTTAGACAGCAACTCACTAAGTCAGCCACTCACTAAGTCAGTTACTCACTAAGTCAGCTACTCACTAAGGCAGCTACTGTGGTAGACATTTTAAGAACCATCTGTGTTTAAATGGTAAATTTTTTCAGTTGTTTGTATATTTGAAAATAAAACACAAAAAAAACCCTTCAACTTAGCTTCAAATAACGCCTTAAGCTATCATAAAAAAACATGTACATAATGGTTTCGGTTTTGATCAGCCTTCTATTCGTATTTTATAATAGTCTGTTATGATAGGTAATTTTATTAATTGAAGACTCTCTGTATTGGTCGTTTTATTTTATAGATGTTATGGTTGACATAAAAAATAGACTTATAGTATAGGGTAGGGTCTAGAGTATATATATCAAGTAAGTCAAATGTTCAAATTTAAAGGCATTTTCCTATTCTAAGGTATTGTATTACGTTTGTTTTAGTTTCCAAGCTCCTCAACTTTTAAGGCGTTCTGATTTAGAAAAGGTGGGCGGCATTTTTAAGAGTCCAGCCCTGAGCGCCATAATTGTGCCACTGATTACGTCAGTATATAGCTGAAACCAAAGGAAATTAAAGTATATATATATATATATATATATATATATATATATATATTAAAGACGTAAATAAACAACATACGTAACATAAGAGTCCCAGGCCGCTAGTAGCTGTAAAACACAATGAGTTGTTGGTGTTGGAAGTTTTCACCAGGGAGTTACATCCCTTGGGTGAGTAGTAAACAGAAGCTTCACTGAGTCCATTGGATGTTCTACTAGCTGAGAAAAAACAAGGACAAGGTTAAGTTGACATTTTTTCCAACGCCAAATTGATTAGGTCAAATTGGGTAAAGTCGGCTGAAACTAATAATCTCAATTTGTTTAAATGTCAAAGGTCACTAGTTTTAGACAAGTTTGGCATAGTTAGACAATGGACATTCATCGTTTGACGTAATATGGCTAGCGACACAGTTTTATACATGTGGACGGATAGTCGTGATGGAAAGCGCTCGACTGTCGACCTGAAGGTACCTGGTTCGATCTCCGGTGAGGAACAAGGACATTTTTCAATATATCTCCCGTGGTACCTCTATGGTCATTGGACTATTGTCTATGGTAGTGTTGAAAGAAGGGCACCATAAAAACCGTCCCATTAGTGGTTCATAGGACCTAAAAGATTTCATCTCATCCTTACAGGGACTTCACACACTGTTTCATACCTAAGTTCTGTGACGATGCTTAGTTGATCTACATACTTTCAATATGGTTCTATCATTAACCAATTCAATGCAGTTATTGAGATATCTTTTTCTTTTTGAAAAAAAAAAATAATCAACTTTTTTATGTGTAAAAATGACTAAAACATCAGCACCAAAACATTTTGCTTTGGGTGGTTATGTGACCGTTGAAACAGAGAATCGATTATTTTAGTCCCCGATAAAATTAAAATGAAATATGCAGATTACTTTATAACTAGATAGCTACAGTGTGATGAAATTATAATTCAATTAGAGACACAACAATCAAATTACAGCTCTAGCTAAATAGGTCGACACTCGCAAGCTAAACATCACAAATAAATAAATTTGTTGAGACATAAATGCCTCTGATGTAGACATGAACGAAGTGTAATAAAAGTTGAAAGTAGCGTTTTCTAAAAAAATAGATCTGAATCAATCACAGACAATTGGAGAGAGAGAGAGAGAGAGAGAGAGAGAGAGAGAGAGAGAGAGAGAGAGAGAGAGAGAAAGAGAGAAAGAGAGAGAGAGAGATTCAAAGAGTAAAACCGACTGGAAATGGGATAGTTTAAATAGGTCATTCATGGAATATTATGGTAGTGCATTGCAAATAACAGTCTACAAAAAGTTGTCTAGATAAAATAAAACGTGAGAGTGTTGTACATTTCAAGTGTCGAGAGATGTAACACTGCTAATTGGTGGCAGAACGCAAACAAGTCATTTGCAAGTCAAATATATATCGAAAAAAAACACATTTGTAAAAAAGAAAGCTTACTTGAATTGTTTACACCATAGCTAAGTATCTTGCACACACCGAAGTCAACTTGACCAAACATACTGAGTTGATTATAAGGACAAGCTGCTGTCTGACATGGAGACACAAAGTTCAACAGATATTTAAAACTGTCCTTCAGATCAAGAAATGCCACATCTGATTCTGTCCAAGGAAATGTATAAATCATGTAGTCAATGTAGTCATAGTAACGTAGTCAATGTAGTCATAGTAATCTAGTTATGTAGTAGCTATCATTTTCCTAAATATTAAAACATTTATATTGAATCCTTCAGACTCTACGCAAGTTTTATTCTCTAGAAAGACAAACGTATGGAAGTTTGAAATTAAAATGACTTGAGTGAGTCAACATAGTTCTCATTAATTATACATTCTGTGGTTGTAATTGTTTGTTAACTCTGGCTGACATACTGCGATCATTGTATTATCACTTTTCGTTGTCTGAGTAGAAAATGTAATCTGGTGATTTAGGTGAATAAAATAATATAATTCAACAATAACTAGGAAAGAAACATGAGACATTAATTTATAACAAAGTTTTCTAATATCAAAATACATATTTTATTAAACATGTACCTATGATAGAAAGATTAAAAGTAAACAAATGATGACATACATAACTTACCATTGTAGATGTTAAAAACTGCATTGGTCAGAGGCAGCTTAACAGAGCCAATTTGTAAGTCAAAACTTTTGAAAGAAAAAATAAAGATTGTGAAAAGTTTTCAACACATCATATTATGTTTAAACTATTTACTAAAGGACTTATTGAAATAAACCATTTCTATTTTGGAACTAATGTCTTAACTTGTAGTCTTTGTTGTTCACTTGATTTGTTTCATCTTTTCATAACTAAATGTCAAATAGTGCTAAGGACAGATTGATTACAGTGCCAAGGACAGATTGATTACAGTACTAAGGACAGATTGATTACAGTGCCAAGAACAGATTGATTATAGTGCTAAGGACAGATTGATTACAGTACTAAGAAAGGATTGATTACAGTGCCAATGACAGATTGATTGCAGTGCCAAGGACAGGCTGGTTACATTGCTAAAGACACATTGATTACAGTACAAAGGACAGATTGATTAAAGGGCCAAGGACAGGTTGATTACAGTATAAAGGACAGATTGATATTTTCATAACTACATGTCTAAAAGTACTAATGGCAGATTGATTTTTTGACGATTTCATAATTCTCAAATGTTCATAGCAAAATTGTAAACTAAAAATATCTTATTTTGAAATCTTATAACTCGTCAAAACTACAAAATTACTATAAAATGTTTGTTGTTTTTAAGTTTTTGTTTTAACTGACTATTGTAAGTGACCATATCGCCCTCTGAGTCATGTGTATCACAACATTAACTTCACACAATGTGCATACCACTAACTTGGTCTTAAACCTCAATTGACTTGCTCAATATATGTAGCGAAAAAATGTTTAATAATGGCTTAATCTTCGTGGTCGAATATTTCCCAGTTTTACATTGCTTTGGTTAACGCTACTATTACTTGGAATTTATTCACTGCTTTAAGTATAACTGTATGCAGATGTAGTTGGTTACATTACATATCAGTTCAATGACTTGGTATGACTGTATGCAGATGTAGTTGGTTACATTACATACCAGTTCAATTACTTGGTATGACTGTATGCAGATGTAGTTGGCTACATTACATATCAGTTCAATTACTTGGTATGACTGTATGCAGATGTAGTTGGTTACATTACATATCAGTTCAATGACTTGGTATGACTGTATGCAGATGTAGTTGGTTACATTACATATCAGTTCAATGACTTGGTCGACTAAAATTATCGAGACATGTACATTCTGAGACAATATAAAAAGAATTGTTGAAACCTACATGTTGTTTGAGGCAATAATACTCTTGCAGGTTGAAGTGGTCAAGAAAGTGGTTTTGTAAGTTCCATTGACAGTGGCAGTGGTCAGTACAGCATGACATGCAGTGAAGTTACCGATCGTTATGTTTGCTAAGCCTTTGAATGTACATTCGTCGTTCAACTTTGCACCATTCAAAATTCGTTTACTTATTGAACACACTGGACAAATTAGTCAGAGAAGTACATATTAGAACAATAGAGTTTAGAAGCTGGAAAAAAATGATTTATAGTAGGGAGCGACCGATATGCCTTTTTACCGATAGTCCGATACCGATATTTTTCCCCAGCATTTTTGCCGATACCGAAACCGATATTTGGCTATTAATGAAAGGGTGTCTTGCAGATGATTAGAAGATTAGAAAAACAAAAGATTTGAAAAGACAGACCGAAAGACCAAAGTCAGAAACACAAACCATGCCTGCATAATCTCAGAAATATGCATGTTTATTGTTTAAAATTAAACTTATAAAAACGATTTGTTGTTTTTACTTTTTACTTGTTCACAAACAGAAAAGTAAGATAAAGTTGTAAATAATTAATGTCAAACTAAAAAGTAAAAATGTGTTAATTAGGGCCGCTGATTAAACTGCGTTAATTTCCGATTAACCCGCCAAAAAATTGCGATTACAATTTTTAACGCAACACTTAAATGCGTTAATTTGACCAAATGCGGAAAGTTCACCAAATCAATAAATAACAGAATTTCACTCAACCATTTGAAGTTTAAGTTCCGTCCACTTATTAAGTAGATCTACCACCCCCACCCTGTCGTAATTCGCACACACCCTCACCCCCAGGTATGTCGACTGAAGCCATACCTGTAATATATAATGAAGATGTTTTGTTTATTTAGCCCTTCGATAAGTAAACCTCTTGCTCCCTTCCCTGTCAGTGTAAAAAGAGAAAACTTTCATTCACTAGTTAACATTATATACTGCAGTGTATTGGTGAAGGTATTATATCGTATTGTTGAACGTATAATGAACCCGTTTATAATTATAATTCTGTAGCCACGGCTATTGTATGGGATTGTATGGGTGGTACCTTTCCCAGCCTCCTTTTATTTACCCAACAATATCCCGGGAGAAGAAAATTTCCCGGGACCTATCCTGGGATTCAGCTATCATGAACCCAGGTTCTAACCAATGTAATGTAACACCAATAAAACTTCGTATGGACGTTCAGCAATCGGCAGTTGTAAATATAGTATTAATTGAAACCAACTTATCTTTTAAATGCTGCCTACGAAGTTAAAATCTATGTTTCAATTGTTTTGTCAATGTTTGTCGACAGCTAGGCATCATTTATTGCAAACACTCACGCATCGTCGCTGATACAACTGTTGCTATAACCAAAATGAAACGAAAGAAAGAATTTTTAATGTTGACACACGAAAGAAGATGAAAAATGAAAGCCGACCGATCAAAATTTTGCTTTGAATTGCCATCAAAGAGTGTCATTTTACAATACAATTTTCTTTTCTGTTGTTCACTAATACATTTAACAAATAGTAGATAGTAAGAAAGTAAATGAATGAAAGAATATAAGAGTAACATTTATAGACATCGACGTGCAAAGCAAAATCTTCAAAAGAAAATTAAAAGTAAAATTTGTCATTCAACTCACCGACCCTGTTGGTAAGTGACGTTTGTCCTGCTGTGTCTAAAATGAAACTGGGTTGGGCGGGGGGGGGGGGTGGGGGGGTAATAAAAATACCTTGTAAATGACAAGGGAGCGATTACTTTCTTGCTATATTATTATTTTAGGAAGGAAAGGCACATTTGAGATATAAAACCCATAGTGCCAATATCGGTCCGACTATCGGTCGCTCCCTACAAAAATCGGCCGATCCGATATTAACCGATAGTGCCAATATCGGTCCGATACCGATACCGATCCGATTATCGGTCGCTCCCTAATTTATAGGCTTTTAAAAATGAGTTTTGTATTTAAGATTACACCGTTACAAATATATTCTTTATTGTCTGCTGTTTACAAAACTATATACCTTTGTCAGTGATATGTTTAATGTTGATAAAATGATATGTCACTTTCTGTGGAAATTTCGAAATTTTATACTTACATGATACTGTAGGTTTTTTTGTAGTAGTTGAGGTAGTAGAAGTTGAAGTGGTTGTGGAAGGCGTTGTAGTTGTGGTGGTAGGTGTTGTTGTGGTGGTAGGTGTTGTTGTGGTAGTTGAAGGTGTTGAGGTAGATGTAGTAGAGGTGATCGTTGTTGTTTCTCCACAAGTCACAGTTGGGCTACATCTACATTTACTTATACCATCAGTCACTGCAAGAAATTTAAACATAACTGATTCAATCACTGAGTTCTGTGTTTAACTTGATAGTTCAGTGGATTCAATCACTGAGCTCTGTGTCCCTTCAGTGCCCAATTTTTTTTTAAATATTTGTACTATTATTAATATCAGATCGGAACAAAAAAGCCAAAGTTGATTGCGCATGCTCTGCCGGTAATTTTACACCCCTCTGAAATAACGTGAATAAATACTTTCACCTTTTTAGGCCAAAGTTAATAATAAGATTATAATAATGAAAAAATATGGTTGATTCACATATGAATCACGGGGCACTGTAGGGTTCTTAATAGTTCAGTGGATTCAATCACTGAGCTGTGTTTAACTTTAACTTTATAGTTCAGTGGGTTCAATCACTGAGCTCTGTGTTTAACTTTAACTTTATAGTTCAGTGAATTCAATCACTGAGCTCTGTGTTTAACTTAATAGTTCAGTGAATTCAATCACTGAGCTCTGTGTTTAACTTAATAGTTCAGTGAATTCAATCACTGAGCTCTGTGTTTAACTTAATAGTTCAGTGAATTCAATCACTGAGCTCTGTGTTTAACTTAATAGTTCAGTGAATTCAATCACTGAGCTCTGTGTTTAACTTAATAGTTCAGTGAATTCAATCACTGAGCTCTGTGTTTAACTTTAACTTTATAGTTCAGTGAATTCAATCACTGAGCTCTGTGTTTAACTTAATAGTTCAGTGAATTCAATCACTGAGCTCTGTGTTTAACTTAATAGTTCAGTGAATTCAATCACTGAGCTCTGTGTTTAACTTTATAGTTCAGTGAATTCAATCACTGAGCTCTGTGTTTAACTTTATAGTTCAGTGGATAAAATGTGGGTCTAAATAGATAGGAACATTTATTTACTACTATATATATATATATATATATATATATATATATATATATATATATAATCGGCTAACATAGACGGTGGTAAAGGATCTTCATGGCAATAAAAGCCACATGTCTGCACGTTACAAATACACAGCACCGCACGAGTTGAAAGAGTACATCGCTAAAAAAGAGTCTGAAGACGAAGTGAGATTCTACGTCACACGGAGTTAAAATAAAACAGCGCGCGTCGACGCCAGTATAAAAATAGTCTGGGGAATTCCAAAATTATAGAAATTGAAAAGAGACGACTTACTTTCTTGAATAAAAATGAAGTGCTGGGGAATTCTAAACACAACAAGGATTTCTTATTAATGAATTAAGATTTTTAAATGATATGGAGTAGTGTGCGCAATTTATTTTTAATAGTCGGGGGTTGTTTTTGTTAAGCTTCTACACCCATAATGAGGATATATTTTTTTTTGGGATGAATTATATAAAAAGCTATTTTTTGTATTGTTAACGCGCTCAAATATATATTACCGAGTTGGTTGGGATAGGGGTGGGAAAAAACTAAATGGTTGCGGAAAGGGGGGGGGGGAGTTAAGAAGACGATTCAAGATACAACACAGCTAATTTTTTAACCTCACGTCTCTCTCTTTTTTTTAATACCTCATGTTAAACGTGATAAATTATACAATTATATAAAAAAAGAACTGTTGGAATGGGTGTGTAGGGTTGGGAAAGGAGTGTTTAACGGGGGGGGGGGAGAGGTAGGGAGAGGTGGTGTCACGTGGTATTGTTAACAGGGTGAACATGCAGTTATACTAAATGCCCCTTTTTGTAATTTTGTACATTGAGACCCACTGCGATTCGGGCATGTCTTGGGTGGAAGGGGATGGCGGGCGAGGGAGGGAGGGAAGGATGGGTGTGGGGCTAAGTGAAAGAGAATTGATACATTGTTAAAAATAACTATTGAGAAAGAGTCCTTTAAAATATTATGAATGAATTAAGATTAGTCAATGATATGGTGTTGTGGGCGCATCACCATTTTCAACTCCAACTGCGTGCCTAATAGCCGGCCCGGGTACCAGGCCTATTTACTAGTATTTATGTATACATATATATATAGATACACATTTTAAAAATACTGGTACATTATTTTATTGTTTGTATTTATATAATAACATCAATTTAATCAGCAATTTAGTAATTTTATGACTTCAATAGTTTTCCTGACTATAATTATTAAATTTCTGAGTATAATAAACTAAATCCATGACTATGATACTTTGGATCCCATAAATCTTTGACTATAATAAATTTAATTCCTGATTATTATATTTATATTCCTGACTGATTCATCAAATCCCATACTATCATTAATCAACTAAATCCCTGACTATAATATAATAGACTATAATATACTAGACTATAATATAATAGACTATAATATAATAGAGTGTGAGATCTGGTCCTTACCATGCAGACAGCAACTGTTTCTCGTCTCTTTATAATAACAACATTGTTTGTCTTCTCTCACTGTATAAGATAATCTTTGTTTCTGGAAAAAACTTGAGGCAGGAGAAAGACTACAGACAGAAGATATGGAATAATAGAATGAATCGTGTCTGGCACATAATTTTCTGCTCAATACTTACAGTGTACCTAAATAAACTACTGTAATAAATTAAACAACCTGTCGCAAGCTACAGCTGTGTAGTAATAAGATCCTCCATCTTGTCCTGTAAATGTATTTACGGCAGCACTCTCAGTACTTGCAAACAAGATTACAGTTCCAACCAGAACCAACAACTTGTGAGATGATTTCATCCTTTGTTATTTTAGTTGACAGTAGATGTATAGATGTAAAATAAACCCAACAATAACTGAAGAGGCAAATAATTATACTTG
Source organism: Bulinus truncatus (assembly GCA_021962125.1). Lineage (NCBI taxonomy): Eukaryota > Metazoa > Mollusca > Gastropoda > Planorbidae > Bulinus > Bulinus truncatus. The sequence goes on from JAGDYQ010000340.1 coordinate 227,873, forward strand.
AGGATAATTGACGTATGTATCAAGATATTATTGACCAACTCACTAAACATATTGAATACAGAAGTTCCAAACAAAAAAACTTCCGAATGTCTTTGAAAGAGAATGTCAATGTTTTTATATGGAAACTTGAGATTCTGTTTGTTTATTATAAAAATACTTTTACCCTCCTTTTACTTTCTGCAGACAATTTTTCACGGCCATGATAGAAATGTCGCATGTATTCTTTGTCAAACATGACCTTACTGAACTTTGTCTTAGTTTGACTTTAATACGATTTCCGTATTGGTCAAAATATTTTACGTTCCGTTATTGTATATATAGGTCAAAATGTTTTACGTTCTGTTATTGAATGTCTATTATATAGGTCAAAATAGTTTACGTTCGGTTATTGAATATCTATATAAGTAAAAATATTTTACGTTCGGTTATTTAATATCTATATTTGTAAAATATTTTACGTTCGGTTATTTAATATCTATATAGGTAAAATATTTTACATTCAGTTATTGAATATTTATATAGGTCAAAATGTTTTACGTTTGGTTGTTAAATATCTTTTATATAAAATAAAACTAGATATATATTATTCAGCAAGCAATTCACAAGTTTACAGCGGGTACATTAATCATGTGGTGCTTAAAATACTATCGAGGGGTGAATTAACTAATAGAATTTATAGAATGTTCCCTATTGCACGACTGCTGAACAAATCAGGTTGGTACAGATAACTTTGAGTGATGTATCAATACTATCTGACATTTAATGATAAAGGGAATCGCTTTGTAAAGTATTATGTTTGTAAAGTATTATTTTTCTAAAGTATTATGTTTGTAAAGTATTATGTTTGTAAAGTTTTATGTTTGTAAAGTATTATGTTTGTAAAGTATTTTATGTTTTAGCTCGAAATTAAAGAGGAAGTTAGCGGAACTATTGAGCAGTAAAGTTTTATTTTTTTCCCCATTGTACGAATGATGCACACAACTTTGTAAGTATTAAACATGAGATTTAGGGTGATATCTTTGATGGCTAACAGTTCACAAAAAGGTTGTGTGTTAAATTGGTTACGTTATTTAACTTATTACTACAGAAATAGTAGATGGAAATTATCAAGGAAAACTGCTTGAAAATAGCTCCACCTGATTCATAAAAAAATGTAGTGTACAGGGAAATAGATGATATTCAATATGTAGTTACTTTGTTCAATACTACATTCCTACATAGGTATAAAGAAACTATTGTCATTCATTTTCATTCTGTTGTACAATGTTCCTAAGTTATAAAAACTGAGTAAGGTTCTGTAAACTTGACTTTATAGTTAGAAAAATAATTCACGTTACAACTAATGGAAAAACAAAGAAGGCAAGATAGGTTTGTGTTTTTAATCTTCAATTAATTAATCAAGGTCAGATTAATTGGAACATCAAAATGTTACAGATGTCATTGGAATATCAAAATGTTACAGATGCCATTGGAATATCAAAATGTTACAGATGTCATTGGAACATCAAAATGTTACAGATGTCATTGGAATATCAAAATGTTACAGATGTCATTGGAACATCAAAATGTTACAGATGTCATTGGAATATCAAAATGTTACAGATGTCATTGGAATATCAAAATGTTACAGATGCCATTGATCACGCACTAACTGTACGTTTTTTATTTTGTAAAATAAGATTTAAAAAAAAAAAAAAAGCAACAATAATTTCAACCCGGATACGGAATCACCCGCAACTCAGGGGAGGTCCCACAAGATGGAGCCACTTGGGTGACGCCCACTAGAATCCATTCACCATTGGACGTAGCCTGACAGTAGACGGGTGCACCGCTATCTCCCTGCATGAAAGGGGAAAAAAAACGTTTGAGTCCGTGCAATGTTTATACGACATTAGACAGAATAATGTGGGTTCTAAATTAAATATACACAGCGTGATGGAATGTAGTTGAGTCTCCACCGCTGGTAGGAGGAGGGGGGGGGTGTGTTTACCAAAGGTAGAGTGTAGCGCCCACTAAGGTAACACTCATTTAGTAATGCCATAATCTGTTTCTAGAAGAAAGGGGAGTGTAAACACATGACGTCATTTGCATTTCAATTGTCATGCCTGTGATAGTCAACTGGGTAATTTGTGTCATAGTTTAATATCTTATGTCGTTTTCTATGTTATATGTTGCTATGTAGTTGTATATGTTATATGTCGCTTGTGTCCAATTGTGATATAAATGTGTTGTTCGTATTATTTCTATCAGTGGGGTCATTATGTAAATCAGTGGGATTTTTATTTCTATCAGTGGGGTTATTATGAATATCAGTGGGATCATTATTGCTAAAAGTGGGGTTATTTTTCTCTAAGTTGGGTTATTATTTCTATCAGTGGTGTCATTATTTCTATCAGTGGTGTCATTATTTCTATCAGTGGTGTCATTATTTCTATCAGTGGTGTCATTATTTCTATCAGTGGAGTCACTTCTCCATGTCCAAAATTACTAGAATACGGCAGTTGCCTCTCCTGGCTAGAAGAAAAATAACTGTCGCTACCTTTTTTTAAGTTGATGGATGGTCATGTGGTAAAGCACTCAGCTATCGACCTAAGGGTCCCTGGTTCGATTTCCGGTGAGGATCAATGGATAATTCAGGTGATGGTAAAAGTCCCCGCTATATCTCCCGTGGTGCCTCCATGGCCATTGGACTATCGGCTATGGTAGGGATGAAAGGAGGACACCATAAAAACCGTCCCATTAGTGGTTTATAGGATCTAAGAGATTTCATCTCATCCTTACAGGGACTTCACACACACACACACACACGTAGATTTACCGACTTTGATATTAAACTTTTGATATTTAGGATGCATGATAAACGTACCAGACAGTAAAGATAAACATACCAGACAGTAAAGATCATGGATATCTAGATACCAGGATAGACAACCAAACAAAATTTCATTCTAGCTGTGTACGGTTTAGGCTGACGCAAGGATTTTTTTCTTCTTTGTGTTTGTGGATTGTTTAATTTATTTATTTATTTTTCTGAATATAATGTCTTCAAAAATATCCTACACACAGAGAATTGAATGTAGTTTAATAAAAAGTAACTTTTATTGAAATGAATCATAATGATTTTTTTTTTCTTCTTTGTGTTTGTGAATTATTTAATTTATTTATTTTTGTTTATTTTTATCATCTACACTTTTTAAAAATAATAAAATACTTGCATAATAATATCACTTTGGAACATATATTGTTAAAAAGCCCTTTCAATTTACTACACTTTCATATATATACTATAATAACATAATTTTTAACATAAAAGCTTTAGAGAAATATTAGTCGATAAAAATTTTAAAGACATTGACGAATTAAGATTGAAAAAGCTGGATGTTTTTTTTAACAATGTCAACAGAGGAGGGCTATTGAAGCCATCTGAGTACACCTTCTCTACTTGCCTACTAAATTGGAAAGTATTCAATTCATTGAAAAGATCAGCAAGTAGTCTGAAACTATTTCTAGGACAAACAAATAAAAAAAAATTGTTTAAATTGTTGATAGAGTAACAATTGATGAGTCATTGCTGATTATTTTTTTATTTCAATCATAATTTAAAAGAACTTATTTATGTTAATTTTTTTAATTTTTCGTCTAAAAATTATGTTAAGCAATTGAATGAAAAACCAATGAAAAAACGAAAAATAATTAAATTGACAAAATAAAGATTTTAAATTAAAAAATTTGTTATTAAAAGTTTTCAAACTTTAATTGCGTTTGTGTTTATTTCATAAAAACATAAGTACCAAATATACAAAACTGCTATTAAACATGAAGACTAACGCTAAACACTTGATTGTGTGTCAGCCTAAAACGTATTTTTTTAAATATTGGTTGTCCTTCCTGATGCTATATCTAGATTTCCATGGTAAAGATAAACATACCAGACAGTAAAGATACACATACCAGACAGTAAAGATACACATACCAGACAGTAAAGATAAACATACCAGACGGTAAAGATCCACAAACCAGACAGTAAAGATACACATACCAGACAGTAAAGATACACATACCAGACAGTAATGATACACATACCAGACAGTAAAGAAAAACATACCAGACAGTAAAGATACACATACCAGACCGTAAAGATACACATACTAGACAATAAAGATACACTTACCAGACAGTAAAGATACACATACCAGACAGTAAAGATACACATACCAGACAGTAAAGATACACATACCAGACAGTAAAGATAAACATACCAGACAGTAAACATTGAGTCCACTTGTAGAAGTAAAACACAGGCCACTACTGGTGTTAGACACAGTGGCCAGTTTGGTACATCCTGTAGGTGTATATTTCACTGGGACTTCCATCTCACCCTGGCTACTAAATCCAGCTGTTAATTACAGAACGAAATATTTCTTTTCACCTTATTAAATTCCAGATGAATATTGTTATGCGCACGTACAAACACACTCACTCAAATCACTCACACACTCAAACTCGAACTCTCACACATAATCACACACACACGCACTTACACACACACTCACACATACTGACACACACACTCACACTCACACACGCACTCACACATACTGGCACACACTCACAATACTCAAACACAGACACACACACTCCACATACAAACACACACATACTCACACACACACATACTCACACACACATACTCACACACACACTCCACATACACACACACATACTCACACACACATACTCACACACACATACTCACACACACATACTCACACACACATACTCACACACACACATACTCACACACACACTCCACATACACACACACATACTCACACACACATACTCACACATACACACATACTCACACACACACTCCACATACACACACACACCTACTCACACACACACATACTCACACACACATACTCACACACACATACTCACACACACACTCCACATACTCACACACAGACATACTCACACACACAGACCTAATTAAGACTAGTGGTTCTCAAACTTGACACTTATGAAAAGGTTCAGCAAAAGAAATTGTATAAAGACAAATTTAATTTTATTTACAAATGATTCTTTTGACGATGAACAAACTTTTAGTTTTGTTACCTGTTTTGAAATACAGACACAATTATACACATAGGACTTTTAGTTTTGCTACATGTCTTGAAATACAGACGCAATTATATGCAAATGAATTCTCAATCCATCGATTATACACTTAAATTATGTCACGAAACACCGAAATTCGTATGCCACACACCAATGGCTCACGACACATACTTTGAGAACTACTGCTGTAGACATCATATCTTGGAAGACGTTATGGTGGCTCCAAGGACAAAGGGGTGTAACCACACTCCGTTTTGTACAAATTTATTTGAAGGGACACACCAGTTACCGCCCATAGTTTCTCTCAAAATATTTTCCTTTTGAATTTTACTTTGATCTTTTCACTCATGATTCATCATAAATGGCACTCGCAGATGGGAAAAACTTCATGAAATGTTGCCAACTTAAAGTAGAACTTGTTTTAATTACAAGCCAAATGAAATGACGTCCATATTAAAAATGTAATTTCAAAAATATTTTTAGAAGGTCACCAAAAAGAAAAGTCACTAAAATATTTCGCTTTTTTTACCACAGAAAAATATTTTGTTACTGTCTCTTTTAAATCAATTGAACAATAAGAAAAATATTTTGTTACTGTCTCTTTTAAATCAATTGAACAATAAGAAAAATATTTTGTTACTGTCTCTTTTAAATCAATTGAACAATAAGAAAAATATTTTGTTACTGTCTCTTTTAAATCAATTGAACAATAAGAAAAATATTTTGTTACTGTCTCTTTTAAATCAATTGAACAATAAGAAAAATATTTTGTTACTGTCTCTTTTAAATCAATTGAACAATAAGAAAAATATTTTGTTACTGTCTCTTTTAAATCAATTGAACAATAAGAAAAATATTTTGTTACTGTCTCTTTTAAATCAATTGAACAATAAGAAAAATATTTTGTTACTGTCTCTTTTAAATCAATTGAACAATAAGAAAAATATTTTGTTACTGTCTCTTTTAAATCAATTGAACAATAAGAAAAATAGAAGTTTAAAAATAAAAATAAATAATATTCAAGATGGCTGCCATATCGTGGAAACATACAATTTCTATGTTTATGTTACATTTGTTTATAATACATTTGTTTATAATACATTTGTTTATAATACATTTGTTTATTAGTCATAAACATTAAAGCTTCAAAATGTAACTGTTTGTTGTAATAATCACTCACCGTAGATTTGTCCAACCATACAGAATTACGCATTTTAGTGCATTAATTAACCTTTACAGTAAACCAAGTAATCATATCATATCAGTCTTCTTCACTTACTTGTGTTTGTTACACCATAGCTGACCACCTTACAGGTGTTAAAATCCACTAGGCCATTCATTGTTACGTTATTGTATGGACATGCAGGTGTCTGGCATGGACCCAAGTTGGACAGTAGACCGACATACCTGTCAGCAAAATCAATGAAGGCTGTATCGTTAGGTCCTGGAGATGAAATCAAATTACGCCATTATCAAAGTTGTGACATTATCATATTTAAATGTCGCCACTATCGAAAAGTTGAAACTAAGTTTTAAAGACTATCTGAGTAAACAGACTGTCTAATTTATTAGAACTGTCTTAGTAGACTAAGTAGAATACACACTATCAAAGAATGGACACTATCACAGAATAGATACTATCACAGAATTGATACTATCACAGAATTGATACTATCACAGAATTGAGACTATCACATAATTGATACTATCACTGACTACATATAATCACAAACTTGTCGTTTTTATGCACACAAAATACGAGTAAATTACTTTATGTTACTGTGATATTGTTAATAAGTAGGGCCGAAATAATCTGCAAAAACACCAGACTTTTATAAAGACATATTCTATATAATATTTAGTTTTCACATGTATTGACTTTTGATTTTCAATGTTTTAGAGTACTAAATAAATGGGTTTTTAAAATACATCAAAATCACAAACTAATATTGTACAACTTACCGTCATATAAACGAAACAAAGTTGAAGGGACTGGATATTTCTGGATACCGATTTCTAAGTCAAATCTGTTGAGGAAAATGTCCATATTACATCATTATCATAAACAGTGCCTTAAAAATATTGTTTGCCACCTGAGGCTTACTACACTCAGAACGTCTCACAAATAAATTAGTTATTCTCAAATAATCTCACACTTTGACGTTATTAAACATGGCCGATGCTGCCCCAGTCTTGGCTCAGCGATTGTTGTAAATAGTTTTAAGTATTGCAGATTTATGGCTGGAAATTCGTATCATTTTTAAAAAGAAAATTATTTTTTAAACATTAACGATTTAAAATTCTAACAGTTTCATACAGATTCAGAGGTGTTATAGCATTAAACAATTAAATACACCCCTCCCTCCTGGCAGCAGAAAAAGTACCTCCCTAGGCAGCCCACCTCCCCTGTCATCTATTTACGCCACTTGATCTACCCATCTTTGAAACTTTATAAAGGGATTCTGGTGTATATAGTGGAATAGTCTGCTGAAGCTGGCTGAACGAAATCCGACAGAAGTAGGCCAGGAGTTTTAGCAACCTACCCAGAATAAATTCTTTACAATGGTTTAAATGCAGAATCTGACATATATATATATATATATATATATATATATATATATATATATATATATATATATATATGAAGATTAACTGGTATGAATGACACCCAATGAAACTCATTGGAATTTTTTCTACAGCATTGCAAAAATTGCACGAATTACACGTAACGTTCCACTATTCACGGTTCTGTAAGTGTCAATAACCTTGGTAAATCTGAAGTAGGCCTAATCCACGTCAAACTGTCAGCAAACGTGCTTCAGATTATGTTATATAAGTATTTAAAATGAAAGGTCAAATAAAGTGTAACCAATATGACCTGCTTCCAGTGGCGCAACCAGGAGGGGGGCAGGGGGGGGGGGGCTTGAGCGCCCCCCCCGCCCCGGCAAAATCATGAAATACATAATTTACGTTATAAAGTTACAAATAAGCCTGTCAAACTGTCAAACTGTCTTTTTTCAACATGTGAGCGCCCCCCCCCCCACCCCAGCATTTTTTGCTGGTTGCGCCACTGCCTGCTTCCATTAGTAGACCTACGTTTTAACCGTATTGACGAAGCATTAGCTTCATAAAAGTAATACATAAATTTGTATGCTTATTGCAATATATAAAAACTACTTCATAAAACAAACTATAAATAAATAAATAATATAACACTTTGAACTGATGTGAGTAGCAGCCCCGTAGCGTGAAAATTCTACAGCAGGGGTCAGACATTCTACAGCAGGGGCCAGGCATAAGCAGGGGGGGTAATACATTTTACTAAATAGAGCAAATAAACAGAGGGGGGCCAGACAAAATGCAGGGGGCCGGCCCCCTGCCCCCCCCCCCCGCACGCTACAGGCCTGGTGAGTAGTATGGCTTTCAGACTCCGGGTGGGGCAGGCATCAATCCACTGGTGAAACTGGCAGTTGCTTTCACCCCGTGCCATAATCACAGTGTTTACATGCTGGTGTACACCTCTTCCTCAAATGCCCAAGGTATGAAGAATTCCAAGCATTCATCATCAATTATTTCTTCATCTTTTACATCCAGCATCTCATTATCATGTAACTCTTCATCGTCAATCATTTCCACAACATTGACCAGCTCCTTGGCATTCAAACATGACTCTCCATTACAATTTTTGAAGGCTGTTATGCATGACACACCATACTCAAAGCAGCGACACAAACGTGTCCCACACTGTTTCCTGAATCCGGAAGTACATTTGCAACAAACCACCTTCAGAACATCTGGTGGAGCCACATCTAAGTCAGTGGCAATATGGATGTACTTTTCCTCATGAAGCTTCCATCCCCATTCTGTGTGATTCAGTATTGCTTAACAACATCAAGATATGTTCCACCTTCCAGCCAATGAACAGCACGGAGTAAGTAACCGCCGTCTACAACATGAATCGAACTGCTTGGTTTCAATGATGGCTCTACACCCTTGCAGATTTCTTTACCGAGCTGTGATTTATCAACTTTCCGCATGTAGTTATCTTTGAACAGAGAAGTAGGAAGTGTAGACAGCTCATAGCTGAAATATTTCTCTATATCAGGTGATTTTAGCATTATGACCAGAAGCCTATTAAATAGAACTATGGGATCAACACCTGTCAAAGCTTTCTTGGAAGTTGATGAAGAAGCATTGTTTACTTGTGCTAATGTTCTTATTTGAGATTTTCTTTGAAGGACAGCATCCTTGAAGTTCTTGCCGCTCATGTTCTGAACAATATCAGCGCCAACTTCTTCAGCATTGTCGCAGTTTATATTATCAGATTCAGATGCTGCAATACCTGATGGTATGCTGTGGAGTCTTTTGTCAGAAGTATCAAATTGATTATGTGACTTCAAGAATTCGAGAACTTTTGTGAGATCGTCATTATCTCTATTGATCCTGGACTACCCCTCTTCCGGATGCTGAACTGCATCATGGCAGTAGTCAATATAAGCAAACTGCGCTAAAGATGTCCTTACAGCTGCAGTCCTATGAATTGTGGAAGTCCATGTGGTGCGTACACTTTCAGTCACTCCTCTTCCATGAGTTATTCCTCCCTTACCTTTAATGGCCCGCATCATTGCCTGCTCTATGGTAAGGTCAACTGGCAGTCCGACCCACTGTTTACTACTACGCCGTGCAACATGTGATCCTGACATGAGCTGCTTGTGTAGATCTGGATGTGAGTTAGGTAAGCCCATCATCATCTCCAGGTAGAGACGAGCACACTTGGCATAATTGTTGTGACCAGATGCTGCGAAGAGATTCACCATTCTCCTGATACTGACAAAATGTAGCTGATAGTTGCCCATTCGTTCTGCCCGCAGCAGAAGCTTTAATGTGGCAATGTAATACATATACAGAAGCCAAAGGTTTTTACTAAATAAGCTATAGTAATAGTTATGTTTTTACTATATAAGCTATAGTAATAATTATGTCATTTTCAGGGCCCCATTCTACACCTTATACGTAGCTATACGAGATAAAGGGCCCTAGGTGCCCCAAGAGTAGCTATCCCCCTAACATAAATTTTGGTTTAAATAATTGTGGTAATGTCTTTTAAGTGCTGGGCTTCAGTGTTTTTGAAGCTACCGTCTTATCTTTCAGTATTTTTTAATAATCTTGTAGTTGGCAGCTGCCTTTTTTTGTTAACATGGCGGACAGTATTTTATATAGAATATAGAGGACCTTTTTTTACAAATTTATTTAATGCATTTAAACACAATTTAGGTATTCAAAACAAGGGTGTCATTAATCCTCGTTATGTTAACTAACTAGTTATTACCAAATAATTTCACAAAACGCTTGTAAGACATTAATTCTAGGTACGTAATGTAATATTGATTCAACTCCTGGCCTAAAGGGACATGAAAGAAATATACGAAATACATGCACTACAATAGAAAAGAACATGTGGCCTTTGTTGCCATGAACAGAATACGATATGAACAGAAATAACAAAGAAATGTATGAAATACAATGTATATTTCGCACGATTTGAAAACTATATTTGAGGGAGACACAGTGTTACAACGCATACACCGCACAATATGAAAATTACCTGAGGGAGACACACGGGTTAGACGATTATGTATTTAAGGATAAGTATGCTATGTCCCTCCAACACAAAGGTGATAAATTAATTGCTGAACACAAGTAGATTAGATGATACCACTGGCTGACGTCAAAAGAAATGAAAAATATCAAGTGTTTGTGTGGCTCCAGAAACTGATAATATCAAGTGTTTGTGTGGCTCCAGAAACTGATAATATCAAGTGTTTGTGTGGCTCCAGAAACTGATAATATCAAATGTTTGTGTGGTTCCAGAAACTGATAATATCAAGTGTTTGTGTGGTTCCAGAAACTGATAATATCAAGTGTTTGTGTGGTTCCAGAAACTGATAATATCAAGTGTTTGAGTGGTTCCAGAAACTGATAATATCAAGTGTTTGTGTGGTTCCAGAAACTGATAATATCTAGTGTTTGTGTGGTTACAGAAACTGATAATATCAAGTGTTTGTGTGGTTCCAGAAACTGATAATATCAAGTGTTTGTGTGATTCCAGAAACTGATAATATCAAGTGTGTGTGTGGTTCCAGAAACTGATGATATCAAGTGTTTGTGTGGTTCCAGAAACTGATGATATCAAGTGTTTGTGTGGTTCCAGAAACTGATGATATCAAGTGTTTGTGTGGTTCCAGAAACTGATGATATCAAGTGTTTGTGTGGTTCCAGAAACTGATGATATCAAGTGTTTGTGTGGTTCCAGAAACTGATGATATCAAGTGTTTGTGTGGTTCCAGAAACTGATGATATCAAGTTTTGTGTGGTTCCAGAAACTGATGATATCAAGTGTTTGTGTGGTTCCAGAAACTGATGATATCAAGTGTTTGTGTGGTTCCAGAAACTGATGATATCAAGTGTTTGTGTGGTTCCAGAAACTGATGATATCAAGTGTTTGTGTGGTTCCAGAAACTGATGATATCAAGTGTTTGTGAGGTCCCAGAAACTGATAATATCAAGTGTTTGTGTGGTTCCAGAAACTGATAATATCAAGTGTTTGTGTGGTTCCAGAAACTGATAATATCAAGTGTTTGTGTGGTTCCAGAAACTGATAATATCAAGTGTTTGTGTGGTTCCAGAAACTGATAATATCAAGTGTTTGTGTGATTCCAGAAACTGATAATATCAAGTGTTTGTGTGGTTCCAGAAACTGATAATATCAAGTGTTTGTGTGATTCCAGAAACTGATAATATCAAGTGTTTGTGTGGTTCCAGAAACTGACAATATCAAGTGTTTGTGTGGTTCCAGAAACTGATGATATCTAGTGTTTGTGTGGTTCCAGAAACTGATGATATCAAGTGTTTGTGTGGTTCCAGAAACTGATGATATCAAGTGTTTGTGTGTTTCCAGAAACTGATGATGTCAAGTGTTTGTGTGGTTCCAGAAACTGATGATGTCAAGTGTTTGTGTGGTTCCAGAAACTGATGATGTCAAGTGTTTGTGTGGTTCCAGAAACTGATGATATCAAGTGTTTGTGTGGTTCCAGAAACTGATGATATCAAGTGTTTGTGTGGTTCCAGAAACTGATGATATCAAGTGTTTGTGTGGTTCCAGAAACTGATGATATCAAGTGTTTGTGTGGTTCCAGAAACTGATAATATCAAGTGTTTGTGTGGTTCCAGAAACTGATATTCTCAAGTGTTTGTGTGGTTCCAGAAACTGATAATATCAAGTGCTTGTGTGGTTCCAGAAACTGATAATATCAAGTGTTTGTGTGGTTCCAGAAACTGATAATATCAAGTGTTTGTGTGGTTCCAAAAACTGATAATATCAAATGAACTAAAATCTAACTAACCGATTCTTTTATGTCTTATGGTAAACATTCACATTTCGCACTAATTAAACTTGCATATTTCTGAGGTTATATTCATTACAATATGTTCACAGTCACATGTGTAGTCTATAAAATAAAATTATATTAACTATAATTTACCGAACTATAAAACTCCTTTCACTTTTTTTGTAAGTGCTATTTCGAAGATAAGAAAAAAAAAGTTTCATATGTAACATTCAGTAAACTATTTAGTAAACTATTCATTAAACTATTCAGTAAACTATTCAGTAAACTATTCAGTAAACTGTTCAATAAACTATTCAGTAAACTATTCAATAAACTTTTCAGTAAACTATTCAGTAAACTGTTCAATAAACTATTCAGTAAACTATTCAATAAACTATTCAGTAAACTATTCAGTAAACTGTTCAATAAACTATTCAGTAAACTATTTAATTAACTATTTGAATTGTGTTGTTCAATTTACGACAGCATTTTATGTAAATTATACTTATACTGATTGAACTTACTGTTGTGTTGTTATACCGTTGTATTCTACTTACTGTTGTGTTGTTATACCGTTGTTTTCTACTTACTGTTGTGTTGTTATACCGTTGTATTCTACTTACTGTTGTGTTGTTATACCGTTCTACTTACTGTTGTGTTGTTGAACTTGAAATTGTTTTTTTGCAGATTGCAGCAGTTAAAAATGTTGTTTTAAATGTTCCATTGACTGTAGCTGTAGTTAGTACTGCGTGACAAATAGTGAAGTTAGCGATGGTTATGTTGGCGATACCAGGGTAAGTACAGCTGTCTGTCACTTGGACTCCATTCAGAACTCTTTTAGCAACATTACATACTGGCACAAGAAGAGACAACATTATATTAGTAATCTAATACTGAGTAAGCTGCTGCGTCAAGTTATGTAATAAAATAAAAAGAAACAATTGTTCATCCTTGATACACAACTGTAAAATAAAAATGATTCTTCCGTGTGTGTCTAGGTAACTGAAGAGAAAATGTTTGACATCATAATATATAGCATTATAATTACAATATGACAATATTTTAGTATTAAATCACAATATGAGAATATGACAATATTGAATCACAAGACAATATCGCAATATTACATCATAATATATTAATATCACAATATTAGATCACAATATGACAAAATGACAATAAGACATCATAATATGACAAAATCACAATATTACATCACAAACTTTCAATATCACAATATTACATCAGAATCTGTCAATATTACATCGCAATTTGACAATATCACAATATCAAAACCAGGTTTGCGGAGCCGGAGCCGAGGAGCCGGTTGCTACTTTTTGCTGGAGCCGGAGACGGAGCTGAAAAAATCTGGCGGATCCACGGCTCCCATATGCTTTTCTTACAGCAGAATTATTTTTTTTAGTTTTAAAATTCCAAATTTGTTTGATTGTTTGCCTCCTACAATTTGAAATGTTGTCATTTTTATGAACGCCACAACAGTAACAGCATTAAAATGATAGCGTGCACGCACATCACCACAAGAAATCTTTAATGGGGAATCGTTTTGTGTTCGTTTTAAATCTTGTTTACCCTCCGAAATTTTTTTTAATGGCATGTTATTTTGTTATATATAAAGTTAAAACAGTTTTATTTTATAGAATAATTGTATCAATCATTTAAAAATAAATGTTTACTACGACGACAAATAGAACGCGTCATTTCGTATATTATTTGACCGCGAATCAGGCCCGTAGCGTGCGGGGGGCAGGGGAGCCGTGCCCCCTTGCGTTTTGTCTGGCCCCCTCTGCTTATTTGCTCTACTTAGAAAAATGTATTACCTGCCCCCCCCCGCTATCGCCTGACCCCTGTTGTAGAATGCCTGGCCCCTGCTGTAGAATTTTCACGCTACGGGGCTGCCGCGAATTTGTAATAGACTAAAAACAAAATGGTCGCTTTCTGTATTTAACAATTTTATTATAAACAGAATATCTGAAATAGAGTAGATAAATTTATAAGGTTGTGGTTATACGGACCCGGGTCCCAATAAAATCCGATTGTTATTCGGACCCGTGGCAAATATGCACTAAGCTTAGGTATATTTAAACTTTATTAGACGGAACCCGAAAAAATAATAATACAGAGTCCGCTTAGTGGAACCCTAGACACTGAGTAACGATAAAATCATACAATTCAAACAATTATAAAAAAAACAATAATAAAGTTTATGTATAGCTAAGCTAAGTGGATATTTGCCACGGGACAGAATAACAATCAGACTTTATTGGGACGGGGTCCGAATAAAAATCGGAGTTTATTGGTACCTGGGTTCGAATAGTCACTTCGAATTTATAAATAATAAATATAAGTCTTTAAAATATTTTAAATAATGTATCATTTTACTATTTGCTAATTTGATCATTGAAATAACTTTTTATTACCTATGAAAATGGCGACTAGTGAAACATCGGTCGAAAAAAATGATATGATTCTGAATGCACTGAAATGGTTTGTTTTTTAGTAAAACCGACATGCGTATATTTTTCAAGTTCCTGACTATGGGGGTGAACGCGGCAAAATTTGCATAACTTTTTATCAGCAGCATGTTTGCGTGGCGCAATTACAAATTTTTTTATCTCGTGTGATACTATCTTTATAGGGAGCCGGGGCCGTGCAGGAGCCGGAGCCGTCAAATTTGAGGGAGCCGAAAAAAATTCGGCGGCTCCGCAAGCCTGATCAAAACATCATATTAGGGCACCACAATATACGATTTGGTACTTACGTGATACTTTTCTTGACTGCTTTGTGATAGTTGTAGTTGGTATTGTGGTTGTAGTTGGTGTTGTCGTAGAGGACGTAACTGTTGTTGGTGTTGTGGTTGTTGGTGTTGTGGTTGTAGTTGGTGGTGTGGTTGTAGTTGGTTTTGTGGTTGTAGTTGGTGTTGTGGTTGTAGTTGGTGTTGTGGTTGTAGTTGGTGTTGTGGTTGTAGTTGGTGTTGTGGTTGTAGTTGGTGTTGTGGTTGTTGTTGTGGTGGTAGTTGTGGTAGTTGTTGTTGAAATTGTCGTGGGTACTCCACACGTTACACTCGAGCTACATCTACATTCAGTCTCTGGGAAATAAATAAAACCAGATGACGATAGAAATATTCAAATAACTTTAGGTACATGATATGTATGAATGAAATAGTTTGTGCGTCCTCGTTATATGGATAATGTGACGTGGTCATTTAACTTTAGGTGCTACTTAGGTTGTAGGTTTGTTTACTTCTGTATAGTGTGTGCCTGTGGTGGTTCCATTATTAGAGTTGTAGCCTCATTTGTACAATTATATGTTTATTTAATTTTAGAGTCATCACACACAGTACGGTAGTATTTTTACAAAGCAAAATCACGTGACATCAATTCAGTAGTAATTTCACCAAGTCAAATAGTTTCATTTTAATATATTGATGACCACTCTATCTCCCACCTCACTCTACCTCGACTATAGAACTTCTTCATACTCGTACGTCCACTCTCTATGACTGTCTCAACCAACACTACTATCCCTGAGCTAACTGTTTCTTAAAACTGTTCCATAAGTTTTAGGGCACCCACTTGGTTGATTGTTTGGTTAAAATACCCATATAAAATACCCATATAAAATACCCATATAATAAGGTTAGCGACTTCTATAAATTCAGCGACTTTGTTTGCAAAAAAAAGTGTGTTTACCTCTTTCTTTTAAATTTGAATGATATTGACACAAAATTTAATGACTTTTCTGTGTAAATGACCAAACTTTCCCTACCTGGGTCTTGAAATTATAACATTTTAACCTTATTTTAGTCAAGAAAGACATAACCCTGAACTTACTTAAGTTAGCAGATATATTACCCTATGTTCTCGACTTAGATCGTACTAATTCATCTTTGTGAAAACTCTGTTCTCCTCATTTAGCATCGTTCGTTGTGTCACCCGGGGCGGACTACTCCCCTCCCACACCCAGTTATACCAATACGGGTGTAGTTGAGACCTCAATACGGGTGTAGTTGAGACCTCAATACGGGTGTAGTTGAGACCTCAATACGGGTGTAGTTGAGACCTCAATACGGGTGTAGTTGAGACCTCAATACGGGTGTAGTTGAGACATCAATACGGGTGTAGTTGAGACCTCAATACGGGTGTAGTTGAGACCTCAATACGGGTGTAGTTGAGACCTCAATACGGGTGTAGTTGAGACCTCAATACGGGTGTAGTTGAGACCTCAATACGGGTGTAGTTGAGACCTCAATACGGGTGTAGTTGAGACCTCAATACGGGTGTAGTTGAGACCTCAATACGGGTGTAGTTGAGACCTCAATACGGGTGTAGTTGAGACCTCAATACGGGTGTAGTTGAGACCTCAATACGGGTGTAGTTGAGACCTCAATACGGGTGTAGTTGAGACCTCAATACGGGTGTAGTTGAGACCTCAATACGGGTGTAGTTGAGACCTCAATACGGGTGTAGTTGAGACCTCAATACGGGTGTAGTTGAGACCTCAATACGGGTGTAGTTGAGACCTCAATACGGGTGTAGTTGAGACCTCAATACGGGTGTAGTTGAGACCTCAATACGGGTGTAGTTGAGACCTCAATACGGGTGTAGTTGAGACCTCAATACGGGTGTAGTTGAGACCTCAATACGGGTGTAGTTGAGACCTCAATACGGGTGTAGTTGAGACCTCAATACGGGTGTAGTTGAGACCTCAATACGGGTGTAGTTGAGACCTCAATACGGGTGTAGTTGAGACCTCAATACGGGTGTAGTTGAGACCTCAATATGGGTGTAGTTGAGACCTCAATACGGGTGTAGTTGAGACCTTATAATCTAAATTTAAATTGGTTTCGGATATTACAATTTTTGTAACATGTGTGTGTGTAAGAAAAAAGAAACATGTTTTTTTTTTAACTTTACCTACATGTACATGTTCTATATATAGAATCAGTGAGAACTAAATCAGACTTCACCTACACGTTAATGTTCTATATACAGAATCAGTGAGAACTAAATCAGACTTCACCTACACGTTAATGTTCTATATACAGAATCAGTGAGAACTAAATCAGACTTCACCTACACGTTAATGTTCTATATACAGAATCAGTGAGAACTAAATCAGACTTCACCTACACGTTAATGTTCTATATATAAAATCAGTGAGAACTAAATCAGACTTGTGTGTACAGAGTTTACATTAAACAGAAATAAATCGCCGTATGCTATAATTGTAACGCACGCACAAATTCAAAGAAATATTATTTATTTTCAGGTTATTTGTTGTTTGAGTTTTAATGCGTCAGACTCATTACCGTTAGTTTCCTCAATGCAATATGTCTTCATAATGTAAAATGGTATTCAATTGTTTTGAAATTATCATTTACAGCATCAAAAAAATGTGTATTGTGTACAGCTTAATAATTACTTGATATATTGTAGTGAAATAATTTAATTTTACAACAGCTATCCTAAGGTTTAACAGTATGTACAATATTAATGTAGGCACTCAGATAACTTTATCAGATTACCAATAATATACGTACACTTACCAGAAAAGCAGCAGTTATTTCTAGAATCAACCAGGTAGCAACAATCTTTATTATCTCTTGCTGAGTAAGATTGTCGAACAAATTTTAAATATGGCGACACCAGAAGACCACTATGATGGACAAGAAATAATTTGTCAGTTAAATACTCATTATCATTTACAAGAATTGAATTTAACTGATCATTCATCTCTTAATCAAACATAGTCATCAATTTTTATTAAGCCAATCAATACAGTTTCTAACAAGAAATAACACTATGTAATATACAAGGTAACAATCTGACACACTTTCAAACATTTTTTTTTCTTCGACATGTATTATATGGGCTTAACTATACGTTGAGAAAAATTAATATTTTATGTTTATATTACAAGCTAATCTACTTTTTACAAATAATTTTCTTTTAATTTGCATACTTTACGTATCCCATCATTATTTTACATTAAGAAAACACCAAGTTGAAATATTATCTGATGTAACCAGCTACACAATAAATAACATGATGTGGTGTAACCTGCTACACAATAAATAACATGATGTAGTGTAACCTGCTACACAATAAATAACATGATGTGGTGTAACCTGCTACACAATAAATAACATGATGTAGTGTAACCTGCTACACAATAAATAACATGATGTGGTGTAACCTGCTACACAATAAATAACATGATGTGGTGAAACCTGCTACACAATAAATAACATGATGTGGTGTAACCTGCTATACATTGATGTTACCTGTCACACATCAATGGTGTATTATAGTAAGTTTTCCCATCCGGTGCCACATATGTATTCAGTGCTGCACCGTATACAGTTTGACCTGTCCAGACTATTAGTAGTGCTACACATGTCACATGTTGTGTGCCGGCCATAGCTGTAATCATTCAAATGATCAAATGAAAATCGTGTCTTTGTAGCTAAAACATGATTGGATTGTTAAAAAGTTCCATACAATCTTTGAAATATTTTATGACATCTATTAATTAAAAGACATTTCACTAGTTTTATCGAGATCAAGCAGTCGATAAAGAATTTTTTTTCAAACTATTATTTAATCAAGAGTTGGATTTAATAAGCCGTCGCCTTACTGGTACCTCTAACTAAATGATGCCAAAATAAAAAAAGATCACTTAAAAATATTTTTTTTTTCAAAATGGGACCTCAAATTTTATTGGCCTAGGACCCCTAAAATGGTAGATCCGGCTCTGAATAAATCACATTAAAAATTGATGTATTTCTATTCAGTACTTACTTGAAATTGAAAGATATTTTATTGAAATCCAATAGAGACTTTGACTCCTCCAGTATGTAACACAACGTTCTATTCTTCTCTATTTTTATAACTGTCGGGCCAGAATGTTTTTAAATTTCAAACCTCTTACCGTTAACGACTTTCAAACAGATGACATCACAAAGCAAGTATATTTATGTTTCTACGCCCTCCGTTATGGACAAGTACGTTGACATTCTCTTCATTGACATTCTCTTCAGATGGGAACTTTTTTTTTTGTTACACTTTCTCTAACGGTGCATTTGTTAAGACATATATATATATATATATATATATATATATATATATATATATATATATCAACATATTTTTATACTTGTAATTAGTGAAATCTATCAGAATATCTTAAACCAAGCAGTGATTTTATTTAAGAAATATTCCAGTTTTCATTTTTTCAATTCATTTTTTAAGTTGAGTATTATTTGACTACGATATATATATATATATATATATATATATATATATATATATATATATAATCTCATTTATTGTAGATGTTTTATTTTAGACTTTAGTTTAGTAGGTATAATAATTACACACATCATACTGCGATACAACAACTACGATCATTCACCAACTTTTGTCATCACGGCAGTTCTTTGGTGACCATAGGCAAATGTACTACCACTTTTATATTATTGGACTATTATAATCTTTGACAAATGAATCCCCTATGAACCCAGTGATAGTGAAGTTCTATATATCTATGGTGTAATCATAGCAGCTAGTGTTGGGACGACTCATCGGACACAATAAAGTACAAGAACTCTTCGTCACAAGTCGTTAGAACTTACTTTAGAGATGTGTTTTGCTTACAGCTAATGACATTCCCATAGTTTCAGATTATTAGCTTTACCATTCGTCAACAGGTTGTAGTGTGTCAGGCAATCTTGCACATTATGGTGCAATTTCATTATTAAATTATGTTGTCAAGCAAAACGTCAGCATATTTATTAACATGCTGAGTATAACATGAAATGACATCAATGCACAGCATAACACCAAACAGTATAAGATCGCTATGTCATATGAAATTAGTACTCTAAAGATATCCTTTGTTTGAGCAGACGAAATCCCCACATTGAATTGTGATCAACATTACCATTCGTATATCAAAGATCTAGTTTGTCACGTGACCTCTATGTTATTTGTTTGCCTACTAGCAACCAAAGTTGAAAATGTTGACCTGTATACGAGCATATCCACGATAAATCTCTCTATAAATAGCATATCCACGATAAATCTCTCTATAAATAGCTTATCAACGATAAATCTTTCTATAAATAGCATATCCACGATAAATCTCTCTATAAATAGCACATCAAAGATAAATCTTTCTATAAATAGCTTATCAACGATAAATCTTTCTATAAATAGCTTATCAACGATAAATCTTTCTATAAATAGCTTATCAACGATAAATCTTTCTATAAATAGCACATCAAAGATAAATCTCTCTATAAATAGCATATCAACTTAATGTAAGGACATGATTATAGTGCTCTACTCTAAATGCAATTATGTATAGCTGATATTTTATAATACAAGTTAAAATAATATTTGATATACTTCATGCCAAAGAAAGTAATCCTCAATATGGGTTCACAAACACAACAAATAGATAACCCGCTAATAAAACTTTGAATCCAATTTCCAAATATTCATAATTTACGCACATTAAATCAGATACTAGATCAATTTTAAATTCATTCTTATTATAATTTCCGAACAGTTCACCATTTTGTATTCTATCATGTTCAACATAACGGTTAAAAAAAAGAGTGACGTATGTGACTGCAAGTGGAGAAATTATTAACTTGTAAATCAGATGGTTTATTAATTGTACACTAAGTAATATTGCCAAACCGGTGGTCTTTTTATTGCTATATAACATAATATAAAATGTATAACTTTATTGTACTTTATTATATTTTACAGAAATATAACAGCACAATGCAATAATTTATTGATACAATTTGTGGTACAGGATAATGTGTCAATGTCAAGGCCAGACTAAGGCCTAGACACTATAGGCACCGTGCCTATATAAGACTTTGGGAGACGAAAATTAAATAGAGCGAACTCCAAACCTTCCAGTAATACATGTTGACCATTCAATGGGACTGACTCCAAACCTTCCAATAAGATATGTTGACCATTCACTGGGACTGACTCCAAACCTTCCAGTAAGACATGTTGACCATTCAATGGGACTGACTCCAAGCCTTCCAGGAAGACTTGTTGACCATTCAATGGGACTGACTCCAAACCTTCCAGTAAGACTTGTTGACCATTCAATGGGACTGACTCCAAACCTTCCAGTAAGACATGTTGACCATTCAATGGGACTGACTCCAAACCTTCCAGTAAGACTTGTTGACCATTCAATGGGACTGACTCCAAACCTTCCAGTAAGACATGTTGACCATTCAATGGGACTGACTTCAAACCTTCCAGAAAGATATGTTTATAAAAGACCCTTGAAAATTTCAAAGTGTACATCTTAATGCTTCTAGCTATGTCATCTGTTATTCAATAATTTTTGGCAGGCAACAAAAATATTATTTGTATGAATGAAATTATTGATCTTATTCTAAATACAGTAACAAATTTTAAAAGAATATATTCCGAAGGGTTATTGGTAATGGATCTGTACCAGACAAACCAAATGTTAAATTTTGTAAGTCTAATATATTGTTTAGTTTTATTTTTTGTTCACCCCTAAAATGTTTTCTTCCATTCTTTGTAACAACACAAAAAAAAACATAAGATTGAACATACCATGTTTGTGTTAAATGTAAATAAATCCCTGGCAGGAAGTTTTATTTGTTTCAAAGTGACACAATCATCATTTATAATGTTTCAAATAATGTACACTTCATTAACGTCAACATTAGGACTAACAAACTGATTACCCATGATTGTAAACAACTAAGGGTTGGAACTCATAATCTCATACATACATCTTTGGCTTGAATGTTATTCTGTTTGTAAAGATACTTCTGTTACAAGGAAACAGAGTTATGGGTGACAAGATATATGTTTTGTATTTAAATAGAGAGGTATGAGAGTGTTAAATGTGTTGGCATTTATTGTGTCAAAACTAACGATTAAGTAGAATGCACGCATCTATTTACTGTGTCAAAACTAACGATTAAGTAGAATGCACGAATCTATTTACTGTGTCAAAACTAACGATTAGGTAGAATGCACGAATCTATTTACTGTGTCAAAACAAACGATTAAGTAAAATGCACGAATCTATTTACTGTTAGATGTTAAAACGTGTTTCGGGGAAGTATCTTTAGAAGGCTTGTCCGGAGTCGGTTCGGTGTTGGCGCAAAAATTTCCCCCAAAAAAATACTGGAACTTTAGGTAAATAATCCAGAACAACGTCAGATAGTTCTTAGCCAATCTTTAAATTAAAGTTTTCTTAAGTTCTTGTTTTCTTTTTAAAGTAATACTTGGTAAATCTGTTTATCAACAAATGTATTATTTTCCAAAGCAAGATTATCTACATTACAACAACTTGTCAACATTAACAGACTTGTGACTGAAAGCAGATAGGAAGGCTACGTTCACTCTGTTATTCACTTAATCATTGTAAATCATGAGAAATTTTTAGTTTGCATCTGTTTGTCAATATCCATGTTGGAGAAAGATTACACACAAACCTTTTCAAGTCTTTTAGAACTTCAAAGAATGATCACACTCTCCACAGCTTAATTTCTCTCAGCCAGAATGAAACATTACCAATCTAGTCACAATGGCACTACATTAAAGTCCAGTCCGTAGCTAGAGCTGTTGAGGCGCCCCCCCCCCCCACCACCTATTACAACACAAACATTTTCAATACATATGTCAGGTTTAATTCGGGTGTAAAATAACGATTCCTTCCTCTATTAACTGTTAAGTATGTAGTGTCTTCATACGTCTCTCTCTTTTCTAAAAAAATAGGTCTGGAACAACCATCTTTTAGCATAGTCTGTAGCCCTTGCCGTGATTTTATTTCAGCATTCTGCATTCTCTGAATGACCACTTATAAACTTCAAAGCATCATTGCTCTAGTGTTGTTGGGTATGTCTGTACTTTGCAGTGACTTGCTGACTTAGGCAGTCGTTAATAATAATCATGATCAATATTTGAGCATAAGCCTACACATAAAAGAGAACTTATTACAAGTAGCGAATTGGCCGCATCAGGTTTACAATAAAAATAACATCCCGCATACTGTGGCATATCTTGAAGTAAACCATTCACTTTTGTTACTTCAATGTATTTGGTGTCGGCTGTTGATGGAATGCCGACACCGACACCGGTGTCGGCCAATATTTTGGCCGACACCCCACCCTTCAATACTTCAATGTATTCACTGCAGCTTTTCTTATGTCCATATCAATTTACATGTACAACTGGGTTGTAGAGCCAAGAAGATTAAATATACAATTAGAAGTGCATCATTTTATAAATATGTATATAGTATGCAAAATTTTGCTTACTAATGCTGGTCTTCGAACTGGTAGTTTCCCAGATTGAACTAATGAAACTGCACTAGAAGTAGATTGCTGTGATTGTTTCTTATGTGTGCTTTGATCCAAGCTTTCTGTGGATGACTGCATTGCATTAGCACCATCAGAGCTACTTTGAGAATTCTCGTTATCACTTGAATCACTGGAACTTTCAAAACGGCTTTGTTGTTGTTGTGCCTCATTAATTTTGCAAACAATTTTCCGTTTTGATGGATGAATTGTACTTTGACTAGCAATTTTCGTTGTAGTATATCCCGTCTTACCTCCACTTCTTTGAATTGTATTTCGTAAAGTTTTTTGTCCTCAGCATCATAACCATTGACTAGTTTTGTTTGTGACATCAAATAACTTATCAAACTGCTCCTGTATGTCACCCACAGGTTTTTTCAAATGAACATCATACCTTTTAATTAAAGTTTCAATTTTTCTGCTCACAGATCGTAAAGACAGATATTGGGAAATTCAAAAAGCTCCATAATAGCTCTACTTCTTTCCTGAGTGCTGCAACTCTTTTCAATCTGGATGTTTCCATAGAGGCCAAGCCAATGTAGCGACCAATTATCATCTACTCTTTTGGCATTCTAGAATGTGAATGCAATGGCTCGATCTCGATTACAATTTTGTTTCTTTTCTTAAAAGTGTTTTGAATTTTTTTCAAATTACTCGCCCATTTGTCCTTATTTTTAGCAACGGAAAGTAATAATATTTGAAAGACATTTTTAAGAATAAAATTAAGCAAATTTAAAATAATTATTCAAACTCTAGTATAATTGAAAAATCTAACATGGAGAACAGCAAATAGAATTTTAATGGTAAACAACAGGAGTAAAAGTGAACTTCAGTAAAAAGAGCCAAATGGATTATTTTAAACTAAAAAATGTTTTGGTGGGTGAACTTTTTCAACAAAATTAATGATTTTTTGTTGAATTTATTATTTTTATATAAAAGCTCACCAGAATCTGGCACGCCACTTATAAAATTATAAAATTTGTTTTTCAAGTCATATACCTAAATTGTATATCATAGTACCAGCCAATGTATATCATTGTACCAGTCTATGTATATCATTGTACCAGCCAATGTATATCATTGTACCAGTCTATGTATATCATTGTACCAGCCAATGTATATCATAGTATCAGCCAATGTATATCATTGTACCCGTCTATGTATATCATAGTACCAGCCAGTGTATATCATAGTATCAGCCTATGTATATCATAGTACCAGTCTATTTAAATCATAACACCAGCCTATGTATATCATAGTACCAGCCTATGTATGTCATAGTACCAGCCTATGTATATCATAGTACCAGCCTATGTAGCCTATATCATAACACCAGCCTATGTATATCATAACACCAGCCTATATATATCATAGCACCAGCCTATGTATATCATAGTACCAGCCTATGTATATCATAGTACAAGTCTATTTATATCATTGTACCAGCCTATGTATATCATAGTACCAGCCTATGTAGCCTATATCATAGCACCAGCCTATGTATACAGTGGCGTAGCTAGAGTACACGTCACCCTGGGCGGTCCGTTAAAATGTCACCCCAGTGACCCCACACGACCCTTTGCTTAACGGTTAGGTTTAGCTAAATTTTCATACATACTCTTCCTGTAAGCTCTACTTTACTTGACTTACCGGGGTACATTACTGCTTACATGTATGATCCAAGACAAAATCCAAATCCAATACCACAAAACAAATAGTCCTAATTCAAAGATTTTTAAAATGCAACTGTTCACTTTCAGAACATCTAAATGTAAAACACAGCCCAAAAGAATGTCCTAGAAGAAATGTCTTCTTGCTTTCATTGTGGTATACAGGTCAATGACATCGTCAAAATCTATTTGTCTTGTAAGCTCGAGTTCAATGGACATAACCGCCAGATCCGACAATCTCGACTGGCTCATGGTTGACTGGAGGTAATTTTTAGAGCATTTTCGAAAAAAAAATGCTCTATTATCCCCGTTTTGTCTGTCCGTCCGTCTGTCCGTGTACACCCTAGATCTCAACAACCATAAGTCCTAGACCCATGATGCATATATCATTTTGTAGGTCTTGGCCTGCCAAGAAATGACATTTTTCCATTTCACGATCTGACCTCTCAGGGCCGTAAAAGGGGCCTTAGTACCGTTTTGTACTATATAAGCTATATTAATAAAGGAGCGCTATATCTCAGCAACTATAAGTCCTAGACCCATGATGTATATATCATTTTGTAGGTCTTGGCCTGCCATGTGTACATCAAAAGTTTATTTTGCGATAGGACCTCTGAGGGCCGGGCTTCAGGGCTCCTAAGGGGCTTATATATTATATATACACCTTGTACGTTCAATAGCCCGTTCATTTGGTGCGAAATACTGCAGCACGTAGTTTCACCAAGATTTATTAAGAAACTCATCAAATGAAATAGTAAGCTTGTGTTCTGAGTTTAATTGAAAGTATCAGAGCTATGCAACAATTGACGGAGTTTTCGGACGATTAAATGACTATAATTTCGAATGTTTTCAATTATGAGTCCTATTTCAGTAACCACAAACCACTTGTACTTAGATTTAAGAGACAATAATTTTTTTCAAATATAAAGAAACGTCTTTATAATTTATTTTTTACAGATATATGCATTACACAATTGAATTTATAAACATTTCCAAAATTTACAAATATTTACTGAAAGATAGCATACGTACTGATACATAACATGAAAATGCGCTAACACGTCCTGTGTCCAGAATGGAACAGGCTTAATTGCTTGTTTTATAAGTTTCATTTTGGAGAAACTTCTTTCACACAATGCCACAGAAACACATATTGCAAGAGATAATCTTATAGTCAGCGTAAGATATGGCAATGATTCAACAAAGGCCCACTTGATAATAAACCGTAGGAATTGCATTACAGTCTAGTGCTTTGCTTCCTCTAAGTTTATTTCGGCTGCTTGTTGTCGCCTTAAACGTGGAGTTTCTAGACAAAGGTCTTCTTCAGACAGCTCATTACACACGGCTGTGAGCTTGGTAACAGACAACTGTCTTTCTACGTTGTTGGCACAAATAATATGGTCTGGCTGAACGGCAGAAAAAATCAGCAAAATGTCATTCACTTCATTTTCTCTCGTATCTGATTCCATATGAAAACGGTCCAGACACTCTAATAATAGCACCAGCATATGTATATCATAGCACAAGCCAATGTATATCATAGTACCAGCCTATGTATATCATAGTACCAGCCTATGTATATCATAGTACCAGCCTATGTATATCAAAGCACCAGCATATGTAGCCTATATCATAGTACCAGCATATGTATATCATAGTACCAGTCTATGTATATCATAGTACCAGCCTATGTATATCATAGTACCAGCCTATGTATATCATAGTACGAGCATATGTATTTCAGAATATCAGCCTTAGTAAATCATACCATCAGCCTTCGAATAACTACTACTGGGCAAAAACTTATTTTAAATACTGTCCATTTGACAACTTATTGTCATTAACTTAAATCAATCCCTGCACCATTCTTTCACACCATTGTCCTATGGTTCAATTCGTTGATTATCATCCATCCATTATTAAATGTCTCAAACCTCTCAGTCATTAGTCGATGCTCCAAAGCCAACTATTATATTCAGTCTTAACATTTCTAAACACTCAGATAACTCAGTAGTTCATTACAGCTGTAATAACAGTATTTAAAGTACAATGGTTAAACACAGAGACACCTAAACTACTCGCCTTAAAGGAACTTAATGACAGCGTCAGAATAGTTTGTTCTGTCCACTTTGATTTGGTTTTAGTCATCATAGATGGCTATGCCACATGTCTATTTCATGGGAGGTTTGGAATTGCAGCATAATGTGTTTGTATACTTACCGAATCCGCAGGCCTGTGTGCGATGGACTAAAGCCTGATATGAAGATATACGACAAAAGAGATGAATTTTTTTTGGTATGTAAAAGCATTAGGATATGGTACATTTATTGCATTTAGATTAGACCAATAGAAATGACCGATACAATTTTTTTTATTTTAGTTGCTATGATGCTCACTTAGTTGCTATGATGCTCACTTAGTTGCTATGATGCTCACTTGGTTGCTATGATGCTGACTTGGTTGCTATGATGCTCACTTAGTTGCTATGATGCTCACTTAGTTGCTATGATGCTCACTTAGTTGCTATGATGCTTACTTAATTGATATGATGCTCACTTAGTTGCTATGATGCTCACTTGGTTGCTATGATGCTCACTTGGTTGCTATGATGCTCACTTAGTTGCTATGATGCTCACTTAGTTGCTATGATGCTCACTTAGATGCTATGATGCTCATTTGGTTGCTATGATGCTCACTTAGTTGATATGATGCTCACTTAGTTGCTATGATGCTCACTTAGTTGATATGATGCTCACTTGGTTGCTATGATGCTCACTTGGTTGCTATGATGCTCACTTAGTTGCTATGATGCTCACTTAGTTGCTATGATGCTCACTTAGTTGCTATGATGCTCACTTAGTTGCTATGAAGCTCACTTAGTTGTTATGATGCTCACTTAGTTGATATGATGCTCACTTGGTTGCTATGATGCTCACTTAGTTGCTATGATGCTCACTTAGTTGCTATGAAGCTCACTTAGTTGCTATGATGCTTAGTTGCTATGATGCTCACTTAGTTGCTATGATGCTCACTTAGTTGCTATGAAGCTCACTTAGTTACTATGATGCTTAGTTGCAATGATGCTCACTTAGTTGCTATGATGCTCACTTAGTTGCTATGATGCTCACTTAGTTGCTATGATGCTCACTTAGTTGCTATGATGCTCACTTAGTTGCTATGAAGCTCACTTAGTTGCTATGAAGCTCACTTAGTTGCTATGATGCTCAATTAGTTGCTATGATGCTCACTTAGTTGCTATGATGCTCACTTAGTTGCTATGAGTTTCGATTGTAATGAATCCGACTGGCATTATGTCCTCCTTATGTAGTGACCAGCTATTAATATGGTTTTGAGATTATTCTGGTGGGTCATTTCAAGAGGGGATTATTATTTCTAATATATAATTATTGATCAGTTATCCATCTGAACAAAAATTGACAGCTACCCGACGGGATTATCTGCCCATTACTCATAACAAAACAAAACACAAATAAAACAATTGTCACCTTCAAATTATAATATTAAATACAAAAAGTTAAGATTTCTCAAATTTTATTATATAACATAGGCCGCGTCCTTTTAATTCAACTGATTGTATGATATGATAAACACCAAATATTGCTTCCAATCTCGGATTATAACAAAACCAGACCCCACCCCCTTACTGTCCTTTTCCTCAACGGTAATTGCGTTACTTGAAATCTGAAATTCCCCCAATGAATGACAAGAAAGTATTAAGCAAATAGTTATTAATAATATAATTATAAACCACACACACACAAACACACACGCCCACACAAACATAAACACACACACACACACATTTAACGAAGTGGACATATGAAATAATAAGAGAAACTCGTTTTATTATTTCAAATTCAGACTTTTATTTTTTTTTTTGATATCTAACGAGATTAGATGAGAACAGTTTGTTGATTGTTTCACTGTAACGGAACTTTAACGAGGAAATGGGACAACTTTTGTCTCTGGTGTGGAGTTGCAAACCGTCTGGAGGGCTACTACTCCCATCAGAATCCATTCGTTGTTACTGGGTGACTTACAGTAGGTAGGTGCGCCACTGTCACCCTGTGGGAGAAATAAACAGTTGACTTATATACTCTCTGTCTGATTATGTTACTGTCACCCTATGTAGAGTCGGACAAAGACCTTATGTACTCTCTGTCTGATTATGTTACTGTCTACCTGTGTAGAGTCGGACAAAGACCTTATGGACTCTCTGTCTGATTATATTACTGTCACCCTATGTAGAGTCAGAACTCTCTGTCTGTTTTAAAAGAAATATCTAGATTGCACGGATAAAAAAAATCAGGGAGAAGGTTTCCTTGTTAGGGACAGTCCACATATTCCAGAAGGCTTCTTTCCAGAAACCAAACAATGAGATGTGCCCCTTGGTTACCCCGTGACTCATGCGTTTCTGTAATAGTAAAAACACTTCATCAACATACAGAATTGTTAAACACCACCATACCGAACAGAACAAATTTTTCCCACTTGTAGTTCTGAAGCACATTGTAGTGTTAGCACCAAATAAATTAGGTAGAGTGGTACATCCCAGAGGAGAGTATGCCACTGCCGTCTCAAACAGACCCTTCTGACTTAGTGTTCCTGGAAATAAAAAGACAAACACAACAATCTGTCATTGCTGAATAATTTTCAATTAATAAACTAATTTCTTAAATTCTAGCAAATAATAATTAGTACCTGACTGGACCAATGCTACGTAATTGTAATATTAGAAGAATCTTTCATAATATAATATTTCAAGAAATATATTCCATTTGCTATACGGCAACACATAAAAAAGTTCCGTTTAAATTTGTTCTTGACATTTTTTTTCATTTCTGTTAACTATTGATGACAAAAATAATATAAACATTTTTATCAAACGAACTACAAATATCAATCTATTCAAAATAAGCTCTCGGCCACGCCCAGTTGTCAATCTGGTTGCAACACATTTATAATGCATTCATATTACCCACACTCAAATGACTCACTAATGATGTTAGTAATTTATGCATTGTCATTCATATTGTACTTTAACATTTGGCTAGTCAATGTGAAAAACAGATTATATATTATACACTATATAGTCCTCGGTTTTCGTTAACAACTCTTGCGCCATTGCTGTTATTCGCTTTTGTTTCCAATGAAGCTTTCTATTCATAAAAACACACAGACCTATTTACACCTTACTGTTGTTTTTTTAAAGACATGAAATATGAATGAAAAAGCTTTCAATTTGCTTTATAAATATAAAAAAGCGATAATATATTATTTAATTCAGGAGTTCATGTTTTTTTATTATAATAAACCAATCTATTCTATGAATGGTCTGATGAGTGAAAATATTATCATTGGCGGAGATGAAAGCATTGTTTCAAAACGAGGCTTGCACAATTTGTATAAGATCTAATCTGTGTTGCAGGCCAATGTCTGATTCTTATGTGTATATAGAAGACAACATGTGACGACATTTTTATGTGTATGTAGAAGACAACTGGTTAAATGAAACTATAATGTGTAATTTGTGTATGTAGATAAGTACAATTGACTTGAAATTCTAATGATTTGTAGAAAAGTACCAGTAACTTAACATTCTAATGTGTATCTAGAAGACATATAAAATGTACCTGCATCAGAAGATCCCCAACTGACAATCTTGCAGCTATTAAAATCAATTTTTCCTGTCATGGTGGACTCATTGTAAGCACAGGCTGTTGTTTGACAAGTACCCAGAGTACTCAGTAGATTCACATAGCGGTCAGTAACTGTGATATACGCCACTCCATTGGGTCCTAAAGTAATAATTAATTCAAATCAATTGGTGAGCTCATTTAGTAAATATATTAAGTGATAACAACTTATTTACTGGTCAAACAGCCTGCACAATTTAATTACTTGTCGAACAGCCTGCACAATTTAATTACTGGTCAAACAGCCTGCACAATTTAATTACTGATCAAACAGTCTGAAAACTTATTTACTGGTCAAACAGTCTGAAAACTTATTTACTGGTCAAACAGCGTGCACAATTTATTTACTGGTCAAACAGTCTGAAAACTTATTTACTGGTCAAACAGCCTGCTTTACAGGTAAAGATACTGATGAAATGTGTAAACCTTGGGATTTTTTCAGGTCCTGCTAAAATCGATTAACACCATGATATATAAAACATTTTTTTTAATTAGGTATCTACCAAAATTGCCAAAACTAATCGTGTATTCATTCTTTACATTTATATATTGCTAGTAAGCATTAACATACACCATATCAATTCACTAATTCATTAAATATTATTTGATGTATTAACAATTTGAAATAACCACGTCCTGCTCAAATTTTGATTGTCAACAAATGAATTGGAAGGTTGTTTATAATGCTCTACTTTACATAACAAAGTGTAAGGGATTTTGACTGAGCGAATTTTTGTAAGGGGGGGGGGTGGAGAGAGAGTTTGAAGGAGAATATATTAAATAAAATGTACATTAAACGTCAAGAGTAAATAAGAGAAACTCAAGAAAAAAAATTTAAACAAACACTTTTTCCATAAGTGTTTCAGTTTAATGTGAGCAGATTTAATAAATTGATAGAAGTCAATGTTGAGAGCGAGATGACATTGTGTACAAAAGTTGAGAGAGATGACATTGTGTACAAGAGTTGAGAGAGATGACATTGTGTACAAGAGTTGAGAGAGATGACATTGTGTACAAGAGTTGAGAGAGATGACATTGTGTACAAGAGTTGAGAGAGATGACATTGTGTACAAGAGTTGAAAGAGATGACATTATGTACAAGAGTTGAGAGAGATGACATTATGTACAAGAGTTGAGAGAGATGACATTGTGTACAAGAGTTGAGAGAGGTGACATTATGTACAAGAGTTGAGAGAGATGACATTATGTACAAGAGTTGAGAGAGATGACATTGTGTACAAGAGTTGAAAGAGATGACATTATGTACAAGAGTTGAGAGAGATGACATTATGTACAAGAGTTGAGAGAGATGACATTGTGTACAAGAGTTGAAAGAGATGACAGTATGTACAAGAGTTGAGAGAGATGACATTGTGTACAAGAGTTGAAAGAGATGACATTATGTACAAGAGTTGAGAGAGATGACATTATGTACAAGAGTTGAGAGAGATGACATTGTGTACAAGAGTTGAAAGAGATGACATTATGTACAAGAGTTGAGAGAGATGACATTGTGTACAAGAGTTGAAAGAGATGACATTATGTACAAGAGTTGAGAGAGATGACATTGTGTACAAGAGTTGAAAGAGATGACATTATGTACAAGAGTTGAGAGAGATGACATTGTGTACAAGAGTTGAAAGAGATGACATTATGTACAAGAGTTGAGAGAGATGACATTGTGTACAAGAGTTGAAAGAGATGACATTATGTACAAGAGTTGAGAGAGATGACATTGTGTACAAGAGTTGAAAGAGATGACATTATGTACAAGAGTTGAGAGAGATGACATTATGTACAAGTGTTGAGAGAGATGACATTATGTACTAGAGTTGAGAGAGATTACATTATGTACAAGAATTTGAAAACTTACCATCTGTCAAATTAAATATCGGTGCCACGATTGGGTAGTTTTGATTCCCTATGGAGATTTCAACGCTGAAATATTAAAAGAATAGTATATATAAATAAAATTCAAATTAAAGTATTATGAAATATTTGTTTTAAAAAATTCATATTTCCTCGTAGCAAATGTGTATATTTTGTATTGTTTTTTCCCTTTTTAATATTTTTTTAAAAATTAACCTCACTATCTGTGTTGTTAAATATTCTAGCATAATTTGGACCTTTAAAAATATTGCTTTTTTTAATCGATTCTTCCTGACACAGTTGCTACATTTCCAGTCCATAATTTAACAGCTTGTTGATTTACTAAACTAAATACTTTTTTACTTTTTTGTAATTTTTTTTCTTGTTATACTTTTCTTTGCGTCACACAAGTTCATCTTGTTGCAACAAATGATGGCAGAGAAAGAATAATAGAATTCACTTGTAGAGTGTAAACAGACAATAAAGCAAAAAGAAAATATTGATATGGTGGATCCTAAATTATTACACAAAACCTGCCAACTATAAATTGTCTTTCCGCACCAAAAATGTTATCATATCACACATTTGTTACAATATTGTTCAGATTGACACTTTCAGTAATCCGAACTAAAATAGCTTCAAATTAGTAGGCCTACATTTCTCGTAACAATGATCACACAACCACTCCAACAAATTATATTAAATATTATAAAAAGAAAGATGATTTATCATTTGAAACATTTTGACTTGGTAACACAGAATGGGAAAACGAAAAATGTTCCGTCTAAATTTACTTATGATATTTTATTTACTTTTCTTTAACAAGGGAGAGCAGCGAAATACAATCAACAGTTTTTATTATCTCAATTAGTTTCAATAGAACTAAAAATCTCAACTTAAACTGTTCAAATTAAATAAAATCAGTCATGCACTCCTAGTATAGCAAATATATTTGCAATAAATGTTTATTGCTTTAAATATTTATTGCTTTATTGTTTGACCACATTCAAAGAGTTTGGAATAGATGTTATCTCTTTCATGCGATATAGTACAAATCGTTTTTTGAGATTGGCCAATTTTGCTAACAAACCTTTGCTCTAACATATATGTGTATTTATATATAATCATCATTAGTTTTAGCGTTCAGTATATTCTGTTACCTTAAATTACCAGCTAGGGCGGCGGTGATAACACTTTTACAAATGCTGGTGGTCAAAAATGTTTTTTTCAGTACACCATCAATGGTTGCTGTGGTCAGTACAGCGTTACAGGATACACGCCGTGTGGTCCCCGTAGGAATTGTAATGTTGGAGACTCCAGAGAACAGGCAGTCATCACTGACCGGTACACCGTTTAATATACGGAATGAAATTGTTTTCTGACATACTGAAATCACAACAATAACAATGTACAGGATGAGTCTTTGTGACATACTGAAGTCACAAAAATAAACAAAATACTGAATATGTGATACAAATGTAACTAGAGTCTTTTCTAAAAATATAAAGATAAATATTTAAACAAAAAATCATTTTAATTAACTGCATGACAAAGAAATAGTTTTCTCTCCACTGAATTTGTCTACATAAACATACACAAGGAAAAGTAACTTTAACACTTTTTAAGACTAACACTTTTTTCACTTCACAATTTTTAGAGCATTTTCGAAAAAAAAAAATGCTCTATTGTCCCCGTTTTGTCTGTCCGTCCGTCCGTCCATCATCACCCTAGATCTCAACAACCTTAAGTCCTAGACCCATGATGTATATATCATTTTGTAGGTCTTGGCCTGCCAAGAAATGACATTTTTCCATTTCGCGATCTGACCTCTCAGGGCCGTAAAAGGGGCCTTAGTACCGTTTTTTACTATATAAGCTATATTAATAAAGGAGCGCTATATCTCAGCAACTATAAGTTCTAGACCCATGATGTATATATCATTTTGTAGGTCTTGGCCTGCCATGTGTACATCAAAAGTTCATTTCGTGATAGGACCTCTGAGGGCCGGGCTTCAGGGCTCCTAAGGGGCTTATATATTATATATACACCTTGTACGTTCAATAGTCCGTTCATTTGGTGCGAAATACTGCAGCACGTAGTTTCACCAAGATTTATTAAGAAACTCATCAAATGAAATAGTAAGCTTGTGTTCTGAGTTTAATTGAAATTATCAGAGCTATGCAACAATTGACGGAGTTTTCGGACGATTAAATGACTATAATTTCGAATGTTTTCAATTATGAGTCCTATTTCAGTAACCACAAACCACTTGTAGTTAGATTTAAGAGACAATAATTTTTTTTCAAATATAAAGAAACGTCTTTATAATTTTTTTTTTACAAATATATGCATTACACAATTGAATTTATAAACATTTCCAAAATTTACAAATATTTACTGAAAGATAGCATACGTACTGATACATAATACGAAAATGCGCTAACACGTCCTGTGTCCAGAATGGAACAGGCTTAATTGCTTGTTTTATATATATGGAGCAAATAACAAGTTTTAATACATAAATATATTGTTAAATGGAACTTTTTCGTCTTGTAAAACAAACATATTTTTAACATGTGTACTTACATGATGGTGGAACTGTGGTTGTTGGTGTTGTGGTTGTTGTGGTTGTAGTTGGTGTAGTGGTGGTTGGTGTAGTGGTGGTTGGTGTAGTGGTGGTTGTTGTTGAGGTTGTGGTTGTTGTAGGAGGTGTAGTGGTTGTTGTGGTTGTCGTGGTTGTTGGTGTTGTAGTTGTGGTTGTGGGGGTGGTTGTTGGTGGTGGTGCTGCAGTTGTTGGTGCTGCCGTTGGTGGTGGTGGTGGTGGCAGACCGCAGGAAATACTGGCACTACATCGACATTGTTGGTACAGCATCTGGTCAGCTGGAAGGATACATGAGATTGTATGAAAAAAAGATTACAGAAGATTACGCAAGATTACATGAGATATGACAACGCAATAAAAATGTTATGCTGAATAACAAATAGAAACTAAATAGAAGTCAAATTTTTGCATAAAAATTAAACCTCAGTGTTGTTATGTATTTGTATGAAAGGTCTAGACTCAGTGTTGTTATGTATTTGTATGAAAGGTCTAGACTCAAGGTTGTTATCTATTTGTATGAAAGGACTAGAATTGGAAGCAACTTTTGCTGATTGTTAGCAAATTAATACAATATAATGTGTATGTGTCAAACTATAATAAATTTCATAGTAAACAGCACATTTTACGGCAAATAAAGATGAAAATAATGATTTCAAATATTTATTTTTGTGAAAGAAATGGAAAAACACAAATTTACTGTTGATTTCACTTGTTTTATTATTTAATCAACAAAACAAACATATCACCATCTTAAACAACTTGTTTTGATTACTATTAAAATCTTGTTCAGTTATGTTTCGTTCTTGTTAAGTGTTTTGTGAGACTCAAAATGTGTTTTTTTTTAAAAAAAGAACATAAAACAGTTCATAGAAAGTCTATTTACATTGAACACAGCACTAAACAAATATCATATTATAGGGTTCATAGACAGTCTATTTACATTGAACACAACACTAAACAAATATCATATTATAGGATTCATAGAAAGTCTATTTACATTGAACACAACACTAAACAAATATCATATTATAGGGTTCATAGACAGTCTATTTACATTGAACACAACACTAAACAAATATCATATTCTAGGGTTCATAGACAGTCTATTTACATTGAACACAACACTAAACAAATATCATATTATAGGGTTCATAGACAGTCTATTTACATTGAACACAACACTAAACAAATATCATATTCTAGGGTTCATAGACAGTCTATTTACATTGAACACAACACTAAACAAATATCATATTATAGGGTTCATAGAAAGTCTATGTACATTGAACACAACACTAAACAGATATCATATTATAGGGTTGATAGAAATGTAAACAATAGTGTAGTGTGGTTTCTGCAACCAATAAAATTATGTTAAAATGCACCATAAGTCACTTGCAGTTGAACCACAATAAATATATTTCATTATATACTGTGATGGTTAAAGTTAATTAACAGCTTAGGAACCTTTCATTCATTCGCATGTCGCCATCTGTTCTGTGTGTGGTCTCAATCTCAAGATTGCCCACTTAGGTCTATGTATATTTGTGTAACATGTGACGTACTATCAAGTGTTTCCACCTTGAGCTGTTTCAAAATGAATATCTCATCATTAACGCATTAACCAGTTTATTTGGTGGCATTCTAGAGAAGTGTTATTCAAATTATAAATTTTCGCATCTATGCTTGTCAAGAACTTACTTCCCAACAGGCTTGCGGAGCCGCCAAAATTTTTTCCGGCTCCGGCTCCCACAAATTTGACGGTTCCGGCTCCCTATTAAGATAGTATCACACAAGACAAAAATGTTTGTAATTGCGCCACGCAAACATGCCGCTGATAAAAAGTTATGCAAATTTTGTCGCGTTCACCCCCATAGCAGGCCCGTAGCGTGCGGGGGGGGGGGCCAGGGGGGCCGGGGCCCCCCGGCGTTTTGTCTGGCCCCCTCTGCTTATTTGTTCTACTTAGTAAAATGTATTACCTGCCCCCCTGCTATTGCCTGGCCCCTGCTGTAAAATGCCTGGCCCCTGCTGTAGAATTTTCACGCTACGGGGCTGCCCCATAGTCAGGAACTTGAAAATATACGCATGTCGGTTTTACTAAAAACAAACCATTTCAGTGCATCCAGAATCATATCATTATTTTCGACCGAGGTGTCACTGGTCGCCATTTTCATAAGTAATAAAAAGTTATTTCAATGATCAAATTAGCAATTAGTAAGTACAATGATACATTATTTTAAATAGTTTAAAGACTTCAGTATTTATATTTATTATTCGGACCCGTGGCAAATATGCACATAGTTTAGCTATACTTATATATTGTTGTTGTTTTTTTTTATATAATTGCTTGAATTGTATGAATTGTATGATTTAATCGTTACTCAGTGTCTAGGGAAATAGAGTAGATAAATTTATAAGGCTGTGGCTATACCCCAATAAAATCCGATTGTTATTCGGACCCGTGGCAAATATGTGTCTAATAAAGTTTAAATATAGCTAAGCTTAGTGCATATTTGCCATAACAATCGTATTTTATTGGGACCCGGGTCCGTATAGCCACAGCCTTATAAATTTATCTACTCTATTTCAGATATTCTGTTTATAATAAAATGGTTAAATACAGAAAGCGATCATTTTGTTTTAAGTTTATTACAAATTCGCGGCAGCCCCGTAGCGTGAAAATTCTACAGCAGGGGCCAGGCATTCTACAACAGGGGCCAGGCAATAGCAGAGGGGCAGGTAATACATTTTACTGAGTAGAGCAAATAAGCAGAGGGGGCCAGACAAAACGCAAGGGGGGCTAAGCCCCCCTGGCCCCCACACACGCTACGGGCCTGATTCGCGGTCAAATAATAATACAAAACTGTTTTAACTTTATATATAATAAAATAACATGCCATTAAAAAATTTTGGAGGGTAAACAAGATTTTAAACGAACACAAAACGATTCCCCGTTAAAGATTACGTGTGGTGATGTGCGTGCACGCTATCATTTTAACGCTGTTACTGTTGTGGCGTTCGTAAAAATATAGGAGGCAAACAATCAAACAAATTTAGAATTTTAAAGCTAAAAATAAAAAAAAATTCTGCTGTAAAAAAAGTATTTGGGAGCCGTGGAGCCGCCAGATTTTTTCTGCTCCGGCTCCGGCTCCAGCAAAAAGCGGCTCCCGGCTCCTCGGCTCCGGCTCCGGCAGCCTGCTTCCCATGCACGCACATACAAACACAATTATACATACACAATTATACATACACAATTACACATACACAATTACACATACACAATTACACATACACAATTACACATACACACACAAACAATTTACTGATGAAATAATTTCAGAATTATTATAGAACACTACTCACTAACACCCATTAACAAATTCATTTGCATTTAAAAATCTAAGTATACCAACCATTGCAAATCATTTATGATTTTTTTTATATTGGCCTTAGACCACAAGGTTGCCCACTCCTGTAATATACTGTTTGCTTACACTGAACACATTTTATAGACTGTTTACTTACACTGAACACATTTTATAGACTGTTTACTTACACTGAACACAACATTGATTTCTGTAATCAGCTAAATAACAACAGTCTCTGTTATCTCGTACAGTATATGTACTACGTAGCTGGTTGTAGTAAGTAGATAACAAGAGACTCCTGTAATAGAAAGTACATCATAGACACTAGAGTTGAGATTTATTGTTACTCAATTACGAATTATTTAATGCGTGTAAGTACTTAAAAAATATATACCGTCTTGTTTTTTCTTCACTTTTGTTTTGATATTTTGTTTCGAATGATGTGTTAGTGAGCTTGGTTATAGAATGTACTAGTAAGTTTACTTCAAGTATGTACTAGTAAGTTTACTTCAAGAATGTACTAGCAAGTTTACTTCAAGAATGTACTAGCAAGTTTACTTCAAGAATGTACTAGCAAGTTTACTTCAAGAATGTACTAGTAAGTTTACTTCAAGAATGTACTAGTAAGTTTACTTCAAGTATGTACTAGTAAGTTTACTTCAAGTATGTACTAGTAAGTTTACTTCAAGTATGTACTAGTAAGTTTACTTCAAGAATGTACTAGCAAGTTTACTTGAAGCATGTACTAGTAAGTTTACTTCAAGAATGTACTAGTAAGTTTACTTCAAGTATGTACTAGTAAGTTTACTTCAAGTATGTACTAGTAAGTTAACTTCAAGAATGTACTAGTAAGTTAACTTCAAGAATGTACTAGTAAGTTTACTTACTATGTATTTGGTATACTTAAAGAAAGTGTAAGTGGTCCTCATAATGAATGTATGTGTCCCCCACTAAAAGAATGTTTGAGTGGCAACTTTAAGAATATAAGAGTGGCCCACTCAATGAATGTGTGATGGGCCCACTCAATGGATGTGTGATGGGCCCACTCAATGGATGTGTGATGGGCCCGATCAATGAATGTGTGCTGGGCCCACTTAATGAATGTGTGAGTGAACTACTTAAAGAATTTAAGAGTGGCCCAAATTAATGAATGTGTGATAGGCCCAATTAATGAATGTAAGAGTGGCCCACTTAATGAACTGTGATGGGCCCACTCAATGAATGTGTGATGGGCCCACTCAATGAATGTGTGATGGGGCCACTTAATGAATGTGTGATGGGCTCACTCAATGAATTGTGATGGACCCACTCAATGAATGTAAGAGTGGCCCACTTAATAAATGTGTGATGGGCCCACTTAATGAATGTATGATAGGCCCACTCAATGAATGTGTGATGGGCCCACTTAATGAATGTAAGAGTGGCCCACTTAATGAATGTGTGATGGGCCCACTTAATGAATGTTAGAGTGGCCCACTTAATGAATGTTAGAGTGGCCCACTAAATGAATGTGTGGTGAGCCTACTTAATGAATGTAAGAGTGACCAACTTAATGAATGTGTGATGGGCCCACTCAATGAATGTGTGATGGGCCCACTCAATGAATATGAGTTAATGAATGTATATTTGCTAGTAAAGTGACCTCACTACCTACCCGCTGTAGTTACAGTTGAGTGGTTGAGTGAAGTAAGTTTTGCCATCGGGACCAACATAGGTATTGATGTAAATATCTACAGCATGTACACATGTCACTAGAGCAGCCAAGCTAAGAAATAATTTCATCCACATTTTTTATACTTATTCACTTGTTACTTTTGTTTTCTTGTCTGAAGTTTTTATTTTTAATTATCTGGTGGGTGTTGTTTATTGTTTACTACTGTATTCTTCCGAGTGATATTTCTGTTAGAAATTGGAAAAAAAGTTTGGTAACTAATGCTAAATTTTTTTTTAAATATGTAGATTAATTTATGAATTACTCTCAAACTTAAAATAGTTAAAAAATGTTAGATAAGTCTATTCATCTATAACGTTGTATCGGCAGGACATTATTTTTGGTATTAAGTAAAAGAAAAATGTTTAAAGCAAAGTGTCGTTCGTCGCCGTGTAAAATGATTTGGTTCCGTATTTGCCTAATTTCAGTTCAAATGTTTCATTTCTCTGTTAAAATTACTCGAATCATGCACCTAGATTTCTTGTTTGTTGTTGTTGAGAACGGTTGCGGACCACGCGTGCAAAGACTTTGCCTACAATGCTCAGCAATGAAATACCCCTGTAGTTGTTACAGTCGCTGAGATCCCCCTTATTCTTGTACAGAGTGACTATCTTGGCGTTGCGCATGTCTTGCGGAACTCTGCCTTCCTTCCAACACAGGCAGAGGAGCTCATGGAGTGGCTCTAATAAGGCGGGTTTTCCGCAGTTGATGATCTCAGGCGGGATGCCATCCTCACCCGGCGATTTACCACTGTTTAGGGCATCAATGGCTTCACTGAGTTCGTCCAGCTCCTTTAGGACGGTCAAGTCTTCCAAAGCGTCCAATGCTCTCTGTGTGACAGAGCTTCCACTGGAGTACAACTCTCGATAGTGTTCCACCCACCTGCCCATTTGCTTGCTTTTGTCAATGATGATCTCCCCTGATTTGGACTTCAAGGGTGCAGTCTTCTTTAATGATTTGCCAGTTGCTTGCTTGATGCCTTCATACATCCTCCTTATTTTGCCAGTCTCCGACGCTTGCTGGATGCTATCCGCCAGTTGAAGCCAGTAGTCATTTGCGCAGCGACTGGCAGTCTGCTGGGCCTTTCTCCAAGCAGCCTTCAGCTCCAGAAGATTGTGCTGACTTGGGTCACGTTTGTAGCTTATCAGTGCTTTTCTCTTTGCATCAATGACGGGCTCTAGTTCAATAACGTTTGCCTCAAACCAGTCGGTGTTCTTGTGCTCCCTTGTACCATACGTCAGAGCAGCAGTTCTTTAGATAGTGTTCCGGAGCGATTTCCACATATCTTCTGCATTCGACTCTTGGTTCCAGCTTTGCAGTTCCCCCAGCCTTGCTATGAACTCTTGGTTTTGGCTTGGTTGGTGGTCTGACTGGTGTTGATTTTTGGCTGGCATTTCTTTTTGGAGTGATGGAGTCTCTTGGGGCGTAGCTTTATCTTGGA
Source organism: Bulinus truncatus (assembly GCA_021962125.1). Classification (NCBI taxonomy): domain Eukaryota; kingdom Metazoa; phylum Mollusca; class Gastropoda; family Planorbidae; genus Bulinus; species Bulinus truncatus. Next base: position 270,161 of record JAGDYQ010000340.1, read on the forward strand.
GACAATGAGGGAGTGGTCTGTATCGCAATCGGCGCTATTGTAGGCTCTGGTGTTACGAACGTTATTCAGAGAGTCGCGCCTGGTGATGATCAGGTCCAACTGGTGCCAGTGATTTGATCTTGGATGTCTCCAGGACGCCTTGTGACATGCCTTGTTCTGAAAGTAGGTGTTTGTCACGCATAGGCCGTGATAGCAGCAGAGTTCGAGTAATCTCTGGCCGTTTTCGTTCATTTTCCCTATGCCATGGTGACCCAGCACACTTGACCAAGAGTCATGGTCAGAACCAACACGAGCGTTAAAATTCCCCCAGAAGGTAGAGGTGTTCCGAAGCAGGGACTGCGGCAATGGCGCTGTTTAATAGCTCATAGAACTGGTCTTTAGTCTCCGTGTTTGCTTGCATGGTTGGTGCATATATGCAGAGGAGGTTGGCGGTACCAGATGCTGTGAATAGACGCAGGTGGCGGATTCTCTCCGTGCCGTGGGAAGGAGGTTCAATCATTTGGAGCAGGGTGTTCTTTATGGCGAAGCCAACTCCGTGTTCTCTGGATTCCTCGACGTCTTGCCCTAGCCAAATAAACGTATAGTGTGCTTCCCTCAAAGATCCAGTCTCTGGGAGGCGCGTTTCTTGTAAGGCTGCCACATCGATGTTTAGTCTGTGCAGCTCAAGATCGATGACTGCGGTCTTGCGGAAGTCATCGATTTTCTGTAAGTCATCAGTCAGTCCAGTGCGCATAGTGCGCACGTTCCAGCTTGCAATGCGGAGAGCTGGAGACTCCGTCTTTATCTTTGAATGTCTTCCTGGTGCATGTGGTAACGGTCTGCCTGTTGAGCTGCGCTCTAAGCTCTAGGCACCCACTGGAGCAGGCAGGCCGTGGTTGTCAACACCTTATTGGCCGGGGGATGCCCAGCTTAAGGCGGGCGGTAGTTGACCTGTGGGACTACGAGGGACCCTCCCACCATTGAAGACAGCCTGTGGCGTCCAGCTCTACGCCAATTGAGCAAGGACTTATAACCCGTAGACTGCTGTCTTCTTGTTTGTGCTCTCGCCGTGAGGCGAGACTGGAGTAACGTCTCCAGAGCGCAGGCATGGGCGAAGTTTGTGGAGGCCTTGCGCTGCCCAGACAACAGGGCCTCCGTCTCGGCTTTGTCGACGGGGTCCAAGGGGGTGCAAAGCACCATGCTTGGAGACGACTTGGCTGCAGAAGTTGCCGGACATCGTGGATGATGTACATTCGTCTTAGGGACTCCGGCTCCAGATTTTTCCTCGGGGTTGACTCCCGAAGCCTTTCCCATGGGTGGGTGAGCCTGCAAGGCAGCAGCGGTTTGGCATCAGGGTTTTCCTTCCCCTAGATGGGTTGCCCTCCCAAGCTGACGAACCCCAACTGCTTGAAGCGGCTGGTTTTGAGGCGCCAGTGGCCGCCTTTGCCCCTTCTCCTGTCAGTAGAAGCAGTTTCGCCGGGCTTGAGTTAAGGTTTTCGTAAACCGCGTGTACCCCGAATCACAATGCGGCTTCCAACAAGAAAGATCCACTGTCGACATGATATTCTCAGTGCGTCACTCCAGGAGAAGTGCAGAGAACAGCAGATGCCGCTGTACATCGCCTTCATCGACCAAACCAAGGCGTTTGACTTAGTAAGCAGAAGCGGCCTGTTCCTTTTACTGAAGATCGGCTGTCCACCCCAGTTGCTGAACATTATAACCTCCTTTCACGATAATATGCAGGGAGTAGTCAGCTACGATGGGGACACTTCAGAACCCTTTACAATCAAAAGCGGAGTCAAACAAGGCTGTGTTCTAGCGCCTACACTATTCGGCATATTTTTCTCTATGGTGCTGAATTTTGCATTTAAAGACTCTACAGAAGGTGTCTACCAGAAGTGATGGAAAGCTGCTGAACATGGCCCGCCTAAGCGCAAAAACCAAGATCCGCACTATCCTTATCAGAGACATGCTGTTCGCTGATGACGCAGCCCTGACAGCACACACAGAGGAACACCTACAGCTCCTGATGGATCGCTTAGCTCAAACATACATAAAATTCGGACTGACCATCAGCATCAAGAAAACCAACATCATGGGTCAAGGCATCCCAGCTCCACCCTCAATCACCACGACAACGAAGTTCTGGAGGTCGCCGACATATTCACATACCTGGGCTCCACCATCACCAGCAGTCTGTCCCTGGATGATGAGATCGACAAGAGGCTTGCCAAAGCAACCAGCGTCATGGCCAGACTAAGCAAACGAGTATGGACTAACAACCAATTGACACTGAACACCAAGCTCAAGGTATACCAGACATGTGTTCTCAGCACTCTTTTGCATGGCAGCAAAACATAGACTACCTATACCAAACAGGAAAATCGACTCGAGAGCTTCCACCTCCACTGTCTCCGACGCATCCTTGGCATCAGATGGCAGGTAAAATCACCAACACTGCCGTACTCAAACAAGCCAGCTCACTGAGCATGCATCTCCTTCTGTGCCAAAGATGTCTACACTGGCTGGGTCATGTGCATCGAATGCAAGATGGACGCATACCAAAGGACATCCTATATGGCGAGCTTGCCACTGGGCATCGCCCCGTTGGTCGTCCGCAACTGCGATTCAAGGATGTCTGCAAACGCGACCTCAAACTGACCGGCATCAGCCTCGACAATTGGGAACAGCTCGCCGACGACCGGAGCGAGTGGCGACAGGCTGTTCACAAAGGCATCCTTAATGGTGAACAATTAAGGAACCAACAGCAGGAGACCAAAAGACAGAGAAGGAAGATAGCACGGCAAAAACAGGCCCTCGGTCCTCCATCCAGCTTCATTTGTGGCCACTGCGGAAGAGTCTGTCAGTCCAGGATCGGTCTGCTGAGTCATTCAAGAACCTGCTCTCAAAACACGACTAGATGACTAACCTAGAGCGCTACCATCATCTTTCGAGATGGACGGTTCGCCTACTACATGTTGTTTTAAAACAAATAAAATAAATTGCTATTACTTATTGTCTAGCCCTTAATGACCAAATACAACATTTTTCAGACTGAATTCAAAACTATTTGACTGAGTGAAGAAATGATTTTTTTATCTACCAGCTAACTGTTCAAGTATTGTCACAATAGTCCCGTCTAGATGAAATTGTCACATTTTGTTCCACAGTGTTTCGTATTTCCCCCATTGTCAAATCTTGTCCAGTATTTTCCACATTGACCAATGTTGTTACATCTTTCTGATAGTGTACCAAAAAACCACAGATATTTCAAAGAAAAGTTTTGTAAGCATTTTTTTCGAAAGTTTTAGGAATTATTGCGATAAATTCTTTATAAAGGGAAATAATTTAAACATTCTGAATTTAGTTATCGCCCTCTTTTATCCCATACAGAAGAAGAAATAAAAACTTAATAGGTAAAAGTTTATTGAGTAGTTTTCACTACTTGTTTCGCGTTATAGTTACTTTCATTTCATTGACACTGAACATTACACATGGTTGTTTACTTATAGATAATTTAATGGTGATTCTCACTACATTCAAATATTTACATAAAGACTCTCAAATAAAGCCCTAAGATTTTAATTCTACTTTATAAGATAAATTCCAAAGTTCTCACCTGAATTTCTCCAGATTGTGTGTCTTATTCCTTGACTGTCTATCTGATTCTTTAAAAGATGTTTTCTGGGATCACGTGATAAACGGGTTATCTACTGTTTCACAGGAACGTGTTTTCAAAAATAAATAACGGAACTTTAAAAAAAAAAAATGAAAACTACGAGGTTTGTGTCTCTACCTATGTGTGTGTATCTGTGTGTATAGTATTCAAGACGTACGTCTAGCCCAGTCTTTTAAGTCTATTTCAAAAAGAAAAAGTCGGTTTATTTAGTCTCGCCTATTGACACACATGAAAACTGAGACGTTAGGGCTAGGTTTGTTCTAATTATTGAAATCAAACACGTCACAAGGGCGGCTGATAACTGCACCTGCATGAAATGATGAAAATATTCATTTTAATAACACTGAGAAAATATTGATTTTAATAACACTGAGAAAATAGTTTAAAGTCTTTGCCTCCTGAGGGAAATGTAATCTATGTAAAAGACCAACACGTACGACAAGAACTTCTAAAAATGAAATATTAAAGTTCCTTAGTCTCTCGGTCTAAGGGACAGGAAAATCTCACGCGTTTAATTAGTCCTATGATTGGGGTCATCATTTCAGGGTTTGACAATTGTTTGGGTTCCCATCATATCAGACTGACTGACGCAGTTAGTGCTAACATGACTGACTGACGGTGTTAGTGCTAACAAGATTGACGTTGTTAGTGCTAACAAGACTGACGGTGTTAGTGCTAACAAGACTGACGCTGTTAGTGCTAACTTGACTGACTGACGGTATTAGTGCTAACATGACTGACTGACGGTGTTAGTGCTAACAAGTTTACTAGAAGGTAAAATTCGTTAAAAGTAGCTCTTTTAATAAATGTCTCAAAATATACAAAAATTAGTCATTTATTTATTTTCAATTTATTAAAACACAAACTTTAAATCTTATGTTAAAATCTAGTAGTCTCATGATGAATGTATCGGCTGGTAGTCTCATAATGAATGTATCGGCTGAGTTTCATAATAAATGTATCGGCTGGTAGTCTCATAATGAATGTATCGGCCGGTAGTTTCATGATGAATGTATCGGCTGGTAGTCTCATAATGAATGTATCGCCTGGTAGTCTCATAATGAATGTATCGGCTGGTAGTCTCATAATGAATGTATCGGCTGGTAGTCTCATAATGAATGTATCGGCTGGTAGACTCATAATGAATGTATCGGCCGGTAGTCTCATGATGAATGTATCGGCCGGTAGTTTCATGATGAATGTATCGGCTGGTAGTCTCATAATGAATGTATCGGCCGGTAGTCTCATGATGAATGTATCGGCCGGTAGTCTCATGATGAATGTATCGGCTGGTAGTCTCATAATGAATGTATCGGCTGAGTTTCATAATAAATGTATCGGCTGGTAGTCTCATAATGAATGTATCGGCCGGTAGTTTCATGATGAATGTATCGGCTGGTAGTCTCATAATGAATGTATCGCCTGGTAGTCTCATAATGAATGTATCGGCTGGTAGTCTCATGATGAATGTATCGGCTGGTAGTCTCATAATGAATGTATCGGCTGGTAGTCTCATAATGAATGTATCGGCCGGTAGTCTCATGATGAATGTATCGGCCGGTAGTTTCATAATGAATGTATCGGCTGGTAGTCTCATAATGAATGTATCGGCCGGTAGTCTCATGATGAATGTATCGGCCGGTAGTCTCATAATGAATGTATCGGCTGGTAGTCTCATAATGAATGTATCGGCTGAGTTTCATAATTAATGTATTGGCTGGTAGTCTCATGATGAATGTATCGGCTGGTAGTCTCATAATGAATGTATCGGCTGGTAGTCTCATGATGAATGTATCGGCTGGTAGTCTCATAATGAATGTATCGGCTGAGTTTCATAATGAATGTATCGGCTGGTAGTCTCATAATGAATGTATCGGCTGGTAGTTTCATGATGAATGTATCGCCTGGTAGTCTCATAATGAATGTATCGGCTGGTAGTCTCATGATGAATGTATCGGCTGGTAGTCTCATAATGAATGTATCGGCTGAGTTTCATAATTAATGTCTCGGCTGGTAGTCTCATAATGAATGTATCGGCTGGTAGTTTCATGATGAATGTATCGCCTGGTAGTCTCATAATGAATGTATTGGCTGGTAGTCTCATAATGAATGTATCGGCTGGTAGTCTCATAATGAATGTATCGGCTGAGTTTCATAATTAATGTCTCGGCTGGTAGTCTCATGATGAATGTATCGGCTGGTAGTCTCATAATGAATGTATCGGCTGGTAGTCTCATAATGAATGTATCGGCTGGTAGTCTCATAATGAATGTATCGGCTGGTAGTCTCATAATGAATGTATCGGCTGGTAGTCTCAAGATGAATGTATCGGCTGTTAGTCTTATCATGAATGTATCGGCTGAGTTTCATAATGAATGTATCGGCTGGTAGTCTCATAATGAATGTATCGGCTGAGTTTCATAATAAATGTATCGGCTGAGTTTCATAATGAATGTATCGGCTGGTAGTCTTATAATGAATGTATCGGCTGCGTTTCATAATGAATGTATCGGCTGAGTTTCATAATGAATGTATCGGCTGGTAGTCTCATAATGAATGTATCGGCTGGTAGTCTCATAATGAATGTATCGGCTGGTAGTCTCATAATGAATGTATCGGCTGGTAGTCTCATAATGAATGTATCGGCTAAGTTTCATAATGAACGTATCGGCTGGTAGTCTCATAATGAATGTATCGGTTGGATGTCTCATGATGAATGTATCGGCTGAGTTTCATAATTAATGTCTCGGCTGGTAGTCTCATGATGAATGTATCGGCTGGTAGTCTCATAATGAATGTATCGGCTGGTTGTCTCATAATGAATGTATCGGCTGGTAGTCTCATGATGAATGTATCGGCTGGTAGTCTTATAATGAATGATTCGGCTGGGATTCCTTATAACGTGGATGCATTAAGTACCTGACTATATTCCCTTCCATTTTAAGGACTCTGATTTCCATTTCACACACACATATCTGTTACTAAATGTGTACCCAATGTTACAATATAACAATCATTTAAGTGACAGTGTTACAATATATATGTCAATAGAGGTAGCCTATATCCAGTATGTAACGCATGTATTTACGGATGTAACAAATAGGAAGTGAACATGCTATATGAACATTCCATATGGTATAAAATAACATTGAGTAGGAGTGGCTCCATACCGTATACTGCGCAGTCTAATAAACGGCTTACTTCCTGATACCTAGCATCTCTTGTAATGGGACTCAGTCAGGCTACTGTGTTAAGGTGGCCATATTTTTATTTAGACTAACACAAGAACAAAGTGTCATCAGCACATTTAGACTAACACAAGAACAAAGTGTCTTCAGCACATTTAGACTAACACAAGAACAAAGTGTCTTCAGCACATTTAGACTAACACAAGAACAAAGTGTCATCAGCACATTTAGACTAACACAAGAACAAAGTGTCTTCAGCACATTTAGACTAACACAAGAACAAAGTGTCTTCAGCACATTTAGACTAACACAAGAACAAAGTGTCATCAGCACATTTAGACTAACACAAGAACAAAGTGTCTTCAGCACATTTAGACTAACACAAGAACAAAGTGTCTTCAGCACATTTAGACTAACACAAGAACAAAGTGTCACCAGCACATTTAGACTAACACAAGAACAAAATGTCATCAGCACATTTAGACTAACACAAGAACAAAGTGTCATCAGCACATTTAGACTAACACAAGAACAAAGTGTCATCAGCACATTTAGACTAACACAAGAACAAAGTGTCTTCAGCACATTTAGACTAACACAAGAACACAGTGTCTTCAGCCCATTTAGACTAACACAAATTTCAAATCTTTGGAACGTTTAGAGATTAGTGATAATTAAAAGATATTTATCGGATTTCCGAAAACACAATACGACAACGCCCAGACAACGCAAATTAAATCGTCTAACAACTGATAGATGTTCAATAGCATTGTAAGTATGTAAGGATTGGCAACTATTTGAGCCAATGGCCACAGCATTATGTGAGATAATCTATTTAAATAATGATGTATATTTTCTTTCGCTATAAACTGTCTTTAAATGATTACAATCCTGTAAATATCGAGCGAATGACAGTTTTACAAGACCGACTTTACTTTGACAATCCTGTAAATATCGAGCGAATGACACTAATACAAGACCTACTTTACTTTGACAATCCTGTTAAAATCGGGCGAATGACACTAATACATGACCTACTTTACTTTGACAATCCTGTTAAAATCGGGCGAATGACACTAATACATGACCTACTTTACTTTGACAATCCTGTTAAAATCGGGCGAATGACACTAATACATGACCTGTTGCTTCATGTGCTGATGACAGTAGTATATATCCACACACATTGTGACATTAGACACACATGTTAAAATTAGACACACATTGTGAAATAAGACACATATTGTGAAATTAGACACACATGGTGAAATTAGACATACATGGTGAAATTAGACATATATTGTGACATTAGACATTTAAGAATCTTGCTCTTTATCTATTTCTTCTTTTCGATGTAGCCAAACCCGCGTGGGGCCGGGTACTGCTGGTAATAAATCAATGCAACTTTCATTCATGTAAACGAGCAAAGGGGGAGCGGAGAGCATCCGCATCAAACAACTAAATAAACCGTACTTGGCCCGAGGGCAGTAGACCGCCCATATTTTGGTCTAGAGTTTAGTGTCTGATATTACACTAGTTCAACTCTAGTTCGTTTGATTTGATTCTGAATACTGGGTGTGTACAACTGGTCTTATTGAATAGAACATGTTCAACAAATCTAGTTTGATCAATAACTTTATCGAATACGTCATGATATTAAGACAAATGAAAGTTAAAACATTGTGGACTGTCTTTGTTCCCTATACTTTCTAGTTGACATCTGAATTCACTGGAAAATGATTTTTTAATCTTATACATCGGTAGCTATTTGGTTTACAATGATATAAACAACCAAACATTACCAACAGCCAAACATTACCAACAACAAAACATTACCAACAATAAAACATTACCAACAACCAAACATTACCAACAATAAAACATTACCAACAATAAAACATTACCAACAACCAAACATTACCAACAACCAAACATTACCAACAACAAAACATTACCAACAACCAAACATTACCAACAACAAAACATTACCAACAACAAAACATTACCAACAACAAAACATTACCAACAATAAAACATTACCATCAACAAAACATTACCAACAACCAAACATTACCAACAACAAAACATTACCATCAATCAAACATTACCAACAATAAAACATTACCAACAGTTGTTAGTCACGGTTAATTGAAACTGAACGATTGATCCATATAAATAATATAATGTTATAAAATGTTCTGTCTTCTAATAGTACTGACAGACAAATAGATAGATGATAATATATATGTATATATAAAGATAGATAAACGGACATGTATTTCAACTTCTAAACTTCAAAAAAAGAGAATACTATATTTATTGTTTTATCGGTGATACAAGACAACGATTAGTATAGGTGTGTCAAGCTAAAGTCTGCCATTTCTTTATATAGATGTGTCAATCTAAAGCCTGCCATATTCATTTTTAATCTTCTAATTTACTAAGACAGATAAATGTTTGTGGTGGTTTGAGTTTTATGCAAGGAATACAAAGTTGTCTTGACCTGTATAATCCAGGCACTACTAGATCAGCCATCATCTTGACGTGACTGGGATGTGGCGGGTAGGTTGATGTAATGGCTGCAGGTAGGTGCAATGTTGATATTTGTGTTAGCAGGCTGTTGCTATTCAATACACAGGTGTGTCCGTTTAACCTGGCTACGCTTCCAGCAGAAATAATTAGATTCAATCAACACGGCAGAGAGTACTACATATGATGGGTATATATTAGTCTTTTTTTTTGACTGGTTACGTTCAAAGACAAACACAAGAATTTGAGTGTCACATTCAAATTAATTGATGATTTCATTTAATATTCAACTAAACATATATTTAAACATAGGCTGGGGTAGAAATAACCAGATTAGCAGTTGTTAAACAAATATAAATATTAATGTAGAGAAATCATGTCTGAGGCCGGACCCAATACAAATGTTACGGAACTGTCTAAATTTACAAAAATGTACTGTAATATTTATTTAAATTAAATTGACCTGACTGTTGTATGATTGTATATCCGACATGATTGTATGATTTTATATCCGACATGATTGTATATCGTTCTATTTCTTCAAGGTATCGAATATACACAAATAAAATCAAGTTTATTATAGTAAACAAAGTGTACACACCGTTAACATTATTTGTCTTCACGAAGTAAAGATGCTTACATTTCATCACGTAGTAAAGATTCTAACATTTCATCACGTAATAAAGATGCTAACATTTCATCACGAAGTAAAGATGCTAACATTTCATCACGAAGTAAAGATTTAACATTTCATCACGTAGTAAAGATTCTAACATTTCATCACGAAGTAAAGATGCTAACATTTCATCACGTAGTAAAGATTCTAACATTTTATTACGAAGTAAAGATTCTAACATTTCATCACGTAATAAAGATGCTAACATTTCATCACGAAGTAAAGATGCTTACATTTCATCACGTAGTAAATATTCTAACATTTCATCACGTAATAAAGATGCTAGCATTTCATCACGAAGTAAAGATGCTAACATTTCATCACGTAGTAAAGATTCTAACATTTTATCACGAAGTAAAAGATTCTAACATGTCATCACGTAATAAAGATGCTAACATTTCATCACGAAGTAAAGATGCTTACATTTCATCACGTAGTAAATATTCTAACATTTCATCACGTAATAAAGATGCTAGCATTTCATCACGAAGTAAAGATGCTAACATTTCATCACGTAGTAAAGATTCTAACATTTTATCACGAAGTAAAAGATTCTAACATGTCATCACGTAATAAAGATGCTAACATTTCATCACGAAGTAAAGATGCTTACATTTCATCACGTAGTAAATATTCTAACATTTCATCACGTAATAAAGATGCTAACATTTCATCACGAAGTAAAGATGCTAACATTTCATCACGTAGTAAAGATTCTAACATTTCATCACGTAGTAAAGATGCTAACATTTCATCACGTAATAAAGATTCTAACATTTCATCACGTAGTAAAGATGCTAACATTTCATCTCGTAATAAAGATGCTAACATTTCATCACGTAATAAAGATGCTAACATTTCATCACGTAATAAAGATGCTAACATTTCATCACGTAGTATTCTAACATTTCATCCCGTAATAAAGATGCTAACATTTCTTCACGTAGTAAAGATTTTAACATGTTCTCACGTAGTAAAGATTCTAACATTTCATCACGTAATAAAGATGCTAACATTTCATCACGTAATAAAGATGCTAACATTTCATCACGTAGTAAAGATTTTAACATTTCATCACGTAGTAAAGATACTAACATGTCCTCTTGACAGGTTATAGATGCTTCATAAAACTTCCAATGGAATTTAAAAAAACTACAACTATATTTTTTTTAAAGATTTACTCGAACTTGTGCAGTTTGGATTGAAAGGTTTCACTGTATTTAAGTACGGTAGATGCCGGCCTATGTCAAAGGCAAAAAAAATAGTTTAATATAGTAGTTGGTGGAGATCTTGCTGAGATTGTAATCTGATGTCACATTGTATTTTAGCAAATCACCTGAATGATTTGGGATTCGAGCAATTTCATAAGACTAAAGTTCGTTTTCTGAGGTATCACAGCACTTCCGCCCCTCCCCCCACTTACGCCACAGCTAGCATTACTGTTGTGTATGAATATGAATAAGAAGATATTTACTTCTTGAATAGAAGTATGTAGGATGTAGCCATTAGCTTCAGAGTAGGTATGTAGGATGTAGCCATTAGTTTCAGAGTAGAAGGATGCAGGATGTAGCCATTAGTTTCAGAGTAGTAGTATGTAGGATGTAGCCATTAGTTTCAAAGTAGAAGGATGCAGGATGTAGCCATTAGTTTCAGAGTAGAAGTATGCAGGATGTAGCCATTAGTTTCAGAAGTACTAGCCCTTACACTAAACTGGATTTTTAAATAAAAAAACAGAACACTTTATAATTCTTGTGTTCTGGACAATTGTAAATATTTTGTTTTTAATCTTTTTTTACAATCTTTCAAAGAGCATAAAAACTAATTATCTAAAATTGCAATACTACAATAGCTGCAGATTTCTTTTAAAACATAATTATAATAGGGCAAACAGAAATGTCAAAAGTTTTCCAAAATAGTTGCGCTATACATTGACCACCTAGTGCTTAATGTACATACTGAGTGATTATTTATACAGGTAAGTCAAGGTCAGATGGTTAGGCTCAAATACTTCAAGTGAAACGAAATTCATCTGAATTCTATTGACCTCAGTACTTTAAGTTTTATTTGTTCCGTATTAAGTACATCCTCTAACATTTACATTGGTTAAATACTCTTTTTTTACAACTGAAAGCTGTAACTATGGGCTCGTCCAATGATAACGTCAACAACTTCAGGGTCTGGGAAGGTTTGACAATGTTTGAGTCTAACCATAGTTTTCATTCCATTCTTTTGTAGAATGAATTTGATTTTTCACGTGGAACCTAAGATTGTCACCAATAGTCCAAAGGGAGTGTAATTATCGTATCAATGAGATAATTCCATGGTCTCAAAAATATTAATATGACGTATTTTAGTGAGTATTATTATACAGTGCACTTGTATAATTCATCAATTTACTCCCTTGGAACTATTTTTAGCCGTTACAATTGTCAAACAAGAACAAAATAATATTTGATATTGTCTAATATTCTTTCAGATATTCCTGTTCGCAGAGCGCTAAAATCAGCAATCTAAAATTGGTACTATATGTTATAATATGTGCAATGTTAAAACCTGTTACTGTGGACTAATATCTGCAATGTTACAACCTGTTACTGTGGACTAATATGTACACTGTTACAACCTGTTACTGTGGACTAATATGATCTGCCAAAGAAATTCATTTTGATCACCCTGGACATCAAACTTCTTAATTTAATTTTATTATGGCCTTTAAGATTTACAAAAAACTATCTATAATTATTTCTTTATTTTATTGCGGATAAATATTGTTTATTAGAGATATTGTGATTGCTAGATAATTGTGAGCCACGCAAAACTCATTGAGAACCTTACGAAACTCCTTGGGAGCCAAACAAAACTCATTGTAACCAAACAAATATCATTGGGAACCAAAACACATTGGAAGCCACAAAAAACTCACTGGGAACCAAAGAAAACTCATTGGGAACCATACAAAACTCATTGGGAGCCAAACAAACTCATTGAAAACCAAACAAAACTCATTGGGAACCAAACAAAACTCATTAGAAGTTAAAAAAAATCATTGGGAACCATATAAAACATTGGGAGCCAAAAAAACTCACTGGAAAGCAAACAAAACTCATTGGGAACCAAACAAAAATCATTGGGAACCATACAAAACTCATTGACAGCCAAACAAAACACATTGGGAGCCAAACACAACTCATTGGGAACCTTACACAACTCATTGGGAACCATACACAACTCATTGGGAACTATACACAACTCATTGTGAACCAAACAAAACTCATTGAGAAGCCAACAAAACTCATTGGGAACCATACAAAACTCATAGGGAGCCAAAAAAAACGCATTGAGAACCGTACACAACTAATTGGGAACCATACAAAACTAATTGGGAGCCAAACAAAACTCATTGTGTCTCTTATGATGATATGATGATAGGTGTATCTCAGTTTGTGTCTCTTATGATGATATTATACACATAGGTGAATCTCAGTTTGTGTCTCTTATGATGATATTACACACATATGTGTATCTCAGTTTGTGTCACTATTGATGATATTATATACATATTTGTATCTCAGTTTGTGTCTCTTATGATGATATTATATACATATTTGTATCTCAGTTTGTGTCTCTTATGATGATATTATACACATATGTGTGTCTCAGTTTGTGTCTCTTATGATGATATTATACATATATGTGTGTCTCAAATTGTGTCTCTTATGATGTTATACACATAGGTGTGTCTCAGTTTAGGTATCTTATGATGATATAATATATATAGGTGTGTCTCAGTTTGTGTCTCTTATGATGATAGTATACACATAGGTGTGTCTCAGTTTGTGTCTCTTATGATGATATTATACACATATGTGTATCTCAGTTTGTGTCTCTTATAATGATATTATATACATAAATGTATCTCAGTTTGTGTCTCTTATAATGATATTAAATACATAGGTGTGTCTCAGTTTGTGTCTCTTATGATGATATTATACACATATGTGTATCTTAGTTTGTGTCTCTTATGATGATATTATACACATAGGTGTGTCTCAGTTTGTGTCTCTTATAATGATATTATAAACATAGGTTATCTCACTTTGTGTCTCTTTTGATGATATTATAAACATATGTGTATCTCAGTTTGTGTCTCTTATGATGAAATTATACACATATGTGTGTCTCAGTTTGTGTCTCTTATGATGATATTATACACATATGTGTGTCTATGTTTGTATCTCTTCAGATGATATTATACACATATGTGTGTCTCAGTTTGTGTTTCATATGATGATAATATACACATATGTGTGTCTCAGATTGTGTCTTTTAAGATGATATTATACACATATGTGTATCTCAGTTTGTCTCTCTTATGATGATACTATACACATATGTGTGTCTCAATTTGTGTCTCTTATGATGATATTTTACACATATGTGTATCTCAGTTTGTGTCTCTTATGATGATATTATACACATAGGTGTATCTCAATTTGTGTCTCTTATGAAGATATTATACACATATGTGTGTCTCAGTTTGTGTCTCTTATGATGATATTATACACATATGTGTGTCTCAGTTTGTGTCTCTCATGATGATATTATATACATATGTGTATCTCAGTATGTTTCTCTTATGATGATATTATACAATATGTGTTTCTCAGTTTGTGTCTCTTATGATGATATTACACACATATGTGTGTCTCAGTTTGTGTCTCTTATGATGATATTATACACATATGTGTGTCTCAGTTTGTGTCTCTTATGATGATATTATACACATATGTGTGTCTCAGTTTGTGTCTTTTATGATGATAATATACACATATGTGTGTCTCAGTTTGTGTCTCTTATGATGACATTATACACATATGTGTGTCTCAGTTTGTGTCTCTTATGATGATATTATATACATATGTGTGTCTCAGTTTGTGTCTCTTATGATGATATTATATACATATGTGTATCTCAGTATGTTTCTCTTATGATGATATTATAACATATGTGTTTCTCAGTTTGTGTCTCTTATGATGATATTACACACATATGTGTGTCTCAGTTTGTGTCTCTTATGATGATATTATATACATATGTGTATCTCAGTTTGTGTCTCTCATGATGATATTATATACATATGTATTTCACAGTTTGTGTCTCTTATGATGATATTTTATACAGATGTGTGTTTCAGTTTGTTTCTCTTATGATTTTATTATACATATATGTGTGTCTCAGTTTGTGTCTCTTATGATGATATTATACACATATGTGTATCTCAGTTTGTGTCTCTTATGATGATATTATACACATAGGTTATCTCACTTTGTGTCTCTTATGATGATATTATAAACATAGGTGTGTCTCAGTTTAGGTATCTTATGATGATATAATATACATATGTGTGTCTCAGTTTGTGTCTCTTATGATGATAGTATACACATAGGTGTGTCTCAGTTTGTGTCTCTTATCATGATATTATACACATATGTGTATCTCAGTTTGTGTCTCTTATGATGATATTATACATATATGTGTGTCTCAATTTGTGTCTCTTATGATGATATTATACACATATGTGTGTCTCAGTTTGTGTCTCTTAGGATGATATTATATACATATGTGTATTATCAGTATGTTTCTCTTATGATGATATTATACAATATGTGTGTCTCAGTTTGTGTCTCTTATGATGATATTATACACATATGTGTGTCTCAGTTTGTGTCTCTTATGATGATATTATATACATATGTGTATCTCAGTTTGTGTGTCTTATGATGATATTATATACATATGTATATCTCAGTTTGTGTATCTTATGATGATTTTTTATACAGATGTGTATCTCAGTTTGTTTCTCTTATGATGATATTATACACATATGTGTATCTAACTTTGTGTCTCTTATGATGATATTAAACACATATGTGTGTCTCAGTTTGTGTCTCTTATGATGATATTATACACATATGTGTATCTCAGTTTGTGTCTCTTATGATGATATTATACAAATAGGTTATCTCACTTTGTGTCTCTTACGATGATATTATACACATAGGTGTGTCTCAGTTTAGGTATCTTATAATGATATTAAATACATAGGTGTGTCTCAGTTTGTGTCTCTTATGATGATATTATACACATATGTGTATCTTAGTTTGTGTCTCTTATGATGATATTATACACATAGGTGTGTCTCAGTTTGTGTCTCTTATAATGATATTATAAACATAGGTTATCTCACTTTGTGTCTCTTTTGATGAAATTATACACATATGTGTATCTCAGTTTGTGTCTTTTAAGATGATATTATACACATATGTGTATCTCAATTTGCGTCTCTTATGAAGATATTATACACATATGTGTATCTCAGTTTGTGTCTCTTATGATGATATTATACATATATGTGTGTCTCAATTTGTGTCTCTTATGATGATATTATACACATATGTGTGTCTCAGTTTGTGTCTCTTAGGATGATATTATATACATATGTGTATTATCAGTATGTTTCTCTTATGATGATATTATACAATATGTGTGTCTCAGTTTGTGTCTCTTATGATGATATTATACACATATGTGTGTCTCAGTTTGTGTCTCTTATGATGATATTATATACATATGTGTATCTCAGTTTGTGTGTCTTATGATGATATTATATACATATGTATATCTCAGTTTGTGTATCTTATGATGATTTTTTATACAGATGTGTATCTCAGTTTGTTTCTCTTATGATGATATTATACACATATGTGTATCTAACTTTGTGTCTCTTATGATGATATTAAACACATATGTGTGTCTCAGTTTGTGTCTCTTATGATGATATTATACACATATGTGTATCTCAGTTTGTGTCTCTTATGATGATATTATACAAATAGGTTATCTCACTTTGTGTCTCTTACGATGATATTATACACATAGGTGTGTCTCAGTTTAGGTATCTTATAATGATATTAAATACATAGGTGTGTCTCAGTTTGTGTCTCTTATGATGATATTATACACATATGTGTATCTTAGTTTGTGTCTCTTATGATGATATTATACACATAGGTGTGTCTCAGTTTGTGTCTCTTATAATGATATTATAAACATAGGTTATCTCACTTTGTGTCTCTTTTGATGATATTATAAACATATGTGTATCTCAGTTTGTGTCTCTTATGATGAAATTATACACATATGTGTATCTCAGTTTGTGTCTTTTAAGATGATATTATACACATAGGTGTATCTCAATTTGCGTCTCTTATGAAGATATTATACACATATGTGTGTCTCAGTTTGTGTCTCTTATGATGATATTATACACATATGTGTGTCTCAGTTTGTGTCTCTCATGATGATATTATATACATATGTGTATCTCAGTATGTTTCTCTTATGATGATATTATACAATATGTGTTTCTCAGTTTGTGTCTCTTATGATGATATTACACACATATGTGTGTCTCAGTTTGTGTCTCTTATGATGATATTATATACATATGTGTATCTCAGTTTGTGTCTCTCATGATGATATTATATACATATGTATTTCACAGTTTGTGTCTCTTATGATGATTTTTTATACAGATGTGTGTTTCAGTTTGTTTCTCTTATGATTTTATTATACATATATGTGTGTCTCAATTTGTGTCTCTTATGATGATATTATACACATATGTGTATCTCATTTTGTGTTTCTTATGATGATATTATACGCATATGTGTATCTCAGTTTGTGTCTCTTATGATGATATTATACACATATGTGTATCTCCGTTTTTGTCTCTTATGATGATATTATACACATATGTGTGTCTCAGTTTGTGTCTCTTATAATGATATTATACACATATGTGTGTCTCAGTTTGTGTCTCTTATGATGATATTATACACATATGTGTATCTCAGTTTGTGTCTCTTATGATGATATTATACACATAGGTTATCTCACTTTGTGTCTCTTATGATGATATTATACACATAGATGTGTCTCAGTTTAGCTATCTTATGATGATATAATATACATATGTGTGTCTCAGTTTGTGTCTCTTATGATGATAGTATACACATAGGTGTGTCTCAGTTTGTGTCTCTTATGATGATATCATACACATATGTGTATCTCAGTTTGTGTCTCTTATAATGATATTATATACATAGGTGTATCTCAGTTTGTGTCTCTTTTGATGATATTATACACATATGTGTGTCTCAGTTTGTGTCTCTTATGATGATATTATACACATATGTGTATCTCAGTTTGTGTCTCTTATGATGATATTATACACATATGTGTATCTCAGTTTGTGTCTCTTATGATGATATTATACACATATGTGTATCTCAGTTTGTGTCTCTTATGATGATATTATACACATATGTGTGTCTCAGTTTGTGTCTCTTATGATGATATTATACACATATGTGTGTCTCAGTTTGTGTCTCTTATGATGATAATATACACATATGTGTGTCTCAGTTTGTGTCTCTTAAGATGATATTATACACATATGTGTATCTCAGTTTGTCTCTCTTATGATGATATTATACACATATGTGTGTCTCAGTTTGTGTCTCTTATCATGATATTATACACATATGTGTATCTCAGTTTGTGTCTCCTTTGATGATATTATACATATATGTGTGTCTCAATTTGTGTCTCTTATGATGATATTATACACATATGTGTGTCTCAGTTTGTGTCTCTTAGGATGATATTATATACATATGTGTATCTCAGTATGTTTCTCTTATGATGATATTATACAATATGTGTGTCTCAGTTTGTGTCTCTTATGATGATATTATACACATATGTGTGTCTCAGTTTGTGTCTCTTATGATGATATTATATACATATGTGTATCTCAGTTTGTGTCTCTTATGATGATATTATATACATATGTATATCTCAGTTTGTGTATCTTATGATGATTTTTTATACAGATGTGTATCTCAGTTTGTTTCTCTTATGATGATATTATACACATATGTGTATCTAACTTTGTGTCTCTTATGATGATTTTAAACACATATGTGTGTCTCAGTTTGTGTCTCTTATGATGATATTATACATATATGTGTGTCTCAATTTGTGTTTCTTATGATGATATTATACACATATGTGTATCTCAGTTTGTGTCTCTTATGATGATATTATACGCATATGTGTGTCTCAGTTTGTGTCTCTTATAATGATATTATACACATATGTGTGTCTCAGTTTGTGTCTCTTATGATGATATTATACACATATGTGTATCTCAGTTTGTGTCTCTTATGATGATATTATACACATAGGTTATCTCACTTTGTGTCTCTTATGATGATATTATACACATAGGTGTGTCTCAGTTTAGGTATCTTATGATGATATAATATACATAGGTGTGTCTCAGTTTGTGTCTCTTATGATGATAGTATACACATAAGAGTGTCTCAGTTTGTGTCTCTTATGATGATATTATACACATATGTGTATCTTAGTTTGTGTCTCTTATAATGATATTATACACATAGGTGTATCTCAGTTTGTGTCTCTTATGATGATATTATACACATATGTGTATCTCAGTTTGTGTCTCTTATGATGATATTATACACATATGTGTATCTCAGTTTGTGTCTCTTATAATGATATTATACACATATGTGTGTCTCAGTTTGTGTCTCTTATGATGATATTATACACATATGTGTGTCTCAGTTTGTGTCTTTTATGATGATAATATACACATATGTGTGTCTCAGTTTGTGTCTCTTATGATGACATTATACACATATGTGTATCTCAGTTTGTCTCTCTTATGATGATACTATACACATATGTGTATCTCAGTTTGTGTCTCTTATGATGATATTACACATATATGTGTGTCTCAGTTTGTGTCTCTTATGATGATATTTTACACATATGTGTATCTCAGTTTGTGTCTCTTATGATGATATTATACACATATGTGTGTCTCAGTTTGTGTCTCTTATCATGATATTATACACATATGTGTATCTCAGTTTGTGTCTCTTATGATGATATTATACATATATGTGTGTCTCAATTTGTGTCTCTTATGATGATATTATACACATATGTGTATATCAGTTTGTGTCTCTTATGATGATATTATATACATATGTGTATCTCAGTATGTTTCTTTTATGATGATATTATACAATATGTGTGTCTCAGTTTGTGTCTCTTATGATGATATTATACACATATGTGTGTCTCAGTTTGTGTCTATAATGATGGTATTATATACATATGTGTATCTCAGTTTGTGTCTCTTATGATGATATTATATACATATGTATATCTCAGTTTGTGTATCTTATGATGATATTTTTTACAGATGTGTATCTCAGTTTGTTTTGTTTATACATAGTGTTTAGTTTGGTCTGTTATATGATATTATAACATAGTTTCTCAGTTTGTGTCTCTTATGTTGATATTATACATAATGTGTGTCTCAGTTTGTGTCTCTTATGATGATATTATACATATATGTGTGTCTCAATTTGTGTCTCTTATGATGATATTATACACATAGGTGTATCTCAGTTTGTGTCTCTTATGATGATATTATACACATTTGTGTGTCTCAGTTTGTGTCTCTTATGATGATAATATACACATATGAGTGTCTCAGTTTGTGTCTCTTATGATGATAATATACATATATGTGTGTCTCAGTTTGTGTCTCTTAAGATGATATTATACACATATGTGTATCTCAGTTTGTCTCGCTTATGATGATACTATACACATATGTGTATCTCAGTTTGTGTCTCTTATGATGATATTATACACATAGGTGTATCTCAGTTTGTGTATCTTATGATGATATTTTACACATATGTGTATCTCAGTTTGTGTCTCTTATGATGATATTATACACATAGGTGTGTCTCAGTTTGTGTCTCTTATGTTGATATTATACACATATGTGTGTCTCAATTTGTGTCTCTTATGATGATATTATACACATATGTGTATCTCAGTTTGTGTGTTATATGATGATATTATACACATATGTGTGTCTCAATTTGTGTCTCTTATGATGATATTATACACATAGGTGTATCTCAGTTTGTGTCTCTTATGATGATATTATACACATATGTGTGTCTCAGTTTGTGTCTCTTATGATGATATTATACACATATGTGTGTCTCAGTTTGTGTCTCTTATGATGATATTATATACATATGTGTATCTCAGTTTGTGTCTCTCATGATGATATTATACACATATGTATATCTCAGTTTGTGTCTCTTATGATGATATTATACACATATGTGTATCTCAGTTTGTGTCTCTTATGATGATATTATATACATATGTGTATCTCTGTTTGTGTCTCTTATGATGATATTTTACAAATATGTGTATCTCAGTTTGTGTCTTATATGATGATATTTTATACATAGGTGTATATCAGTTTGTGTCTCTTATGATGATATTATACACATAGGTGTGACGCAGTTTGCGTCTCTTTTAATGATATTATACACATAGGTGTGTCTCAGTTTGTGTCTCTTATAATGATATTATACACATAGGGTATCTCAGTTTGTGTCTCTTATGATAATATTATACACATGTGTATCTCAGTTTGTGTCTCTTATGATGATATTATATACATATGTGTATCTCAGTTTTGTTTCTTATGATGATATTATACACATATGTGTGTCTCAGTTTGTGTCTCTTATGATGATATTACACACATATGTGTCTCAGTTTGTGTCTTTTATGATGATATTATACACATATGTATGTCTCAGTTTGTGTCTCTTATGATGATATTATACACATATGTGTATCTCAGTTTTTGTTTCTTATGATGATATTATACACATATGTGTGTCTCAGTTTGTGTCTCTTTTGATGATATTATTTACATATGTGTATCTCAGTTTGTGTCTCTTATGATGATATTATACACATAGGTGTGTCTCAGTTTGTTTCTCTTATGATGATATTATACACATAGGTGTGTCTCAATATGTGTCTCTTATGATGATATTATACACATAGGTTTATCTCAGTTTGTCTTTTATGATGATATTATATACATAGGTGTATCTCAGTTTTTGTTTCTTATGATGATATTATACACATATGTGTGTCTCAGTTTGTGTCTGTTTTGATGATATTATTTACATATGTGTATCTCAATTTGTGTCTCTTATGATGATATTATACACATAGGTGTGTCTCAGTTTGTTTCTCTTATAATGATATTATACACATAGGGTATCTCAGTTTGTGTCTCTTATGATGATATTATACACATATGTGTATCTTAGTTTGTGTCTCTTATAATGATATTATACACATAGGTGTTTCTCAGTTTTTGTCTCTTTTAATGATATTAGACACATAGGTCTGTCTCAGTTTGTGTCTCTTATAATGATATTATACACATATGTGTGTCTCAGTTTGTGTCTCTTATGATGATATTATATACATATGTGTATCTCAGTATGTTTCTCTTATGATGATATTATACAATATGTGTGTCTCAGTTTGTGTCTCTTATGATGATATTACACACATATGTGTGTCTCAGTTTGTGTCTCTTATGATGATATTATATACATATGTGTGTCTCAGTTTGTGTCTCTCATGATGATATTATACACATATGTATATCTCAGTTTGTGTCTCTTATGATGATATTACACACATATGTGTGTTTCAGTTTGTGTCTCTTATGATGATATTATACACATATGTGTGTCTCAGTTTGTGTCTCTTATGATATTTTACACATATGTGTATCTCAGTTTGTGTCTCTTATGAAGAAATTATATAAAATGGTGTATCTCAGTTTGTGTCTCTTATAATGATATTATATACATATGTGTGTCTCAGTTTGTGTCTCTTATGATGATATTATACACATATGTGTATCTCAGTTTGTGCCTCTTATGATGATATAATACACATAGGTGTGTCTCAGTTTTTGTCTCTTTTAATGATATTATACACATAGGTGTATCTCAGTTTGTGTCTCTTATGATGATATTATACACATATGTGTATCTTAGTTTGTGTCTCTTATAATGATATTATACACATAGGTGTTTCTCAGTTTTTGTCTCTTTTAATGATATTATACACATAGGTCTGTCTCAGTTTTTGTCTCTTATAATGATATTATACACATAGGTTATCTCAGTTTGTGTCTCTTATGATGATATTATACACATATGTGTGTCTCAGTTTGTGTCTCTTATGATGATATTACACACATTTGTGTGTCTCAGTTTGTGTCTCTTATGATGATATTATATACATATGTGTATCTCAGTTTGTGTCTCTTATGATGATATTTTACAAATATGTGTATCTCAGTTTGTGTCTTATATGATGATATTTTATACATAGGTGTATCTCAGTTTGTGTCTCTTATGATGATATTATACACATAGGTGTGACGCAGTTTGCGTCTCTTGTAATGATATTATACACATAGGTGTGTCTCAGTTTGTGTCTCTTATAATGATATTATACACATAGGGTATCTCAGTTTGTGTCTCTTATGATAATATTATACACATGTGTATCTCAGTTTTTGTCTCTTATGATGATATTATATACATATGTGTATCTCAGTTTTGTTTCTTATGATGATATTATACACATATATGTGTCTCAGTTTGTGTCTCTTATGATGATATTACACACATATGTGTCTCAGTTTGTGTCTTTTATGATGATATTATACACATATGTATGTGTCAGTTTGTGTCTCTTATGATGATATTATACACATATGTGTATCTCAGTTTTTGTTTCTTATGATGATATTATACACATCTGTGTGTCTCAGTTTGTGTCTCTTTTGATGATATTATTTACATATGTGTATCTCAGTTTGTGTCTCTTATGATGATATTATACACATAGGTGTGTCTCAGTTTGTTTCTCTTAAGATGATATTATACACATAGGTGTGTCTCAATATGTGTCTCTTATGATGATATTATACACATAGGTTTATCTCAGTTTGTCTTTTATGATGATATTATATACATAGGTGTATCTCAGTTTGTGTCTCTTATGATGATATTATACACATAGGTGTGTCCCAATTCGTGTCTCTTATGATGATAGTATACACATAGGTGCGTCTCAATTTGTGTCTCTTATGATGATATTATACACATATGTGTATCTCAGTTTGTGTCTCTTATGATGATATTATACACATAGGTGTGTCTCAGTTTGTGTCTCTTATAATGATATTGTACACATAGGTTATCTCAGTTTGTGTCTCTTATGATGATTTTCTTATAATTTATAGTTTTACAAGGGTATCCGCGAGATTTGGGTTTATGAAACAGGACCGGTGAGATAGGGCACATAAAGCGTACCTTAAGGTAGAAAGATGGCCTCGAGGAGTGCATTATCTCATTTGACAAATGTATTCATGAATTTAAAAACATCTTATGGGCCTGTTGTATGTGGGAATTAAGGTAATGATGTCATCACTGACTCGAAACAGTATTTAAAAACATTTATCATTTCAAAATATTTACATTTCAAATGACGGAATCAAAAGAAAAGGTCAACTCACATTAACGTTGTAATATTAACTTTTAACAGCTCAACATGAAACAAATGTTACCCTAGGGTTTGTCTACTTGCCTCCCGGAGGGGGCGGGGGCGGGTGAATTGAATAGCGGGGAGGGGGGTGCGATTGGTCTCCCGTCGTATTTTTGTTTTTCGGATTACACAGCCCAATAAAATTTTTTTTTTTCGAATTGCCAAAAATGTTTGAATGAATTTATATCAATTCATAGGTGCTGATTTCAAAACTGCCACTGCTTTTGCTGAATTGGCTCTAGTTTCTGAGATATTGGACACCCTTGAAAATATGATTATACCCTTTGTGTAAAACAAAAGCAATAAGTTTGGTGTCCGTTGTTTAATTTAACTATAACTTGGTA
Organism: Bulinus truncatus; assembly: GCA_021962125.1. Lineage (NCBI taxonomy): Eukaryota > Metazoa > Mollusca > Gastropoda > Planorbidae > Bulinus > Bulinus truncatus. Next base: position 295,184 of record JAGDYQ010000340.1, read on the forward strand.
TATTTTTTTCTCTTTTATGCTGCTTTCTAAAGACATCATGAGTTCATCACGAATATGCTGCAAAAATAATCCGAATGTATTCTGTTACATCTGTGGAGAATACATGATTGAAAAGCAAAGAAGAAATATAACCAACTTTGTGCAGCAGGTATATTTGGCTTATTTCGGTGTGAAGCTGGGAGACCAAGACAAGTCTTGGGCTCCCCATAAGATCTGCAAAAATTGTGTGGAGAGCCAACGGCAGTGGACAAATGATGAGAAGAAAAGTCTCAGTTTCGGTGTACCAATGGTATGGCGAGAGCCGTAGACCATTTTGGTGATTGTTATTTTTGTATTGTGAATGTTAAAGGCTTCAATCGCCACAAGAAATCTAAGTGGGATTATCCTGATCTTGAATCTGCAAGGAGACCAATTCCACGTAGCAGTGAAGTTCCTATACCTGTGTTTACTTGATTATTAGAGCTTTCACCATCAGACTCCGACGAGGGACAAGATCTGGAGTTTTTGGCAGGTGAAAACAGTGGAAGCGATTATGAAGGAAGTTCTTCAACACCTCAACCATTCAGCCAAGAAGAACTCAATGACCTAATACGAGACCGAAATCTGTCCAAGCAAGCATCTGAGCTTTTAGCGTCCAGGCTCAATGAAAGAAATTTTCTCAAACCAGAAGCTAAAATAACATTTTATCGGAAAAGAGAAGAGTTTCTTCTTCCATATTTCAGCCAAGAGGAAGATCTTGTTTACTGTAATGACATCCCTGGACTTCTACTCCAAATGGGACTACAAGACTACCGTTCCTAAGTCTGGCGTGTTTTTAATAGACAGTTCCATCAGAAGCTTGAAATGTGTTCTGTTACACAATGGTAACCGTTATGCATCTCTTTCCATTGCCCACTCAACAACACTTAAAGAAGAGTATGAATATCGAAACAGTATTGCAGAAAGTCTGTTATTATGAGCATCAGTGGTCTATATGTGTTGATCTAAAAATGGTAAACTTCTTGCTTGGACAGCAGTCAGGATACACAAAATACCCATGCTTCATGTGCCTTTGTGATAGCAGAGCAAGGCAAGATCATTGGACAAGAGTGACATGGCCTGCAAGGAAAACCATGACTGTAGGTAAAGAAAATATCATCAACAAGCCACTGGTTGACAAAAATAAGATCATTCTCGGACCTCTTCATATCAAATTAGGTCTAATGAAACAATGTGTTAAGGCTTTGGACAAATCTGGCAATAGCTTCAAGTATATTTGCAGATCATTTCCCGGATTGAGCCTGGAGAAGCTGAAAGCTGGGGATTTTTACGGTCCTCAGATTCGGAAACTCATCAACTATCGAAATTTTACTAATTTCATGGAACAGTTTTGTTTCAGTTGTCAGGAACTTTTTAGGTAATAACAGAGCAGAGAATTACGAAGAACTGGTGCAAGATATGCTCGCTAACTTCAGAAACATTGGAACAAATATGAGCATCAAGGTACATTACCTGCACAGTCATTTAGACACATTTCCAGGTAACCTTGGGGACTTCAGTGAGGAACAAGGCGAGAGGTTCCATCAGGATATGAGGGTGATGGAGGAGAGATATCAAGGAAGATGGGACATACATATGATGGCTGACTACAAAAGGAAGTCGAGCAAACAGCGATTTGCTAATGCATTACCATAGACAATTAATATATTAAATAATTAATTAATTGGACATAATTAGTTTTTCAAATGGAAATGTTTTCTTCTATAACACTATTACACATATTTTGAACAAATTTCTGCATGACTATTAACAGTTTCACTACTATTTGTTAGCATACTATTATACTTCATGCAATTTCTGACAAATTCTAATCACGGTGCATACATTATTTAATTAATTTTAATTGTCTCGTAAAATAGAGCCAGTGTAGCAAAAGCATTTACATATTCTAAATCAGCATAGTTGACTTTGTATCAAATGATTCAAATAACACTGGCAATGAGTTCACTGTTTACCAGTGTTACTTAAGCAACAAAAGCAACGCATACAATTTAAAATGGATGTTCATTTTGAGATTTGTTTCAATTTGCCTAGCTTGGCAAATTTGTAATGAATTTCTGGATAGTCGTTTGAAACATCTAGCGACACTGGCCAATTGTGACAAGTGCAGCCAGTGAGAATTTGAATTATATCAGCCCTTTATAAAATATTTAATTTAGTTACTACTAGTATACACATGAGGTAAGTGCAAAAAAGAGTTCGTCAAAAAAGTTTTATTTTAATTAGTTCTTAAAAAGAAAAGTTCTATATTGAACAAACTGACATATTTAAGACTTCAAAATAAACATTTTACATTGTGTATAGTCAGTTAAAACAACATTCAGTCCCAACCCTCTCGGCTGTTAGTTTTTTTTAGATATGTGTGCTGGCGATCGGGGTTCATATAAAAAGATGCATGGTGCACCGATATACAAAAATTCATAGTGCACCGAAATACAAAGATGCATGGTGCCATAGTGCACCGAAATACAAAAGATGCATGGTGCCATAGTGCACCGAGTACTTGGGAATCAAAATTGAGTAAATCTGATATAAATTGTGAAGTGAGAAGAAAGTAAACAGTGAAAGTTGGCTCTGTATTAACTAACCATTAAGTAAAATCAACAAGTGATTAGAGAATCTGTTTAATTCACTTTGAGCAGCCAAATGACAAACTAAAGAGAGACAACAATGTAAAATACTTCAAGTTTAAAGTTAAAAATTAACTTCCCTTGTGTAAGATACAAACAAACGATTTCCTTCCAATTATATAAATTACAGACAGTCTGCATCATGGTCTACATCTCTTATATATATATATATATATATATATATATATATATATATATATGTATGTATATATATATATATATATATATATATATATATATATATATATGGTCTGCATTCAAGTCTCAGCAGAGGTTTGTTTAAGATTAAAGCTAATCCCCAGTTCTCGATATTTTCTGGGTGATGTTTTAATATTAAAACGTTAACAGGAATCAACACTGGACTATTTAACAATGTTACTCGATATACGAGTACCCAAACATACGAGATTTTTTAAATACGAGCCGTTGAGCGAGCGATGTTTCGCTTTGAATTACGAGAAAAATTTGAGATACGGGTGGGTCGGCCGGCTGCACAAGACCCAGTTCCTCATGCATCTGGCATTTTCCCGCACCTCAGTCTTTGTGATTGTTTGCCTCGCTGTCCAAGTATCTTTGATAATGTTGAGCTTGCGTTTTGAACTTTTTGCATTTACAAGACATACTGACTTCTTTTTATAGAAAGTAAGTGGAAAGGTCAGTGCTTATAAGAAGCGGGAAATCATAGAAAAACATGAGCAAGGTGTGTGAGAGTATAGACTTGGTGAGGCAGTACGGGTATTTCAACGATATTTACTGTGTTTAAACAGAAGGTGTCGATAATTTGTATAACACCAGCTAAAAGAGTTACAATCATTTCGAAGCTCATCCCCCTATCTCATCCACCCTACACATACGCCAGCATCTTCCGAGAGATCAAATCGGCCGATTTACAACTAAATACGCGAAACGTTAAGGAACGAATTAAATTCGTATCTCGAGGTACCACTGTTTTTTTTATGTTAATGTTTGGGGTTGAGGGGGGTTACTCTATCTCGCCTATTATCAACCAATCGCAGCCGACGTTACAATAAAGGATGACGAGGGTAGAATATATATATATTAAACAGCACGCTTTTTCAAAAATACTCTAAAATACACTAAAAAGTAAAAAAAAAAATGTTTCATCTCTCGGAGAATACAGAGTGGGTACTATATGGACCAATCTTTGTAGCAACCACACGAGGTTTTTTTTCTTTGTTTCTCAAGTTTATTTAATTATCATAACTTTTATTGTATTAACTTAAAGTAAATCTTTCAATTTCCAAAAGAAGACATTTTTGCCTGTAAATCGTTTCTTTAAAGCTTTTTGAAAATTAATACCTACACAGTAAGACCTACAAAAATTAACACATACGCAGTAAGACCTACAAAAATAAACACATACACAGTAAGACCTACAAAAATTAACACCTACATAGTAAGACCTACAAAAATTAACACAAAATTGAGTCACAAATTTAAATTAAAACTGATTTTAAAATAATTATTTTAAATATTACTTTTACCAGCAAATTTTGGTAGGCTTCAATACATTGTTGAGATCTTCTGGTGTTGTTTTGTGTGTTTATAACTTGAATATACAAATGAATTACATTTCATTCTAAAAGGCACTCAGGACATATTTTAAGATATTCAATATACTCACTTGTCATTAAGTAGGTCATACAGCAAGCGTTTCTGGTGTAGTAATCTACACAACTTGATGCTGGACAGTTGACGTATGTACTTGTAATGGCCATGGTGGCACTCCAGGTGTAAATAGAGTTACCATAGCAATAGAGTGGTGAAGAGTAGTAGTATGACCCGTATCCTGATACATAATAGTAGGTGGCCTCCCCAGAATGGAGAAATAGATTCAAGAAAATCAAAACAAGGACTTTGTATGACGTCATTTTACTTCTGCAAAACAAATATACAATCATTGTCAGGTAATAGCTGAAGGTTTCATGAACATATTTCACAAAATAAATAAATAATGTAAACAGTGTCAGTTGAGACTACCTGCTAATAGACAGATCTGCAGACATCTCTATACATGATCTTATTACACTCCAGCATTTAAACATAACGAGAGAGATTTGGTAGTCTTTAACATAACGAGAGAGATTTGGTAGCCTTTAACATAACGAGAGAGATTTGGTAGTCTTTAACATAACGAGAGAGATTTGGTAGTCTTTAACATAACGAGAGAGATTTGGTAGTCTTTAACATAACGAGAGAGATTTGATAGTCTTTAACATAACGAGAGAGATTTGGTATTATTTAACATAACGAGAGAGATTTGGTAGTCTTTAACATAACGAGAGAGATTTGGTAGTCTTTAACATAACGAGAGAGATTTGGTAGTCTTTAACATAACGAGAGAGATTTGGTAGTCTTTAACATAACGAGAGAGATTTGGTAGTCTTTAACATAACGAGAGAGATTTGGTAGTCTTTAACATAACGAGAGAGATTTGGTAGTCTTTAACATAACCAGAGAGATTTGGTAGTCTTTAACATAACGAGAGAGATTTGGTATTATTTAACATAACGAGAGAGATTATTACATTAGATTATTCTCGTATGGAAGAAAGGTTTCTGAGATCAAAATGTGAATGGAATTGTTCAAATTTAAGCATTGTTAGATTTTATTACTGTAGATAAAAAAAGTTTTATCTTGACAATAATATCCTAATTCGATTATTGCAATAAAAATGAATATAATAAATGTACCAGATATTCTTTTTAGTGTACATTTTAAAATGTGGGAAAATTAAATATACTTTATTGTTCACTCTAGCAATGGGCTACCCTGCGTCCTTTTTAATGGACATTATACAGTATGGTCAGTGGTCAAATTTGTTCACAGTTTCAGTTGTATTCATTATACGGTTGGGGACAGACCGTTACCACACGTTGTTAGTGATTAGGGCATTTCATGGGTTTAATCCGTCAGTGTCTCTCAATGATTATATTGTCAGCTGTGATTTATTGTTCTAATATTTATTGACATGTTTCATTTTTAAATTAAAACTACTCTTTAAAAATTACTTTTAAAAAAATTGAGCAAACATGTGAACAAATTACATTATGCAACACAAGTTTTGTTCCTGGCATCTAAGTTTTATATTTCAACTTCTAAAGTCTAAAAACTATAGAAAAACGACAACATTCAGCACAAACTTTGTTTTAATGACCAAAGCCTTGAAAAATGTTGTATTTAATGTGATAAATCAAGGCAATATATTTTTTTTTTCGTTCATGCGGTCTAAAAAAACACAAGCATAATAAATAGAAACAAAGACTGGAAAATCACTCAAAAAGGCTCAGAAATTATTAGGTTTTCTAAATTAGCGAGTGTACTTAAAAAAGCTTTCGCGAAGGTGTCCCACGTCTTGTTTTTGTTATAATGCCCTCGGTAACGACGTTCAAAGTTTAATATATATTGACATTTCCTGAAATCACCTGATCAGATACCTTGGTCTTACCAAGTTCTGAGCTTATGACATGCAGGATCAAGCGGTGGAACTTGTTAGATGAATGCGTGCAACTTACTGATCAGAGAAACCACCAGACATTTTCCAACTTCTTCAGTCAGCAAGATGGGCTATGTGTGTGCAACAAAGTGACAGGTCTATTCGAGGCTATAGGAGGTATCACATGTAACCGGAGTGAATAATATTAATAGAAGGCTCATCTTGGAGCCTCAAAGCTGTGCTGCTTCACAACGGAAACAACTACCCGTCTCTACATAAGGCTCACTAAGATCGTTCACGTCTTTCTATTTAGGGAAGTGTGTCCTTCTCTTCTCAATCGCATCTGTGAAATCGTAATCTGTCTTCAATGTCTTCCCCGCTGTCTGACTTACTGCTGTCTCCTGAAGATGGCTGATCCCTCTTTGGGGGAGTAGAAACAAGCAGCTTGGGGAAGTGTGGTACTGGGGAAATGGAAGATAGAATGTCTGGATAAACGATATGAGGTGCATTCTTGTTTGGTAGGATCCGCCATGCAGGGGAAGCATTCTCACCTGTGCCAACCTGTAACATAGCAGATAAAATTAAGTATATCAATTTGAAAGAAAATTTTACACATCACGTAGTGCAGTGAAGGATATTACAATATTAGCTTATTATATATAATACACTAATATATGTCAAAATTTAATCGATAGCAACTTAAACTGTACAATTTCTAGTTCATTGAAATTCTACAATATAAAGCACTGTCATATTAGCGAACAGCAAATGTTTATCTTACCTTCAAGAGTTTTCTTGCTTTCACGTTCTGTGAGTTTTTGGATGAAATCTAGCCCTCCCCTATTTCATTATCCCCCCTCGTGTTGCGTCATCGACTCAGTGGAGAGATAACAAAGGGGATAGTCAAAGGCTTTGGTCTTCCCAGGTGTTTGCATTGTGGTCAACACCGTCTAGCGCTAGGAGAATTACCCACTTAGCACATCAGCTGACGTCATTTGGGAAAGATCAAAGTAGACAAGTGACGGAATTGGTACCCTTATCGGATTCAAGCAGGAACGGGACGGACACTGATCCTTTATCGCCCCACACTTGAAGGTCATAACTGACCACACGTGATGGGTGTTGCCTATAATGTTCGCTACCCATTGGTCAGTAAGCGGAAGTCTCGGCGCGCATGATTCGCGAAACTGGAGCCATGTGCGTGGTTTGAGACTTCAGTCAGTTAGTTGGAGTGAGTCAGTCAGAGAGGAGAGTTGGGCTCAGACTGCGAGGCAGTTGGACCAATTCGGTCCTGGGCTGAGTAAAACAGACTGAGTGGTTGGACTTAGGTGTTACATGAGGTAGGCAACGGACTCAGTCCTTGAACAGCTAAGAGGTCGTGCGCTACGGGCATGCGGGACTCATATTGATTAGGTGGAATTTTGCAGACCAGGTGCATGTAGACGCTTGGACGGTTCCCTTAAAGCAGGGATCTCGTAAATGATGAATACCTCATGTTTCCCTCAAGAGTTCGACCAGCTCATGTCTGACTTCTTTTTAGAACTACCAGCTCCAGGTAAGAAACATTCGGTCTTGCTGTATTATATTTGCTATAGTATTGTTGTAGTAGCCGATTAAGCTACTTGCTCTATTAAGGGCACAATCATTGTCTTTTTCTGTAAATAAATATTTGTTGTATTTACATTTGTTGAGTTCTTATTTCTTGTTGTGTTGTGCGCGTCCTGTGGATCCACGTGGCTGGTAAATATACAAATACTGGCCAAACTCAGTAGGTGATCATGTTCATAGACAACAAGCATAGGGATCCCGCAAGGGGCCCATGACACTTGCAATATACACATATGAGGTGCATATGACTTGACGTGAACCCCGACAGACATACTGAGGTATGCCCTGTAGGCTTCGCTTATCCTACGACATGCTTTCACGGAATACTTTCTGGCTCTTTTCTTTTAAATTGTCCAGACGTAGCAAAATTCATCCACTGGGTGCAAACAAACTCTTGATGCCGTCTAAATCAATAATTGCTCTTTAACTACGATTTGTTATTCTCTTACTCAGCAATAACATAAACCGGAATATTCTTTACTTATATGACTACTCCTTAAAAGTTCTTTAAGTTTCTGAAAAAGAATATTCTAGAACGTATTTAATGCGTATCAATAAATTTTTGAAAAAAATAAATTAGCCGAACAATACATTTTATAAAACTACTAAGCATAGAATGCGAATAAAGAATTTTCAAGAAAACAAAAAAATTCAAAATATCATAATCCTGATCACAGAAACAAAGTTTTTGTAGAACAATGACTATTTTCTATTTGTTTTAGGCATAACGGATTTGGTAAGTAAACTTTGGACACAGGAACAAAAAAAAGTTAAAATTTGCTACATAGTGTTTCTATTTCAGTCCATATAAGGATTAGATGTTCATGTATTGATCTAATAAACTACTAAACCTGTATACGTCATATCAAATTTGTAGTGCCATGTGACACAGATTATCATATCAAGTGTGACATTATCATACTCACATAGTTCTAGTTTCAATGGTGACATGTATAATACTCACATAGTGATAGTTTCTGCCTTGCCCGATGGCCGTCTGTTTGTGTGTGAGAAATAACACCAAACATACAAAATGTATGTACAGGTTATATGGACAATGAAATGGCTGGTCTGACGTACAATGTATCACGTGAAAATAAACAATCCCACCCACCCACAAACACAAAGAATCAATAAAGTGTCCATGGACTGTCAATATAGCGTCCAACATATTCATGTACTGTAACTTCAACTTGTACACTTACAGATCTGCAGACAAAGTTACACAAAATATAGAGCGCATACACCTTTTCAAGACGTCAACAATTTACATTATTTTTATATGTCGTCATTCTAAATAAGCAAATACACAATTTGATAAATGAAGTCATGCCAAATAAACAGATACACAATTGGATAAATGAAGTCATGCCAAATAAACAAATACACAATATGATAAATGAAGTCATACCCAATAAACAGATACACAATTTGATAAATGAAGTCAGGCCAAATAAACAGACACACAATTTGATAAATGAAGTCATGCCAAATAAACAAACACACAATTTGATAAATGAAGTCATGCCAAATAAACAGATACACAATTGGATAAATGAAGTCATGCCAAATAAACAAGTACACAATATGATAAATGAAGTCATGCCCAATAAACAGATACACAATTTGATAAATGAAGTCATGCCAAATAAACAGACACACAATTTGATAAATGAAGTCATGCCAAATAAAAAGATACACCATTTGATAAATGAAGTCATGCCAAATAAACAAATAAACAATTTGATAAATGAAGTCATGCCAAATAAACAGACACACAATTTGATAAATGAAGTCATGCCAAATAAACAGATACACAATTGGATAAATGAAGTCATGCCCAATAAACAGATACACAATTTGATAAATGAAGTCATGCCAAATAAACAGACACACAATTTGATAAATGAAGTCATGCCAAATAAACAGATACACCATTTGATAAATGAAGTCATGCCAAATAAACAAATAAACAATTTGATAAATGAAGTCATGCCAAATAAATAGACACACAATTTGATAAATGAAGTCATGCCAAATAAACAGATACACAATTGGATAAATGAAGTCATGCCAAATAAACAAATACACAATTTGATAAATGAAGTCATGCCAAATACACTCTAAAAATGCACCCCCTCCTTTTCTTTTTATTTAAAATCCGAACGCTTTAATAGTTTGAACAATTAAAAATATTAAAATTCATAGCATACAAACAAGTTTTGAAATGTGTACGCTCAACGTGTTATTTATGTGTTTTTGTCTTGTCCCTCTGCCATCACGCCATCTTTATGCTATAAATAACATTGCTATGTGTAGTGAAAGTATCTGGTTTTATTTTCATGATAAGTTAAAGTTTATTATCTTTTTTTTTCATGTTATATTATTGTAGTATTCAAACAACTGTGTATTTGTATCATTCAAATACTGAGCATCTTTAAAATAAATACCCCATTAGCGGTCTTGGTGATTGCCAATGAAGCTGCCGGGTCATATATAAGCATGTTTGTGTGTTTGTGTGTGTGTGTGTGTGTGTGTGTGTGTGTGAGAGAGAGAGAGAGAGAGGTATAATGGTTAAAATACTTCAATGAATTGAAATCAGGCAAAGACATCAAATACAAGCAGAGCTTACATTTTTAACAAAACAAATATTTTCATTTCTTCTTCTAATGAACTTTTTCATGTCATTAAATAAGATTTAAAAGAAACACACTTTACACACTCACAGACAAGAACTGAGATAATATTTTTTGTGTATGATGACGTCATTAGGCACACACAGCTGTTTGGACGTGAGGTGTACAATAGACGTTTAAACACCTGGATTCCAGTCAAATAAAATATTTTCCAACCAATTCGACTTTTTACGTCAGGCTGAACTTATATTACAGATCAATAAATATTTGTTGAATCAGTCAGAATTGGTTAGAAGTTGAAACATTAAGAATGGGCAAGAAGTTGATCTAGTTAGGATTAGGGACAGGTCGATACATTATCCCCCCCCCCGAATAATGCGATTTTCGGTATATTTCACTATTATGTAATTTTATTAATATTGCATTTTGTCTGAACACAAGAGAACAATTCGTGTTAGTTATAAAATATGTGAACGTTGTTTTCTTGATGTTGTCAACTGTATCTATCAAAGGAAAACAGACCGTCTTTAATGTGAAAGTTTGACAACTAGCGGACAGACCATACACTGCCATTAATCACGTGATGAAACAGTCGCAACCCGATACAAAATAATTGTTCTTAACCCAACGTGTTCCTTAGGCGTCCTAAAAGACCTGAACAGTGGCTTAGCGAACTTAACTCGCGACGGGCACAATACCTTTTAGCGCGCCCCTCCCCCCCCCCACCATTCAAAAACCATTTAATACTATATGTAAAATTTACCATTTGGCGCCCCTTTGTGAGTAGCGCCTGGGGTATGATGCCTCCCTTGCCCCCTCACTACGCCACTGAGCCTGACCTACCACTGTATAGTATACCTCGTGTCGGACTTTACATTTCTATTACTTATCAACAATCCAGTTTTTAATATGGTATTTTTTTTTTAAATAGGTCATTTATTTTTCTAAATTCCTCGTCTTAAATAAATGAAAAGACGAAAGTGGGAACTCCTATATTCTAATAAGATCACTAATTTTTATCGGGAAAAAAATGAATGCATGAATTTGGTCGATTTAAAAAAAGATACAGCAATTTAATACTTTAAAGTCAAATTGATTTATTTTCCTCCAGACTTTGTTGCTAGTATTTGCTCCAGCTCTATGCTCGGAAAGTTAGCCTTTGCATTTTATAGTCTATATAGTCTAAATATATATATATATTCAAAAGGATCCATCTTCTCTTTTATGTAGTATCCCTCTGTGGAATTCCCGAATACGTCATAGCAAGGAACACGCATTCAACAACGCTCGACAACTCGCGTTGTTTTCTGATTTCTTTTATAAAACCAGATTATTTGAATTTCTAATATGACGTTTTGTCCTTTTATTTAGTGAAATATATTAAGCAATACGAGCACAATGGTGGTTGTACAATAGTATTTCATTTCTAGACAGCCCCAGTAATTTTAAAAACAGTATTGTTTGGTCGTAATCATGTTTTTATATGTTCTAGCTACGAAACTATTTCATTTACCACCGTCGCGGTAAATCTGTAGCCGTTTAACTGCGGAAAATAGGGGAATTCTGTACATAAAATAACATTTGAATGTCAAATGATTATTGTAAAAAAAAAAAAAATAAAACACATTTAATAATACATTTATGTGTGAAGAATAAAGTAATATTGAACTAATTTTTAAATTTTAGAATTAAAAAAAAAAGGTGTATAAATATTGATAAGATGTGAAAATTCTATGGAGGCCGGCGCTACCATTAGGATTCGTGGATATGTGGAACGGATGGTCGTGCAGTAAAGCGCTCGACTGTCGACCTGAAAGTACCTAGTTCGATCTCCGTTGAGGACGAAGGAAAGTTTTCAAGTCATGGCTCAAGTTCCCGAAATATCTCCCGTGGTGTCTCCATGGCCATTGCACTATCGGCTATGGTGGGGATGAAAGAAGAGCGTCATATAAACCGTCCCATGAGTGGTTTATAGGATCTACGAGATTTCATCTCATCCTTACAGGGACTTCACACACCATTAGGATACAAAGATGTGACAAGAGAACATATTTAACGTTTTATATTATGTGAATGTTTGTATTACAGTATTAGAATCATCAAATGTTAACAATTAAAGTAAAATTAATTCTAGTGTTGTATAGCCTAAACTCATGATATAGAATGTAATACTTGTAAAGTCAATTGAATCAATAAATTAATATGGTGAAATTATTTTAAACAGGTTTTCATTTATATAAATTAGAGTATGTTATAAAGGTCTGAATGTTTGTGTTCATGAGTCCAACGTTTTCCGTTTTTTTAAAAATCAGAAGCTCTTATAAAGTCTATTACTATTCAGAAATTATTTTCTGCTTTTTAGTACTCAAGAAAAACGTTGTTTTTTATAAAATATATTTTATAATGTAATTTTTATTTTCTACTTTTTAGTTAAAATATTTTTTTTCAATTATTACGAAGAGTTAAAAAATTTTTGTGTAAGACAGACCCGATTAAACTATATCTATTCTGCTCAAACATATCGGAGAGCTCTGACGTCACACGTGTTCGCAGTGGAGTATTATTTCTTTAGCCACAATAATTTTATTTTCGAAAAATACTCATCAAATCATAATGAAATAGTAAGAATATTGCATTGTCATCGGGTTCTGAGCTATATTAAAAGTATCAGAGCTATAGATTTTCGGAAAGTGGTCTAAAATTGGTGCCAAATTCCGTTACTGTGAACTATATTTAGCATCAGTAATTTCCCTTGATTTAGACAAGGCTGTGACCTAATTGCCATATATATTTTATTTTATTTATTAAGAAACCCATCAAATGAAATAGTAAGAATATTGCATTGTCATCGGGTTCTGAGTTTTATTGTAAGTATCAGAGCTATAGCTTATCGGAAAGTGGTCTAAAATTGGATTGCAAATTTCCGCGGACAAACAAACAATCAAACAAACAGACAAGAAGTGAAGTTAAGAAAAACGCTGTATAATACTATTAGCGTTCATATTAATCGTTTTTTTAATATCATTATCAAACAAGTTATCACTTTGTCATTCATACACCTGAAATAGATTTTTCCTATATCTCGATCATAAATTATTAATGTGTTTTAATCTTCTTTAATGATATCTTGATCCATTGTGTTACACCGTAGTACCTGCCAATCACCGATTGAATGGCACTTTTAAAATGAAATATTTATGTGAAATATATTATGATATTTCAAATTTGAGACGGTAGATGTATGAGGTGTATGAGGTGTATAAGGTGTATGAGGTGTATGAGGTGTATGATTATTTCCAGAAGATGCATATAGTTATTCAGATTTCTAGTCGTATTCGTGAACAGTTAGCGGTGGCGAAACTTGGGGCAGAGAAAGTAGGTACGAGGGATGCCACAGAGAAAGTGATTCTTTTGGAAACTCGGTAATATGAGAGCAGGAGTAAAGTTATAAAGTTGTTGGGTGAGGGGAGGGTAGGGGAAAAGAGAAATAAAATTAGGAATATTCATGGAGTTAAGGCTGCTTCGTGCGTACAAGGCAGAGATGGCAGCCATAGTAGAGGCAGTGACACAAATGGTGGTGCGTCTTTAAGATGGTACTTTTCCTGCTACGAACATTGTTATCCTGCCATGGTGGAGGCAATCTAAGGTTTTATGTCCCGGCATTGTGTATTAGTGACTCTACAAAAGAATCATAGGCATATGGACGTAGCGTGGAATGACCGGTCCGACTTCCTTGCAAATTCGATACAAGCTCAAGCGCAGCCGGTGGGTGCGGATAAGAGCTCACTTGAGGCAGCGTGTGCCAAGATCATGTTCTTTGAGTGAACGAGTTGAGACAATGGGATGACGGGCAGAAATGTCCGCAGTCAGATGGAGCGGCCATCCAAAACTGACCCGTGGTGGGGGCTCAGTTTCGCACTGGGCATTGTTCTATAGGTGCGAACTTTGGGAGGTTGAGGCCCAATGTCCATTCCCTTTGCCGCCGCGGCAGGGAAGTGGAGGAAATCGTGGATCATGTACTTTCTGAGTGCCCCGGGCTGGCGGACCACAGGGTGGACCAGTCGGGTAGCTCGCTTGCCATTGGCCTTTATGGCAGTCTCCAGATGTTGAGAGACACAGCGAGTTTGATCTCCCTGGCTCTAAGTTAGCAAGTCTCAACCCGCACTACCACAGTTATCACTGAGTGAGTTCAGAGAGAGAGAGAGAGAGAGAGAGAATCTAAGAAAGTGCTGATGCCACCACTGCTTATCAAGTTAGGCCTCATCAAGCAATTAGTCGCTGCTTTTGACAATGAGTCAGCAGCTTTCAAGTACTTCCAAGATCTTTTTCTAAAGTTGTCCGAGGCAAAGATCAAGGTAAACAGGATTCATGCTTTTAATCATAACTCCGAAAGTTCTTCACCAATTGCCTTAAAATTTACTAACAAAATTGCAGAAAATTACTTGTCGTGCTTTTTTGTCACTTTTTTAAACCACGGGAGGTAATTCAAAAGTCACAAAGTGCTAACTTATATATTGTCAGTATTTGTTTGAAAATAAACCAATCCGCTTTTTGCAAACAGTATTTTGTTTTAATTAACAAATAGTATAGTAAAATATTTCTTTGCAAATTATTATTTAGTGAGTATTTTTTTAAATCCAACATGTAAACAGGATTCACGCCATTAACCATAACTCCGAAAGTATATCCAAAAGCACTCCATAAATAAACAAACAAATTTAGAAACGGTCGGTATCCTAATAGAGATGATTTTATTTTGTTTATAGTTTTAAATGATTGATAATTATTTTTTCTAAAATGTGTCCTTTTTGTTTTAATAAACATAATTAGAAGCAAGACTTACTATTACATTTCATATGGCTTAGCCACGGCAACGCTTGGCCGGGTACAGCTAGTATATATACAAGTATTTTAGCCCGTCGAACGACGGGTGGAATTTTCTATTTTTTATTTAAAAAAATTGAAATAATGTGGACACAGAAACAAAATAGCCTTCCCAATATATCTTAATACATAATCACAATAGATAACAGACGGCCATTTTTTGAACAGCAAGACTCAAACAGTCTGCTTACTGATAGAATCACTAACTTTTTGTTTCTCATTTTATTAAATATTTACTTTAAAATACCAATTTATTTAATATTTACTTAAAAATACCATTTAATTAAATATTTTCTTTAAAATACCATTTTATTAGATAAGTGTTTTAAGCCCAACACTACAGTGCCTACTGCGCCTAGTTGATAAAGCGGCTCTGACTCTAACGCTTTGGTACAATTGGCAAAAGATCTGGCACATGTCCAATAAATTAGTTTAACATTTATGTCTCCTAGCGGGGCTAGAAAAGCAATTACTACGTTGTTGCGGCACCTTGGTCAAACATGTTAGACGGAGACCCTGGTATTCTTAATTTGCTGTAACTGCATAAGAAATTTTGAATAAAAGTACAACCAGTCAGCTATTTGATGCAATAAGTTGCTTTTTTCTCCACACGACACCCTGACGCACTGTAAACTATGATAAATACAACAAATAACATAACAGTACGTCTTAGCAATTCACAATCCTTTGTACAAATGTACACTTCATTGTACTAAAGGCAACACCTTGCACTATTGGCTTCAGACAACAATTCAACACAAGAAATCTAGACAGTCTACGGTATCACACATTAAAAAAGGCAAGAGACATGTTTTAATAAAAGTGTCGCGCGGCACTGTCTTCCCGGGCAACGCCGGAAATAAATTTAGTAGTGAATCAACATCGACCTGACAAAGTACAATTTGATGGTTGAAAAGATTTATCGTTATTATAATGTCAAGCTTGTATAGTTATTTTTATTAATTCAGAAAGAAATGAATGCATCGAACATTGAAATCAATGAGTTTTAAAACAACAGAAAGACGTCTCAGAACAATGTGACCAGCTGGTAGAAAAAAATAAACCAAAACTAGTGAGTGACAATAGGTTTATTGAGTGACAATAGGTTTATTGAGTGACAATAGGTTTATTTCACAATCACATCATTATTTCCTACCACCTGCAGCTGTTGTTGGCGTTGTGGTTGTAGTTGTTGTTGTTGGTGTGGTGCCAGTGGTTGTGCTTGTAGTAGTGGTTGTAGATGTGGTTGTAGTGGGTGTGCTTGATGTGGTTGAGGCGGTTGATGTTGAGGCAGTGCTGGCTGTAGCAAGGGTTAGAGTGCAGGTGAAACTGGTCTTACATTTACATTGAGGTACCAAAATGTTTTTCCCTGAAAAAAAAATACAAAAGCATAAGTCATCCAACTTATGATATCTTTCATCAGAGGTCAGAGGTCAACTGTTTATCTATCCTCGCCATTTTAACAAACGTACAATACACAGCCGCCAACTAATAAAACTGACTATTCCATTCGGGTCAACTTAGAAATGTGCCTATTAAATGTCCTTCACTAGCCTAGAGACTATACTTCTACGCACTGTCCAGTTATTTTGGTTCACATTGACCAAGTGACCAGCTCTAGTATTTAAGCCGAGGCCGAAATTGGAAAGGTCAGAAAATCAAACGACGCGTTTAAAAAAGGTTCAATTTCTAAAAATGTCAACCTATAACATAAGTATATTGATTCAATTCTGGACAAATGTAAAAAAAATGTAATGACTTATTTAATATTGCCTGCATTGGAAGGAATATTTCTTTCAATAACTCGTTGTATAATGTTTACATCAGTGGTCCACGAGGAAATACTGCCGGTCAGTCGAAGAAAAATTATACAAAAGGAATTACGAGTTTAAGACAATTATTAAATTGAAGTCCTCATTGTGATATCTTTAAACAATAGTCATTCCACACGTATAAATATGATAAAGAATTAATTCAAATGATTAATTTAGTCGTCCAAGGGAAAAAAAAACTAGTGAAACTAGTTATCGGTGGAAATACATTCATGAAATAGTGGTCTGAAGAAATATGTGAAGTGTTACAGTTGAAGTGTGAAGTGTTACAGTTGATGTGTAATGTGTTACAGTTGATTGTAAAGTGTTACAGTTGACGTGTGAAGTGTTACAGTTGATGTGTGAAATGTTACACTTGATGAGTGAAATGTTACACTTGATGTGTGAAATGTTACAGTTGATGTGTGAAGTGTTACAGTTGATGTGTGAAGTGTTACACTTGATGAGTGAAATGTTACACTTGATGAGTGAAATGTTACACTTGATGTGTGAAATGTTACAGTTGATGTGTGAAGTGTTACAGTTGATGTGTGAAGTGTTACAGTTGATGTGTGAAATGTTACACTTGATGAGTGAAATGTTACACTTGATGTGTGAAATGTTACACTTGATGTGTGAAATGTTACAGTTGATGTGTGAAATGTTATAGTTGATGTGTGAAGTGTTACACTTGATGCATGAAGTGTTACAGTTAATATGTGAAGTAATACACTTGATGTGTGAGTGTTACAGTTGATGTGTGAAGTGTTACACATGATATGGAAAGTGTTATTCTTGATATATGAAATATATTTCTAAATGAACTCACCATTTATTGTTGATAAGTAATAAGCCAAACAACAACTGCCTGTGCTGGCTGTAAAATGACAACAGCCTGGTGGTGAGCCTTTGTAATAGAGTGGACTTATACCAGCTGGACACACAGCGATCTGTGAAGTTGTGGCCAAGTTAGTTGGCCACTGGACAATGTACGCGGCAGATATAATACATACAAAGTAAGTCAATACCACAAGACTGACTATCTTGGACATATTGAACTGTATCTATCGATCTGTCGATAAAATTGTTGCAGTACAATTAAAACTAAAATATAATATACCTATGATTGATATAGCAAAGAAACAACTATTTTACATGTATTATTGTTTGATGTTAATACTAAAACATTTAGTTTTAAACATGTAGTTGTTTTCCTCCAATTAATTAGTTTTAAAATGTCATTTTATGTTTAATGAATAACCATTTAGCCTACAGCAAGTTTATTTAAGCTAGTCTAAAAATGTATCCAGTACATGTCAGCCAGGATGAAATAAATCTCTTGGATTAAAAACTATCAATAGAAATATTGACTACAATATAAACTACAATGATGCTCTTACTTCCTGAAGTTTAATGTTCCTTCAGAGAATGAATTATTTGGTGCCTTTTTAAAAAAAATAATAGAATGACACAAAAAGTATTTATATTATGGTTGGGGTTGGGGGGGGGGTGAATTAATCAATATAAAGAGAAATAATTAAACTTTTTTTTTATTTATTGTCATAAATGACTTATTACGAATGATTCATGTGGCTTTCAAATATAAATTGTCAGGTATATATTGTTATGTATAAACTTTTAGATATATAGGTTGGCAGATATAGGCTGGCAGATATAGGCTGGAATATATAGGCAGGCAGATATAGGCTGACAGATATAGGCTGGAATATATAGGCCGGCAGATATAGGCTGGAATATATAGGCCGGCAGATATAGGCTGGAATATATAGGCCGGCAGGTATAGGCTGAAAAACTTTGGATCAACGAAGAAACAAATATGGTAGATGATGATGGTCATAGAAATGAAACCGATGATTCGGTTTATTACAATTAAATGGCCACTACTAGAGATAGTTTAACAAAGAAAGCATGTATTATTCAAAGTATTATTTAGCATGAAAACTTATATAGCAAATAAATATTTATAACAGGTGAAATGATAGCAAAATCCCATGAATGCACATTTCATTAAAAAATCTTTTTAGGTAAAATAAGAGCTACAGATAAATATAAATGTATAATTGATATAAATAGATAAATGTATAGTTGATATAAATAGATAAAGGTATAGTTTATCAACAAGTTAAATGATATAGACCGATTCAAGTAACAAAAATACCCTCGGATGTTGTACAGAGAGTATGTCTACCTCCCGCCTATTATAGGTCTGAATGTCGAACAGGTATCATATAAATTAACCAGGTGTCAATATGTTGACTTAAGTAACACTCACCACAGATTGGGGCTTGTAGAGAGTTGACACTACGTGATCGCAATAAGAGTTCACAGACAAGACATCCCTCATGTTTTATACTCAATTCATCTCTTATATTTTATGCTCAAGATTTTTATTATGTTTAGCACGTTTAGATTATTGACTTACTTCAACTGTCAGTTTAATATTCCTATTCATATATAATATATTTTTGGACTATCTAGTCTAGGTGTTTATCAAGATTACATTTGCCTCAGCTCAATAACGCATGCCATTATATATATCTTCTAATAAATAAATTTCATCATCAACCAATTGTATACTATTACTACATATATCATACTTGTTTTAATATATTACTTTGTATAGGCTACAATCTATGAAAAAAAAACATCCTTGTATATATATATATATATATATATATATGTGTGTGTGTGTGTGTGTGTGTGTGTGTGTGACAATCTATTTGACATGTCAGCTTAATCTGGCAGTAATCACAGGGGTGGGGAGCCAGTGTCTGTATCGGCAATTTTAGTCGGATGTCGGTTTCGGTATCAGCAATTTGCCCGGTGTCTGTGTCGCTGTTGGTGTCGGCGTTTGACTTTGTCCGGAGTCGGTGTCGGCGCAAAAAAAAAATGAGGGATAAATACTGGAACTTTAATTAAATAACTCAGAAAAAAGTCAGACAGTTGTCAAGCAATCTTTAATATGAAATTTTCATCAAATTATTTTTTTTAAATAAATACTTTGTAAATCTGTTTATCAACAATTTCCAAAGCGAGATTCTCTACAGTACAACAACTTGTCAACATTAACAGAATTGTGACTGAAAGCAGATAGGAAGGCTCCTGGCAATGTTCACTCTGTTATTCACTCATTCATTGTATATCATAAGAAATGTTTGGTTTGCATTTCACTATATATATTCAAGTTGGAGAAGGATTACAAACAAACTTATCCAGTCTTTTAGAACCTCAACAACTGACACGTTTCAAATGTTCCTACAATCAAAGTTAACTCGCCACTAACCCCCCACCCCTCACCACATCTTAATTTCTCTCAATCTGGCTGAAAATTGTCCAAATCTACGTTATAATGGCACTACATGAAAGCCCAGTCCGTAGCTAGCTATTGAGGCGCCATGTGCGAGTTTTTTGGCGCTTCCTCCCCCCCCCCCCCCACCGTTGTGAAAAGTGTGCAACCTTTAACAATATATGTCATTTTTCACTACATATTTCAGGCTTGATTCGGGTGTAAAATAACGATTCCTTTCTCTATTAACTGTTAAGTATGTAGTGTCTTCATACGTCTTTCTCACTTCTGTAAAAAAAAATAGCTCTGGAACATCCATATTTTATCATTGTCTGTAGCCCTTGAGCATCGTGCATACTCTGAATGGCCACTTATAAACTTCATTGCACCAGTGTTGTTGGATATGTCCGTACTTTCAGTCACTTGCTTGGGCAATCGTTGACAATAATCTGGACCAATATTTCAGCATAAGCCTACACATAAATGAGAAATTAATTAAAGGTAGCTAATGGGCGCCCCAGATTTAGTACAAAAATAGCATACTTTGGCATATCTTGAAGTAGACCATACACTTCTGTTACTTCAATGTATTCACTGCAGCTACTCTTGATGTCTATATCTAGTGTTTTTCTGACCTTTCAGTGTTACACGTACAACTGATAATTTTTCGTCGAAATGGACATGCTGCAAGATCACAGATGTAGATTTATAACTACTGAAGGTTCACAATAGGTTCTTACATTTGATTGAAGGGCCGGACCATGAGCAGATAATTTGTTTGTATTCAAACTAGTATGTCATAATATCATAGTATAACATTGGCATAATAAACAAGTCAGATTAATTTACGATAGAGGTATAATTAATTGTAACAGATCTATTAAGCATTAGCATAATCTATGTGTATTGAATTAGTTATTGAGACCAGTTCATTGACATGTATCAATCACGTCAATGATCGCATTGTTTTCTTTTTATTCAACAACAATGCCAAATAAGTGTTTTTCTCGTACCGTAGTTTCCGAACTAATGACGTATGTCAACCCCTGTTCCCCCTTCCCTGTCGTATTTTGCTACACTTCGCCCCACGTAAGTCTTGTTTACCCTACCCTCCACTATCGTACATTACATACCCCCTCCACTTCCTATCCCCCCAAAAAAATACACACGTCATTCAAATCTCATATGTGCCTTTTCCTTGATAAAAAATATTTTATAAAAAAACAACGTTTTTTTATTGCGTACTAAAAAATCAGAAAATAATTTCTGAATAAATTGGTAATAAGGTAATAGTAATAGACTTTATAAGAGCTTCTGAATTTTATAAAAACGAAAAGCGTTTGGCGCATGAATTTTATATTATGTGAATGTTTGTATTACAGTATTGGAATCATCAAATGTTAACAATTAAATCCCAAAAGAATTATTACAGAAGGTTTTCGAAAATTCACGATATTGCATAGTATTTATTTATTACAAATTCGGTAACAAAATGCATATGAGTATGTAAAATTAATTCTTGTGTTGTATAACCTAAATTCATGATATAGAATGTAATACTTGTAAAGTCAATTGAATCAATATATTAATATAGTGAAATTATTTTAAACAGGTTTTCATTTATATAAATTAGAGTATGTTATAAAGGTCTGGATGTTTGTGTTCATGCGCCCAACGTTTTTCGTTTTTATAAAAATCAGAAGCTCTTATAAAGTCTATTACTATTACCATGTTACCAATTTATTCAGAAATTATTTTCTGCTTTTTAGTACTCAAGAAAAACGTTGTTTTTTATAAAATATGTTTTATAATGTAATTTTTATTTTCTACTTTTTAGTTAAAATATTTTTTTCCATTAATACGAAGAGTTAAAAAATGTTGGTGTAAGACAGACCCGATTAAACTATATCTAGTTCTGCTCGAACATATCGGAGAGCTCTGACGTCTCAGTTCTGCTCGAACATATCGGGGAGCTCTTGCGTCACACGTGTTCAGGCGTAGTAGAGTATTCTTTCTTCACTACTTCAGCCACAATAATTTTATTTACATATTTAATTTTATTTATTAAGAAACTCATCAAATCATAATGAAATAGTAAGAATATTGCATTGTCATCGGGTTCTGAGTTTTATTGAAAGTATCAGAGCTATAGCTTATCGGAAAGTGGTCTAAAATTGGATTGCAAATTTCCGCGGACAAACAATCAGACAAGAAGTGAAGTTAAGAAAAACGTTGTAAAAATGATAGTATAGCCAGAAAGTACTCGCTCCATTGTTATTAACGCGGCTTTTTTTTCATTTGTCCCCCTTTCCCAACCCAGTTACATTTTTGACACACTTAGCAGTCTCTCCCCTTAGATGACGTTACATATTGCTTATCCAACCACCGTACCCCATCTGTCGCAAAACAATTTTAAACAAGTTACAAATCAAACTAAGAGCACGCTTCTGCATATGTTCACTAACTGTTAATGAAATGTTTTGCTTCTTGCTTGAGTAAAATATAAAAAAAATCTAAATGGAAAAGGGCATTGTCCATCCTGAATCGGAAGAAGAAAAACGGCTGCAAAAGTTCATCTTCGAAAGAGCTGCAACTTGACATAGAAAGAGCCGCATGCGTCTCGAGAGCCGCAGGTTGCCGACCCAGGTCTAAGAAATAAAGTTTGTCATATTTTCTTAAAGTCAAATATTTTATGAAAATATAAATCCGCAGATTGAAGCAATTATTTTATGTTTCCACAATTTTAATTTCTTTATTTTGTACTAGTAAACAGGCCCGGTACCCGGACCGGCTATTAGGCAAGCAGTTGGAGTTGAAAATGGTGATATATATTCGAGCGCTTTAATAATCAGTCTATATATAAAAAATAGCATGTCTATGTACTCGAAGTGGCCCCAAATCACATGAACAGATTATTGTAGCCAAAACGACTATTAAACTTTAAATCTAACATTCAACTATACATATTTTGCGCTCACAACACCATATCATTGACTAATCTTAATTCGTTCATAATATTTTAATCCTCATTATGGGTACAGAAGCTTAACAAAAACAACCCCCGACTATTAAAATTTGAATCTAACATCCAACTTTACATATCATTTAAAAATCTTAATTCAATAAAATTAATTTAATGTACTCATTTCCAAACAGTTCTTCGTAATCTGTCTCTATGTATCTATCTCTATCTATCTCTATCTATCTGTATATATCTATCAATCTATATATATATATATATATATATATATATATATATCTTCTATCTATATCTATCTCTCTTTACATAAGTCTTACATATTATTGGCACCACAGTCACAAAATTACAAAAGGGGCATTTAGTTTAACTGAATGTTCTTAGAACATGTTTTATTTTAATTTTCTTCTATTTCATTTTTATTCAAGAAAGTGTCATTTGATGAACAAAATGAGCACCAAACATACTCTCAATTCGTAAGTTGTCTCTTTTTAGTTTCTAAAATTATGGAATTCCCCAGACTATTTTTAAACACGGTCGGTCAAACGTACGCGCGCTGTTTGTTTTTTAGAACACCGCGAACGTGTGACGTAAAACCTCTCATCGTCCCCAGACTATTTTTAGCGATGTACTTTTTCATCTCGTGCGGTGCCGTGTATTTGTAACGTGCAGACATGTGGCTTTTATTGCCATAAACATCCTATACACCGCACGGTGTGAAGATCTGTCGAACGTAAGCACGGTTTACCGTCTATGTTAGAGGATTATTTATATAGAGATAATCAATTTATTCTGTTTATTTAACAACAAAATTCATTGAATAAAATGAGTTCAAATATTGAAATATAATCTCCCCGCAATCGTTCGACCCACATTAATGACATTAAGTGTAATGTAATTTTCTGTAGATGTAATATTAGACCCGGGAAATGCCGACGATTCTTTTGAAACTCGTCAATTTAATCATTGTAATTTTTAATTATATACTAGGATACATTATTTTAATTTCTTCATTGGAACTGTTCAACGTCTATTTGGAACCATTTTTATGTGTATACTCTAAGAGAACACAAAAATAATAATATCCAAAGTTGTATCAAGGTATGGGCGAGAGTGGCTGTTGCCCCGGGCGGCACTACAAGGTTGGCCACTACCAAGGGGCGTCATTCTTAACATCAATACACTTTGACTATCAAATGAGGCGTCATTCTCAACATCAGTACGCTTTGACTATCAAATGAGGCGTCATTCTCAACATCAGTACGCTTTGACTATCAAATGAGGCATCATTCTCAACATCAGTACGCTTTGACTATCAAAAAAAGCGTCATTCTCAACATCAGTACGCTTTGACTATCAAATGAAGCGTCATTCTCAACATCAGTACGTTTTGACTATCAAATGAGGCGTCATTCTCAACATCAGTACGCTTTGACTATCAAATGAAGCGTCATTCTCAACATCAGTACGCTTTGACTATCAAATGAGGCGTCATTCTCAACATCAGTACGCTTTGACTATCAAATGAGGCGTCATTCTCAACATCAGTACGCTTTGATTATCAAATGAAGCGTCATTCTCAACATCAGTACGCTTTGACTATCAAAAGAGGCGTCATTCTCAACATCAGTACGCTTTGATTATCAAATGAGGCGTCATTCTCAACATCAGTACGCTTTGACTATCAAAAGAGGCGTCATTCTCAATATCAGTACGCTTTGACTATCAAATGAGGCGTCATTCTCAACATCAGTACGCTTTGACTATCAAATGAAGCGTCATTCTCAACATCAGTACGCTTTGACTACCAAATGAGGCGTCATTCTCAACATCAGTACGCTTTAACTATCAGATGAGGCGTCATTCTCAACATCAGTACGCTTGGACTATCAAATGAGGCGTCATTCTCAACATCAGTACGCTTTGACTATCAAATGAGGCGTCATTCTCAACATCAGTACGCTTTGACTATCAAAAGAGGCGTCATTCTCAACATCAGTACGCTTTGACTATCAAATGAGGCGTCATTCTCAACATCAGTACGCTTTGACTATCAAATGAGGCGTCATTCTCAACATCAGTAGGCTTTGACTATCAAATGAGGCGTCATTCTCAACATCAGTAGGCTTTGACTATCAAATGAGGCGTCATTCTCAACATCAGTACGCTTTGACTATCAAATGAAGCGTCATTCTCAACATCAGTACGCTTTGACTTTCAAATGAAGCGTCATTCTCAACATCAGTACGCTTTGACTATCAAATGAAGGGTCATTCTCAACATCAGTACGCTTTGACTATCAAATGAAGGGTCATTCTCAACATCAGTACGCTTTGACTATCAAATGAAGCGTCATTCTCAACATCAGTACGCTTTGACTATCAAATGAAGCGTCATTCTCAACATCAGTACGCTTTGACTATCAGATGAGGCGTCATTCTCAACATCAGTACGCTTTGACTATCAGATGAGGCGTCATTCTCAACATCAGAACGCTTTGACTATCAAATGAGGCGTCATTCTTAACATCAGTACGCTTTGACTATCAAATGAGGCGTCATTCTCAACATCAGAACGCTTTGACTATCAAATGAGGCGTCATTCTCAACATCAGAACGCTTTGACTATCAAATGAGGCGTCATTCTCAACATCAGTACGCTTTGACTATCAAATGAGGCGTCATTCTCAACATCAGTACGCTTTGACAATCAAATGAGGCGTCATTCTCAACATCAGTACGCTTTGACTATCAAATGAGGCGTCATTCTCAACATCAGTACGCTTTGACTATCAAATAAAGCGTCATTCTCAACATCAGTACGCTTTGACTATCAAATGAAGCGTCATTCTCAACATCAGTACGCTTTGACTATCAAATGAGGCGTCATTCTCAACATCAGTAAGCTTTGACTATCAAATGAAGCGTCATTCTCAACATCAGTACGCTTTGACTATCAAATGAAACGTCATTCTCAACATCAGTACGCTTTGACTATCAAATGAAGCGTCATTCTCAACATCAGTACGCTTTGACTATCAAATGAGGCGTCATTCTCAACATCAGTACGCTTTGACTATCAAATGAAGCGTCATTCTCAACATCAGTACGCTTGACTATCAAATAAAGCGTCTCAACATCAGTACGCTTTGACTATCAAATGAAGCGTCATTCTCAACATCAGTACGCTTTGACTTTCAAATGAAGCGTCATTCTCAACATCAGTACGCTTTGACTATCAAATGAAGGGTCATTCTCAACATCAGTACGCTTTGACTATCAGATGAGGCGTCATTCTCAACATCAGAACGCTTTGACTATCAAATGAGGCGTCATTCTCAACATCAGTACGCTTTGACTATCAAATGAGGCGTCATTCTCAACATCAGAACGCTTTGACTATCAAATGAAGCGTCATTCTCAACATCAGTACGCTTTGACTATCAAATGAGGCGTCATTCTCAACATCAGTACGCTTTGACTATCAAATGAGGCGTCATTCTCAACATCAGTACGCTTTGACTATCAAATGAGGCGTCATTCTCAACATCAGTACGCTTTGACTATCAAATAAAGCGTCATTCTCAACATCAGTACGCTTTGACTATCAAATGAGGCGTCATTCTCAACATCAGTACGCTTTGACTATCAAATGAAGCGTCATTCTCAACATCAGTACGCTTTGACTATCAAATGAAGCGTCATTCTCAACATCAGAACAATATGACTATCAAACGAAGCGTCATTCTCAACATCAGTACTCTTTGACTATCAAAAGAGGCGTCATTCTCAACATCAGTACGCTTTGACTATCAAATGAAGCGTCATTCTAAACATCAGTACGCTTTGACTATCAAATGAGGCGTCATTCTCAACATCAGTACGCTTTGACTATCAAATGAGGCGTCATTCTCAACATCAGTACGCTTTGACTATCAAATGAAGCGCCATTCTCAACATCAGTACGCTTTGACTATCAAATGAAGCGCCATTCTCAACATCAGTACGCTTTGACTATCAAATGAAGCGTCATTCTCAACATCAGTACGCTTTGACTATCAAATGAGGCGTCATTCTCAACATCAGTACGCTTTGACTATCAAATGAGGCGTCATTCTCAACATCAGTACGCTTTGACTATCAAATGAGGCGTCATTCTCAACATCAGTACGCTTTGACTATCAAATGAGGCGTCATTCTCAACATCAGTACGCTTTGACTATCAAATGAGGCGTCATTCTCAACATCAGTACGCTTTGACTATCAAATGAGGCGTCATTCTCAACATCAGTACGCTTTGACTATCAAATGAGGCGTCATTCTCAACATCAGTACGCTTTGACTATCAAATGAGGCGTCATTCTCAACATCAGTACGCTTTGACTATCAAATGAGGCGTCATTCTCAACATCAGTACGCTTTGACTATCAAATGAGGCGTCATTCTCAACATCAGTACGCTTTGACTATCAAATGAGGCGTCATTCTCAACATCAGTACGCTTTGATTATCAAATGAAGCGTCATTCTCAACATCAGTACGCTTTGACTATCAAATGAAGCGTCATTCTCAACATCAGTACGCTTTGACTACCAAATGAGGCATCATTCTCAACATCAGTACGCTTTGACTACCAAATGAGGCGTCATTCTCAACATCAGTACGCTTTGACTACCAAATGAAGCGTCATTCTCAACATCAGTACGCTTTGACTACCAAATGAAGCGTCATTCTCAACATCAGTACGCTTTGACTATCACATGAAGGGTCATTCTCAACATCAGTACGCTTTGACTATAACATGAAGGGTCATTCTCAACATCAGTACGCTTTGACTATCAAATGAGGCGTCATTCTCAACATCAGTACGCTTTGACTATCAAAAGAGGCGTCATTCTCAACATCAGTACGCTTTGACTACCAAATGAGGCGTCATTCTCAACATCAGTACGCTTTGACTATCAAATGAGGCGTCATTCTCAACATCAGTACGCTTTGACTATCAAATGAGGCGTCATTCTCAACATCAGTACGCTTTGACTATCAAATGAGGCGTCATTCTCAACATCAGAACGCTTTAACTATCAAATGAGGCGTCATTCTTAACATCAGAACGCTTTAACTATCAAATGAGGCGTCATTCTTAACATCAGAACGCTTTAACTATCAAATGAGGCGTCATTCTCAACATCAGTACGCTTTGACTATCAAATGAGGCGTCATTCTCAACATCAGTACGCTTTGACTATCAAATGAGGCGTCATTCTCAACATCAGTACGCTTTGACTACCAAATGAGGCGTCATTCTCAACATCAGTACGCTTTGACTATCAAATGAGGCGTCATTCTCAACATCAGTACGCTTTGACTATCAAATGAGGCGTCATTCTCAACATCAGTACGCTTTGACTATCAAATGAGGCGTCATTCTCAACATCAGAACGCTTTAACTATCAAATGAGGCGTCATTCTTAACATCAGAACGCTTTAACTATCAAATGAGGCGTCATTCTTAACATCAGAACGCTTTAACTATCAAATGAGGCGTCATTCTCAACATCAGTACGCTTTGACTATCAAATGAGGCGTCATTCTCAACATCAGTACGCTTTGACTATCAAATGAGGCGTCATTCTCAACATCAGTACGCTTTGACTATCAAATGAAGCGTCATTCTCAACATCAGTACGCTTTGACTATCAAATGAGGCGTCATTCTCAACATCAGTACGCTTTGACTATCAAATGAGGCGTCATTCTCAACATCAGTACGCTTTGACTATCAAATGAGGCGTCATTCTCAACATCAGTACGCTTTGACTATCAAATGAAGCGTCATTCTGAACATCAGTACGCTTTGACTATCAAATGAAGCGTCATTCTCAACATCAGTACGCTTTGACTATCAAATGAGGCGTCATTCTCAACATCAGTACGCTTTGACTATCAAATGAGGCGTCATTCTCAACATCAGTACGCTTTGACTATCAAATGAAGCGCCATTCTCAACATCAGTACGCTTTGACTATCAAATGAAGCGCCATTCTCAACATCAGTACGCTTTGACTATCAAATGAAGCGTCATTCTCAACATCAGTACGCTTTGACTATCAAATGAGGCGTCATTCTCAACATCAGTACGCTTTGACTATCAAATGAGGCGTCATTCTCAACATCAGTACGCTTTGACTATCAAATGAGGCGTCATTCTCAACATCAGTACGCTTTGACTATCAAATGAGGCGTCATTCTCAACATCAGTACGCTTTGACTATCAAATGAGGCGTCATTCTCAACATCAGTACGCTTTGACTATCAAATGAGGCGTCATTCTCAACATCAGTACGCATTGACTATCAAATGAGGCGTCATTCTCAACATCAGTACGCTTTGACTATCAAATGAGGCGTCATTCTCAACATCAGTACGCTTTGACTATCAAATGAGGCGTCATTCTCAACATCAGTACGCTTTGACTATCAAATGAGGCGTCATTCTCAACATCAGTACGCTTTGACTATCAAATGAGGCGTCATTCTCAACATCAGTACGCTTTGATTATCAAATGAAGCGTCATTCTCAACATCAGTACGCTTTGACTATCAAATGAGGCGTCATTCTCAACATCAGTACGCTTTGACTACCAAATGAGGCATCATTCTCAACATCAGTACGCTTTGACTACCAAATGAGGCGTCATTCTCAACATCAGTACGCTTTGACTACCAAATGAAGCGTCATTCTCAACATCAGTACGCTTTGACTACCAAATGAAGCGTCATTCTCAACATCAGTACGCTTTGACTATCACATGAAGGGTCATTCTCAACATCAGTACGCTTTGACTATAACATGAAGGGTCATTCTCAACATCAGTACGCTTTGACTATCAAATGAGGCGTCATTCTCAACATCAGTACGCTTTGACTATCAAAAGAGGCGTCATTCTCAACATCAGTACGCTTTGACTACCAAATGAGGCGTCATTCTCAACATCAGTACGCTTTGACTATCAAATGAGGCGTCATTCTCAACATCAGTACGCTTTGACTATCAAATGAGGCGTCATTCTCAACATCAGTACGCTTTGACTATCAAATGAGGCGTCATTCTCAACATCAGAACGCTTTAACTATCAAATGAAGCGTCATTCTTAACATCAGAACGCTTTAACTATCAAATGAGGCGTCATTCTCAACATCAGTACGCTTTAACTATCAAATGAGGCGTCATTCTCAACATCAGTACGCTTTGACTATCAAATGAGGCGTCATTCTCAACATCAGTACGCTTTGACTATCAAATGAGGCGTCATTCTCAACATCAGTACGCTTTGACTACCAAATGAGGCGTCATTCTCAACATCAGTACGCTTTGACTATCAAATGAGGCGTCATTCTCAACATCAGTACGCTTTGACTATCAAATGAGGCGTCATTCTCAACATCAGTACGCTTTGACTATCAAATGAGGCGTCATTCTCAACATCAGAACGCTTTGACTATCAAATGAGGCGTCATTCTTAACATCAGTACGCTTTAACTATCAAATGAGGCGTCATTCTCAACATCAGTACGCTTTGACTATCAAATGAGGCGTCATTCTCAACATCAGTACGCTTTGACTATCAAATGAGGCGTCATTCTCAACATCAGTACGCTTTGACCATCAAATGAGGCGTCATTCTCAACATCAGTACGCTTTGACCATCAAATGAAGCGTCATTCTCAACATCAGTACGCTTTGACTATCAAATGAGGCGTCATTCTCAACATCAGTACGCTTTGACTATCAAATGAGGCGTCATTCTCAACATCAGTACGCTTTGACTATCAAATGAGGCGTCATTCTCAACATCAGTACGCTTTGACTATCAAATGAAGCGTCATTCTCAACATCAGTACGCTTTGACTATCAAATGAAGGCGTCATTCTCAACATCAGTACGCTTTGACTATCAAATGAGGCGTCATTCTCAACATCAGTACGCTTTGACTATCAAATGAGGCGTCATTCTCAACATCAGTACGCTTTGATTATCAAATGAAGCGTCATTCTCAACATCAGTACGCTTTGACTATCAAAAGAGGCGTCATTCTCAACATCAGTACGCTTTGACTATCAAATGAGGCGTCATTCTCAACATCAGTACGCTTTGACTATCAAATGAGGCGTCATTCTCAACATCAGTACGCTTTGACTATCAAATGAGGCGTCATTCTCAACATCAGTACGCTTTGACTATCAAATGAGGCGTCATTCTCAACATCAGTACGCTTTGACTATCAAATGAGGCGTCATTCTCAACATCAGTACGCTTTAACTATCAGATGAGGCGTCATTCTCAACATCAGTACGCTTTGACTATCAAATGAGGCGTCATTCTTAACATCAGTACGCTTTGACTATCACATGAGGCGTCATTCTCAACATCAGTACGCTTTGACTATCAAAAGAGGCGTCATTCTCAACATCAGTACGCTTTGACTATCAAATGAGGCGTCATTCTCAACATCAGTACGCTTTGACTATCAAATGAGGCGTCATTCTCAACATCAGTACGCTTTGACTATCAAATGAGGCGTCATTCTCAACATCAGTACGCTTTGACTATCAAATGAGGCGTCATTCTCAACATCAGTAGGCTTTGACTATCAAATGAGGCGTCATTCTCAACATCAGTACGCTTTGACTATCAAATGAAGCGTCATTCTCAACATCAGTACGCTTTGACTTTCAAATGAAGCGTCATTCTCAACATCAGTACGCTTTGACTATCAAATGAAGGCGTCATTCTCAACATCAGTACGCTTTGACTATCAAATGAAGCGTCATTCTCAACATCAGTACGCTTTGACTATCAAATGAAGCGTCATTCTCAACATCAGTACGCTTTGATTTATCAAATGAAGCGTCATTCTCAACATCAGTACGCTTTGACTATCAAATGAGGCGTCATTCTCAACATCAGTACGCTTTGACTATCAAATGAGGCGTCATTCTCAACATCAGAACGCTTTGACTATCAAATGAGGCGTCATTCTCAACATCAGTACGCTTTGACTATCAAATGAGGCGTCATTCTCAACATCAGAACGCTTTGACTATCAAATGAGGCGTCATTCTCAACATCAGTACGCTTTGACTATCAAATGAGGCGTCATTCTCAACATCAGTACGCTTTGACTATCAAATGAAGGCGTCATTCTCAAAACATCAGTACGCTTTGACTATCAAATGAGGCGTCATGCCTCTCAACATCAGTACGCTTTGACTATCAAATGAGGCGTCATTCTCAACATCAGTACGCTTTGACTATTAAATGAGGCGTCATTCTCAACATCAGTACGCTTTGATTATCAAATGAGGCGTCATTCTCAACATCAGTACGCTTTGACTATCAAATGAGGCGCGTCAATTCTCAACATCAGTACGCTTTGACTATCAAATGAAGCGTCATTCTCAACATCAGTACGCTTTGACTATCAAATGAAGCGTCATTCTCAACATCAGTACGCTTTGACTATCAAATGAAGCGTCATTCTCAACATCAGTACGCTTTGACTATCAAATGAGGCGTCATTCTCAACATCAGTACGCTTTGACTATCAAATGAAGGGTCATTCTTCAACATCAGTACGCTTTGACTATCAAATGAAGCGGTCATTCTCAACATCAGTACGCTTTGACTATCAAATGAAGCGCGTCATTCTCAACATCAGTACGCTTTGACTATCAAATGAAGCGTCATTCTCAACATCAGTACGCTTTGACTATCAAATGAGGCGTCATTCTCAACATCAGTACGCTTTGACTATCAAATGAGGCGTCATTCTCAACATCAGTACGCTTTGACTATCAGATGAGGCGTCATTCTCAACATCAGAACGCTTTGACTATCAAATGAGGCGTCATTCTCAACATCAGTACGCTTTGACTATCAAATGAGGCGTCATTCTCAACATCAGAACGCTTTGACTATCAAATGAGGCGTCATTCTCAACATCAGTACGCTTTGACTATCAAATGAGGCGTCATTCTCAACATCAGTACGCTTTGACTATCAAATGAAGCGTCATTCTCAACATCAGTACGCTTTGACTATCAAATGAGGCGTCATTCTCAACATCAGTACGCTTTGACTATCAAATGAAGCGTCATTCTCAACATCAGTACGCTTTGACTATCAAATGAAGCGTCATTCTCAACATCAGTACGTATTTGACTATCAAATGAAGGCGTCATTCTCAACATCAGTACGCTTTGACTATCAAATGAGGCGTCATTCTCAAACATCAGTACGCTTTGACTATCAAATGACGTATTCTCAACATCAGCAGGCGTCATTCTCAACATCAGTACGCTTTGACTATCAAATAAGAGCGTCATTCTCAACATCAGTACGCTTTGACTATCAAATGAAGCGTCATTCTCAACATCAGTACGCTTTGACTATCAAATGAAGCGTCATTCTCAACATCAGTACGCTTTGACTATCAAATGAAGCGTCATTCTCAACATCAGTACGCTTTGACTATCAAAATGAAGCGTCATTCTCAACATCAGTACGCTTTGACTATCAAATGAAGCGTCATTCTCAACATCAGTACGCTTTTGACTATCAAATGAGGCGTCATTCTCAACATCAGTACGCTTTGACTATCAAATGAGGCGTCATTCTCAACATCAGTACGCTTTGACTATCAAATGAGGCGTCATTCTCAACATCAGAATCGACCATCGCCGAGGCGTCATTCTCAACATCAGTACGCTTTGACTATCAAATGAGGCGTCATTCTCAACATCAGTACGCTTTTGACTATCAAATGAGGCGTCATTCT
Organism: Bulinus truncatus; assembly: GCA_021962125.1. Classification (NCBI taxonomy): domain Eukaryota; kingdom Metazoa; phylum Mollusca; class Gastropoda; family Planorbidae; genus Bulinus; species Bulinus truncatus. Next base: position 329,370 of record JAGDYQ010000340.1, read on the forward strand.
CAACATCAGTACGCTTTGACTATCAAATGAGGCGTCATTCTCAACATCAGTACGCTTTTGACTATCAAATGAGGCGTCATTCTCAACATCAGTACGCTTTTGACTATCAAATGAGGCGTCATTCTCAACATCAGTACGCTTTGACTATCAAATGAAGCGTCATTCTCTCATGACATCAGTATAGCCATATTATCAAAACGAAGCGTCATTCTCAACATCAAATGTGAGGCGTCATTCTCAACATCAGTACGCTTTGACTATCAAATGAGGCGTCATTCTCAACATCAGTACGCTTTGACTATCAAATGAGGCGTCATTCTCAACATCAGTACGCTTTGACTATCAAATGAAGCGTCATTCTCAACATCAGTACGCTTTGACTCCAAAAGAGGCGTCATTCTTGACTATCAAATGAAGCGCCATTCTCAACATCAGTAGGGTCATTCTCAACATCAGTACGCTTTGACTATCAAATGAAGCGCCATTCTCAACATCAGTACGCTTTGACTATTCTCAACATCAGTACGTTTTTGATGAGGCGTCATTCTCAACATCAGTACGCTTTGACCATCAAATGAGGCGTCATTCTCAACATCAGTACGCTTTGACTATCAAATGAGGCGTCATTCTCAACATCAGTACGCTTTGACTATCAAATGAGGCGCGTCATTCTCAACATCAGTACGCTTTGACTATCAAATGAGGCGTCATTCTCAACATCAGTACGCTTTGACTATCAAATGAGGCAGTCATTCTCAACATCAGTACGCTTTGACTATCAAATGAGGCGTCATTCTCAACATCAGTACGCTTTGACTATCAAATGAGGCGTCATTCTCAACATCAGTACGCTTTGACTATCAAATGAGGCGTCATTCTCAACATCAGTACGCTTTGACTACCAAATGAGGCGTCATTCTCAACATCAGTACGCTTTGACTATCAAATGAGGCGTCATTCTCAACATCAGTACGCTTTGACTATCAAATGAGGCGTCATTCTCAACATCAGTACGCTTTGACTATCAAATGAGCGTCATTCTCAACATCAGTACGCTTTGACTATCAAATGAGGCGTCATTCTCAACATCAGTACGCTTTGACTATCAAATGAGGCGTCATTCTCAACATCAGCTTTATCGTCATTCTTGACTATCAAATGAGGCGTCATTCTCAACATCAGTACGCTTTGACTATCAAATGAAGCGTCATTCTCAACATCAGTACGCTTTGACTTTGACATTACTCAACATCAATACACTTTGACTAATCAAATGAGGCGTCATTCTCAACATCAGTACGCTTTGACTATCAAATGAAGCGTCATTCTCAACATCAGTACGCTTGACTATCAAATAAAGCGTCATTCTCAACATCAGTACGCTTTGACTATCAAATGAGGCGTCATTCTCAACATCAGTACGCTTTGACTATCAAATGAAGCGTCATTCTCAACATCAGTACGCTTTGACTATCAAATGAAGCGTCATTCTCAACATCAGTACGCTTTGACTATCAAATGAAGCGTCATTCTCAACATCAGTACGCTTTGACTATCAAATGAAGGGTCATTCTCAACATCAGTACGCTTTGACTATCAAATGAAGGGTCATTCTCAACATCAGTACGCTTTGACTATCAAATGAAGCGTCATTCTCAACATCAGTACGCTTTGACTATCAGATGAGGCGTCATTCTCAACATCAGAACGCTTTGACTATCAAATGAGGCGTCATTCTCAACATCAGTACGCTTTGACTATCAAATGAGGCGTCATTCTCAACATCAGTAGGCTTTGACTATCAAATGAGGCGTCATTCTCAACATCAGTACGCTTTGACTATCAAATGAAGCGTCATTCTCAACATCAGTACGCTTTGACTATCAAATGAAGCGTCATTCTCAACATCAGTACGCTTTGACTATCAAATGAAGGGTCATTCTCAACATCAGTACGCTTTGACTATCAAATGAAGGGTCATTCTCAACATCAGTACGCTTTGACTATCAAATGAAGGGTCATTCTCAACATCAGTACGCTTTGACTATCAAATGAAGGCGTCATTCTCAACATCAGTACGCTTTGACTATCAAATGAAGGCGTCATTCTCAACATCAGTACGCTTTGACTATCAAATGAGGCGTCATTCTCAACATCAGTACGCTTTGACTATCAGATGAGGCGTCATTCTCAACATCAGTACGCTTTGACTATCAAATGAGGCGTCATTCTCAACATCAGAACGCTTTGACTATCAAATGAGGCGTCATTCTCAACATCAGTACGCTTTGACTATCAAATGAGGCGTCATTCTCAACATCAGTACGCTTTGACTATCAAATGAGGCGTCATTCTCAACATCAGTACGCTTTGACTATCAAATGAGGCGTCATTCTCAACATCAGTACGCTTTGACTATCAAATGAAGCGTCATTCTCAACATCAGTACGCTTTGACTATCAAATGAAGCGTCATTCTCAACATCAGTACGCTTTGACTATCAAATGAGGCGTCATTCTCAACATCAGTAAGCTTTGACTATCAAATGAAGCGTCATTCTCAACATCAGTACGCTTTGACTATCAAATGAAACGTCATTCTCAACATCAGTACGCTTTGACTATCAAATGAAGCGTCATTCTCAACATCAGTACGCTTTGACTATCAAATGAGGCGTCATTCTCAACATCAGTACGCTTTGACTATCAAATGAAGCGTCATTCTCAACATCAGTACGCTTGACTATCAAATAAAGCGTCATTCTCAACATCAGTACGCTTTGACTATCAAATGAAGCGTCATTCTCAACATCAGTACGCTTTGACTATCAAATGAAGCGTCATTCTCAACATCAGTACGCTTTGACTATCAAATGAGGCGTCATTCTCAACATCAGTACGCTTTGACTATCAAATGAGGCGTCATTCTCAACATCAGTACGCTTTGACTATCAAATGAGGCGTCATTCTCAACATCAGTACGCTTTGACTATCAAATGAGGCGTCATTCTCAACATCAGTACGCTTTGACTATCAAATGAAGCGTCATTCTCAACATCAGTACGCTTTGACTATCAGATGAGGCGTCATTCTCAACATCAGTACGCTTTGACTATCAGATGAGGCGTCATTCTCAACATCAGAACGCTTTGACTATCAAATGAGGCGTCATTCTCAACATCAGTACGCTTTGACTATCAAATGAGTTGTCATTCTCAACATCAGAACGCTTTGACTATCAAATGAAGCGTCATTCTCAACATCAGTACGCTTTGACTATCAAATGAGGCGTCATTCTCAACATCAGTACGCTTTGACTATCAAATGAGGCGTCATTCTCAACATCAGTACGCTTTGACTATCAAATGAGGCGTCATTCTCAACATCAGTACGCTTTGACTATCAAATAAAGCGTCATTCTCAACATCAGTACGCTTTGACTATCAAATGAAGCGTCATTCTCAACATCAGTACGCTTTGACTATCAAATGAAGCGTCATTCTCAACATCAGAACAATATGACTATCAAACGAAGCGTCATTCTCAACATCAGTACTCTTTGACTATCAAAAGAGGCGTCATTCTCAACATCAGTACGCTTTGACTATCAAATAAAGCGTCATTCTCAACATCAGTACGCTTTGACTATCAAATGAGGCGTCATTCTCAACATCAGTACGCTTTGACTATCAAATAAAGCGTCATTCTCAACATCAGTACGCTTTGACTATCAAATGAAGCGTCATTCTCAACATCAGTACGCTTTGACTATCAAATGAAGCGTCATTCTCAACATCAGAACAATTTGACTATCAAACGAAGCGTCATTCTCAACATCAGTACGCTTTGACTATCAAAAGAGGCGTCATTCTCAACATCAGTACGCTTTGACTATCAAATGAAGCGTCATTCTCAACATCAGTACGCTTTGACTATCAAATGAAGCGTCATTCTCAACATCAGTACGCTTTGACTATCAAATGAAGCGTCATTCTCAACATCAGTACGCTTTGACTATCAAATGAGACGTCATTCTCAACATCAGTACGCTTTGACTATCAAATGAGGCGTCATTCTCAACATCAGTACGCTTTGACTATCAAATGAGGCGTCATTCTCAACATCAGTACGCTTTGACTATCAAATGAGGCGTCATTCTCAACATCAGTACGCTTTGACTATCAAATGAGGCGTCATTCTTAACATCAGAACGCTTTGACTATCAAATGAGGCGTCATTCTCAACACCAGAACGCTTTGACTATCAAATGAGGCGTCATGTTCAACATCAGAACGCTTTGACTATCAAATGAGGCGTCCTTTTTCAGCCGTTTCTCTCAGTTTGTTTACAATTTATTCTTCAATATAATATTTGAGGTTTGATAAACTTAGTGAAAGGAGAAGTACTGTTGTTAGTCTGTGTCAGGAAATGAAAGTTTTATTCTAGGTACAGTTGTAATCGGTTTGGACTTTATTGAATTGTGACTGAGAAGAGCCATCATTCTTTTGTCAATATGACACCATATGTCACATAGGATGATGAGGTAAGTACATTACAGGTGCAGATCAAAGATACCTGCCGACCTGATGTTTAGAGAGACCGGAGTCTAGCTTTACTTTGTAACATCGACTTCTAAACCTTTTAAGAATGAAATCAACTTGGCTGACAAATATGTGTCAATTGTGTCATATGCGAGGGACTCTTGCACGGAATGAACGTTGAGTCTACATGACTGAATGCATCGCTCACTTCAATGAGATAAATTCTATGGATAGTTTCTACACATGGAATTTTGATGTTAACCTCTTTCAAGGACAGTGAGAGATGTTTTCATATTGTACACAATGTTGTCTTATTCATGAATTAATGTTTTTTGTTACAACAAAAAATATTCTAATCTAGTATAATAGAAACTTATCTAAATAACTCATGACTGGCAAACTTTTCCGTTTCTTATTTTACCAAATTCAGTATTGGCAAAGTAGTCAAAATTAAAAAGAAGTTAAAATAATTAGTCCTATTTCGTTCAGCATAATGCAGTTATCGGCGATACGATTTAAAGATTTCATATTTGAACTAGAATCGGATTGACGATACAGTAACAAATTACCTTGCTTTTTGATAAAAATCTTTTGAGCGATACGTCTACGAGATGCCCTATTTTACTATATCCTTATCGGCGCTAGATGGGAAAAGGAAAAAAAAAACAAGCAATTTAAGTCTTTTCCGTTTCGGACAAAGGACATTTTAGAGCATTTTCGTGTACGCAGTGGCTACGATTACGCCGGACGAAATCCGTATTTTTTTCCGGGTTACAGCCATAGATTTTGCTCAACGCGTATGGGTTTTGATAAATAGAGAGGGAAGTAATCATGTTGAATAACTGTTACAAAATAAATAATGATTACGCCCCTTTGATTAGCTTTTATTATTTATATTTAAAATATAAGCAAAAACGGTACATAAAAAACTCTTATATTCAGCCCTGAGAGGTCAGATCGCAAAATGGACTTTTGATGTACACTTGGCAGGCCAAGACCTACAAAATGATATATACATCATGGGTCTAGGACTTATGGTTGCTTAGATATAGGACGCTCCTTTGTTAGTATAACTTATTTAGTAAAAACGATACTTAATACGCCCTTTTTTCGGCCCTCAGAGGTCAGATCGCGAAATGGACTTTTGCTGCATACATGGCAGGCCAAGACCTACAAAATGATATATACATCATGGGTCTAGGACTTATGGTTGTTGAGATCTATGGTAGACCCCTCAGAATTTTTGTCCGCCGTAAATCCGCCGAAAAATATGCGGCGCGCCTCATTAGCCGCCGTATTTCGTTCGCCGTTATATTAACTGCCGCATTACGTAATCTTATTGCACATGACCTTGCTGACCATATCAGCTCTGTCTTGAAAAGCTTTTCTGTTGATTTCAAGACCGCAATTATAGAAGACGATGCAGCAATTACAGAGGATAAAGAAATGATAAAGACCCTGAAAGAAGGCATGTCGTCATTGTGTGAATTGCTTCTTGTAGACGATCAGTTCAGTGCATCAATAGTGAATGCCTCTGAGAGCAGCACTAACGTCATCATTGACAGTCATAGACACAATCATAAGTCAGTGAAGGCATCATGTCCAATGCGTTGGAATTCAACAATGATGATGATTCAGTCTATACTTGACTTGAAAAGAGATGTTCAAAATACTCTCAAGCGTATTGGTCGAGTTGATATTTGTCTCCATGAAACTGTATTTTTAAGTGAACTCGTTACCTTTCTGAAACCATTTCAATACCATAAATGATCTCTTCAGCTTTTCAATGCCAACCTTATCAACTATTCCACAAGTGATAAGGCACATAAGAAAGATCTGCACTGCATCAAATGCTGATGATGACAAAATACGAATGATCAAGCTGTCAGCTCTCAACCAGCTTGACCATCGATTTCCTGTAAATGATCACATTAAGCTGCTTCAGATGCATGATCCGAATTTCAAATCATTGATTCCACGGTCAGAAGCAACCACAATTCTGCAGAATGCAATACAGTCAGCAATGGTCCGTGGATTCATCTTGTCAATAGCTGATGTAACGCATTCGCAGCTAGTCAGTGAACATGTTTCTGAAGAAATCCGATGTAAGCGATTGCGAATGGAGTTGATAAATGAGCTGAGAACTGAGCGGTCACCAGACGATTGTACTAATAAGGTATTCTATGTTAATTTATGGCATTGAAATAGTTATCGTTTTATTTCGCTCTCAATAGACCAGTCAGGTTGAAGTAAAATATTTTTAAATACATATACTATGCACTTTAATGAAGTGTTTTATAAACTAGCAGTTAGTACTGTTGTGTTATGATTTTTTGAACTTTTATTTCAGATGGCTGTGGAAATTGCAAACTATTTGACGGTGCCTGTTGTTCAATTTCATGATGTCCTCGCTTTCTGGCGTAGCAGTGTTGCATCATCATCGTATCCACAACTTGCTCAACTGGCACATCTTCACCTATCATCAGCATCATCTGTACCAGTGGAGTGCATGTTTTCGGTTACTGGTTTGATAATGAACAGCAAACGATCAAGTCTAACAGCTGTTAAACTAAATCGCGTTTGTTTTATTCATGACAATTAGAACTGATATTTTAAGTGCTTATCAAGGTATTGAGAGACAGAAACTGAATGAGTGGAATGTATTCATGTACTGTATTAGTAGGACAGCATATGAAACTGTTTATTTCTGTTGTCTTAAATAATAAAACTTTCCCCTAGTATTGTAAAAGTGTTTTATTGCTGAAGTTTTATCAATTCAATATTGTCTAGGTGTCAGCCGAATTTTAGCAAAATATTTCATAATCTGCCGAAAATCAGCCGAAAATTCAGCCGCAAATGTCAATTTACTCAATTTACGGTCAAATTCGGCTAAGCCGGTTATCAGCCGAAAAATTATGCCAGCCAGCCGAACCTTAAAAAAAAATTCGGCTGGCAGGTCTAATCTAGAGTGATGACGGACAGACAGACAGACAGACAAAACGGGGACAATAGAGCATTTTTTTTCGAAAATGCTCTAATAAAGAGCTAATTCACTCAGGACATTTGCAGGATAACAAACAGTTTTTAGAACATACACCTTGCAAAGCAGCAGGCCATTGAGGGCCTGCCTCTGTTCAATTGAGATCCCTTGAGAGACAAGCAGAGAGCTGTCATAGTTGAGGGAGAAAGAAAACTTTGAAGAAGGAGATGGGGTCTACTCATTTTTTTGAGACACAGACAAAAGTTGTTGAGAAAATTAACTGCGATTGGGATACACAACAAAACTTCAACAAACATATTAAATAAAAGAAAGTATGTATTCGTATTAACATTATAAATAATGATTGTTACTAAAGTTCGCAGTATTTTTAACTTTTGAACACAAATTTTGAACATAAAAGAAACTCGAAATTTTAGGAAAATTGGCAAAAGAAATGCGTTTCTCTGCATTTTTTAGATCATAGAGATTCAAGCACTAATTAATGGTAATTAAAAGTATAACTTTCATAAAAAGCTGAGAAACGTGGTTTTTCTATTTTAAATTCGTCATTTATGGAATTTTTAAACGATAGTTAACAAAGTTTTATTTTTAAACTTTAAATTTTAACTTTTAAATTAGTCTTAGTTTGACCCAGGATAAAATCTGTCACCATAGCTATATACATTGAGTTGTTTATATTATGATACATTCGACTTGCCTTTCAATGTTTTATTTCAATTTGGGTTTTTTTTTCACACAATTCGGACATCTCCAATAATTCAACAGTTCTAAATAAAATAGGTAACCAATAATGAGTGAACAAAAACTGTCGATTCGGTTTTTACAAAGAATAAATATTTGAATCCCAAAAATCGAACAGAAAACTAATTAGACAATGACAAATAAATGGTATTATACAGTTTAGGGTCTGCTGGTTCAACGATGTTGATTTTCTGATGCACCAAATATAATGACCACATACGTACATATAAACACACACATATATATATATATACATTCTTTCCTAAGACGAGGCGTTAATGGTGCATCTATTATTGACGGTAACAGTAAAACATTTAAATGAAAAGTCCAAATAAAGACATTTATAGCTGTTTAAATTGCTCAAGAATATTTAAGTTAAAAAGGAAAGTAAAAAAAAATATTAATATTTTTACCTTTTCTTGTTGGTTGAGTATCAGAACTATATCAGAACTAAAACGTTATGTTAGTGTATACCAACATAAGGAATAGTTCATATGTTAGTGTATACCAATGGTGGCGATACATGATGTAGATGAGAACCGCATTCTGTTTGTTTGTTTTTTAATATAAAGTTTATATAATGAACAATAATAAATTTAAAGAGACGCACCAATGTATAAAAATTAACTAAAGTAAATAAATCAATCTGTGTAACTGAAATTTTACAAATATTTTGAAAGCACTAAACACATTTATTGGGATTAATTCTAACAGTTTCAAATTCCTATCGTGTCACTATCTAACAGTTTCAACGATTACAATATAACCTAAATTATAATGAAAATTTGTATAAGTCTCATGAATTTTAATAAGGCTTATAATATCCTTTAATGCATTACATGTATTTATTTTGTATATTTACATATTTGTATGTACTACATAGTTAACTGAAAAAAAATTAAAAAACAACTTTATTTTATTTATATTGTGCAGAATACAATAAAAGAGAATAATGTAATTTTGAGCACAAGTCTCTCATTTCGTAATCTGGACTTTAGCCCTATTGTACTGGAGGTGCTGGGCATTGAACTCCTGCATTACATGAACAAACTGTCAGAGTTTCTGTCACGCCAAATGTGAAATGAAAAAAAAGAATATTTAAAACCTTTCCTTACTTTTTCAGAAATGTTTTGAATAGTTTTGCATTTTACGATTCAACGATGCATGATGAATACCCTATCATATGTACAATGTACATTGTACATCCATACTTAAAATGATTTTATTTATACACACACACACACATACACACACACACACACACATATATATATATATACATATAAATATATATATATATATATATATATATATATATATATATATATAATAGATAGACAGACAAAAGGACAGACAAAAGGACAGATAGATAGATAGATAGATAGATAGATAGATAGATAGATAGATAGATAGATAGATAGATAGATAGATAGATAGATAGATAGATAGATAGATAGATAGATAGATAGATAGATAGATAGATAGATAGATAGATAGATAGATTAAATTATACTTTAATGATATTAAAAATGTTCTTGTAAACGCTACTTACCTATGGTTGTAGGCATTCTCAGAACACTTATACAACAAGAACTTCGGGTTGTTGAATTGAAACAGGGATCCGAGTTGCTACATATCGTGGGTAGGGGGGTAGAACTGCAGTACAGTGGGGTGTCATAGAAGTATGAAGGAGTCGTCACAATGGATGTTTGAGTATTACTTAATGGAACACATGACACTGATGATGGACACTTGCATTGCTGGTAGAGACTACCAGTAGCTGAAAGGTAAAAGTAAAATAAATCAAGGACATGGTATTTAAAACATTGTTCTTATTGCTTAAGAACATGAATAGTTTCTTTTTTCTGCTTTACAGACTGACTGTGAACGCACAAACACACGCTAGATCGATAGATAGATAGATAGATAGATAGATAGATAGATAGACAGATGGTTAGATAGATATATAGATAGACAGACAGAGACAGATAGATAGACAGACAGACAGACAGACAGACAGACAGATAGATAGATAGATAGATAGATAGATAGATAGATAGATAGATAGATAGATAGATAGATAGATAGATAGATAGATAGATAGATAGATAGATAGATAGATAGATAGATAGATAGATAGATAGATAGATAGATAGATAGATAGATGTGATGAATTTAAACTCACTTGTTTTATACAGTCCCATGCAGCATCGAGTTCTGGTATTGGAGGCATAACAAAGTGTTGGAGGACACGTTTGATATGTGGATACAATGGTTGTACAGTACAGTGGTGTACTGTAAAAAGTCAAACCTCCACTAATTACTTGTCCAACGGCATGTGACAGCATACAGCTGAACAATACCAACACAATCATATTCTTTCTTTGTTTCATTCCCATGTTTCTACTCTGCCTTGTACGTAGATTGCAGTCTAGGGCTGCATGTCATCCACCAATTACTCTTATATATACTAACATTTTGAAGAAAAAATTAACTTCAGTTTTCATCTAAAACTAACAAAACTAAGCCTCAGTTACAGAACAAAGAACATGTTTTCTTATGAATGAGATTTCAAATGTTTAATGAACGTTTCCCGTCAAGGGACACACCTCCATCATTGATTATTTACATGGACACACCCTTCTTAAGCAAAAATTGTCATGTTGATGTAAGAAGAAAATACTAGGCACGGTACGGAGTTATAGTGGGTAAACATTGGAAGCTGATCACATATCAGGAACGTCACGAGTTAGTTCTAAGACGTCATACAACTGTTTAACCAATTACTTACTGGATTATGATAGGTGAATGTTTCAAGATTACAGCGCCTTGCTTTGTATGCGGCTCCCAGTGAAAAAGATTTCTTTATTTTTATTATTTAATTATTTAATTAAATAAATTGACTCCATGTTGCTATTTTACTAATCAAATAATTGGAATATTAGGCCAGGAGTTGAATAAATATTACATTACGTACCTAGAATTAATGTCTTACAAGTGTTTTGTGAAATTATTTGGTAATAACTAGTTAGTTAACATAATGAGGATTAATGACACCCTTGTTTTGAATACCTAAATTGTGTTTAAATGCATTAAATAAATGTGTAAAAAAATGTCCTCTATATTCTATATAAAATACTGTCATCCATGTTAAGAGATGACCTGAATTGTTTACAAAAAAGGCAGCTGCCAACTACAAGATTATTAAAAAATACCGAAATATAAGAAGGTACCTTCAAAAACACTGAAGCCCAGCACTTAAAAGGCATGACCAAAATTATTTAAACCAAATTTATGTTAGGGGGATAGCTACTCTTGGGTCCCCTAGGGCCCTTTATCTCGTATAGCTACGTATAAGGTGTAGAATGGGGTCCTGAAAATGACATAACTATTACTAATGCTTATTTAGTAAAAACCTTTGGCTTCTGTATATGTATTACATTGCCACATTAAAGCTTCTGCTGCGGGCAGAACGAATGGGCAACTATCAGCTACCTCTTGTCAGTATCAGGAGAATGGTGAATCTCTTCGCAGCATCTGGTCACAACAATTATGCCAAGTGTGCTCGTCTCTACCTGGAGATGATGATGGGCTTAACTAACTCACATCCAGATCTACACAAGCAGCTCATGTCAGGATCACATGTTACACGGCGTAGTAGTAAACAGTGGGCCGGACTGTCAGTTGACCTTACCATAGAGCAGGCAATGATGCGGGCCATTAAAGGTAAGGGAGGAATAACTCATGGAAGAGGAGTGACTGAGAGTGTACGCACCACATGGACTTCCACAATGGACTGCAACTGTAAGGACATCTTTGGCGCAGTTTGCTAATATTGACTACTGCCATGATGCACTTCAGCATCCGGAAGAGGGGTAGTCTAGGATCAATAGAGATAATGACAATCTCAGAAAAGTTCTCGAATTCTTGAAGTCACATAATCAATTTGATACTTCTGACACAAGATTCCACAGAATACCATCAGGTATTGCAGCATCTGAATCTGATAATATAAACTGCGACAATGCTGAAGAAGTTGGCTTTGATATTGTTCTAAACATGAGCGGCAAGAACTTCAAGGATAGTGTCCTTAAAAGAAAATCTCAAATAAGAACATTAGCAGAAGTAAACAATGCTTCTTCATCAACTTCCAAGAAAGCTTTGACAGGTGTTGATCCCACAGTTCTATTTAATAGGCTTCTGGTCATAATGCAAATATCACCTGATATGGAGAAATATTTCAGCTATGAGCTGTCAACACTTCCTACTTCTCTGTTCAAAGATAACTACATGCGGAAAGTTGATAAATCACAGCTCGGTAAAGAAATCTGCAAGGGTGTAGAACCATCGTTGAAACCAAGCAGTTCGATTCATGTTGTCGACGGCGGTTACTTACTCCGTGCTGTTCAGTGGCTGGAAGGTTGAACATATCTTGATGTTGTTAAGCCATACTGAATCACTCAGAATGGGGATGGAAGCTTCAAGAGGAAAAGTACATCCATATTGCCACTGACTTAGATGTGGCTCCACCAGATGTTCTGAAGGTGGTTTGTTGCAAGTGTACTTCCGGATTCAGGAAACAGTGTGGGACATGTTTGTGTCGCTGCTTTGAGTATGTTTTGTCATGCATAAAAGCCTTCAAAAATTGTAATGGAGAGTCATGTTTGAATGCCAAGGAGCTGATCAATGTTGAGGAAATGATTGACGATGAAGAGTTACATGATAATGACATGCTGGATATAAAAGATGAAGAAATAATTGATGATGAATACTTGGAATTCTTCATAACTTGGGCATTTGAGGAAGAGGTGTACACCAGCATGTGAACATTGTGATTATGGCACGGGGTGAAAGCAACTACCAGTTTCACCAGCGGATTGATGCCTGCCCCACCCGGAGTCTGAAAGCCATACTACTCCCCAGGCCCGTAGCGTGCGGGGGGGGGGAGCGCTTAAGCCACCCCCGCCCCCTCCTGGTTGCGCCACTGGAAACAGGTCATATTGGTTACACTTTATTTGACCTTTCATTTTAAATACTTATATAACATAATCTGAAGCACGTTTGCTGACAGTTTGACGGTGGATTAGGCCTACTTCAGATTTACCAAGGTTATTGACACTTACAGAACCGTGAATAGTGGAAAGTTACGTGTAATTCGTGCAATTTTCGCAATGCTGTAGAAAAAATTCCAATGAGTTTCATTGGGTGTCATTCATACCAGTTAATCTTCATATATATATATATGTCAGATTCTGCATTTAAACCATTGTAAAGAATTTATTCTGGGTAGGTTGTTAAAACTCCTGGCCTATATGTCCCCTTCCAATCCATAGAAGTATGTGTAAACTATTTTAAATGCGTGTTTTTATGCCAGTTTAAAATCTTGTTGTCTATGGGTTTTATAGCTTATAACTTGCCTGAAGCACACACCAACAATATTTTAGAGCACACAAGTTGTTGTTTTTTTTTATTTATCAAACATATAAATGTGTAATGTGTAATTTGTAATGTTTTATGTTCAGCTCAAAAAAGAAGATTCCTTTCAAAGTTACTGAGCTTACATTTTTAGTCATACACAGTCTTCAGATTATAAGGGGGTGGGGGCAGGCCCGTAGCCAGGTCAAAGTCAGCAGGGGGACACCAATACCCAGCAAGGGGGGCAACTTTACTTTTTCTTTATTTTTTCCTCTTTTCTTCTTTTTTTTTCAGCGGGGGGGGGGAGAGCACTCCACAACTAGCGGGGGGGGGGGCACGGCCCCCCAGTGCCCCCCTTTGCTACGGGGCTGGGTGGGGGAGGGGCACCGTTGGTATTACACCATAGAGAAATTATAATCTATTAAATCTAATGAATATTTAAAAATGTACGATTTCTTTTTACTTTGCACATTTCTGCATTACTTAATTACATCTTTATCACAATGAAAAGAGAACATTTTGAAGAAACGTACTTAAGCCAGAAGACCGATAGTTGTAATACAAATATTTAACGTTATTTTAAGTATTGCTTAATATAAAATGAAAATATTTGTCCGAAATGTGTTCTCCATAACAGTCCAGATCAGTTTTACAATGTCAAGGTCATCTTAAAATCATTATAAATGAATTTAATTTTCAATTTTCTCTGTCAGTGATTCAAGGGTTCTAATAATATGGGTGGAGACAGAATTAAAGAATATACAATATGAATTGTAAATTGATATGTAGTACATTAAAGAGTACAGTACATGAATTGTAAATTGATATGTAGTACATTAAAGAGTACAATACATGAATTGTAAATTGATATGTATTACATTAAAGAGTACAATACATAAATTGTAAATTGATATGTAGTACATTAAAGAGTACAATACATGAATTGTAATTTGATATGTAGTACATTAAAGAGTACAATACATGAATTGTAAATTGATATGTATTACATTAAAGAGTACAATACATAAATTGTAAATTGATATGTAGTACATTAAAGAGTAAATTAAAGAGTACAATATATGAATTGTAAATTTATATGTTGTACATAAAAGAGTACAATATATGAATTGTAAATTGATATGTAGTACATTAAAGAGTACAATACGTGAATTGTAAATTGATATGTAGTACATTAAAGAGTATATTAAAGAGTACAATATATGAATTGTAAATTAATATGTTGTACATAAAAGAGTACAATATATGAATTGTAAATTGATATGTAGTACCTTAAAGAGTACAATATATGAATTGTATATTGATATGTAGTACATTAAAGAGTACAATACATGAATTGTAAATTGATATGTAGTACATTAAAGAGTACAATACATGAATTGAAAATTGATTTGTAGTACATTAAAGAGTACAGTACATGAATTGTAAATTGATATGTAGTACATTAAAGAGTACAATACATGAATTGTAAATTGATATGTAGTACATTAAAGAGTACAATACATGAATTGTAAATTAAAAAATATATATTACAAATATAAAGTGTGTGTCAAACAGCCATTCAATATATTGCGCAAAAAATATTAGTTTTGCAGGTGGATTGCTTAATCAAAAAAGTCTTTAAGTGGGTTAAGGGGCATTAAAGTTTGAGAGCCACTGATGTAAAACTACCACACTAACAAATAAAGACTCAAGGACACATAATATATTATTAGTTAAACGCTTACAATGTTTATCTTAACTGTTATGCCAGTTTACGTATTTGTATGTATAGAGTCAATATTAGAAATCAAGTACGAAGAATATATTTCCTTCAACATATAGAAAATGTGCAAAAAAATAATATTTGATTTTTCTGAAAATGAAATACTAAAGACAATGGATGCAGTATAAATTACAATGGTTAGTATTTTGCTTTGAAATAAATTTAATATTTAATACAAAATTTATAAATGTGACTGCAGAGTTAAAAAAAAAATTATAAATGTAACTGCAATTAAAAAAAAATTAAAAGTGACTACAGCATGTAATTTTTCATATTTCATTTTTAACTTTGATTTCTTTTATCAATATATATAAATTTGAATATTTGAAGATCATTTAGGACATTACATTATTATAACTATTAATAGATATATATACCCTGTTAAATAATGAATCCATTTTAATAAGTTATTAATTTATCTAAAATCACATTTCTACAAGTACGTTTGGAATGATGGAGTCTGATGCAGCTGTGATATTGTGGAGTCGTTCTCTTCAACTGCACAACTTTAGGTACACCACAATGTTGGGGGATGGAGACTCCAAAGCCTTTGATAAAGTTAGGGCTCTTCAGCCTTATGGTCCTAGTGTTGATGTTGAAAAAGAAGAGTGCCTCAATCACGTAGCCAAACGATTAGGAACAGCTCTTCGGAAATTAGTTAGCGATTGCTCCAAAAAAGGTTTGTAATTGAAATTAATTTTGCATTAATAATTTTAAATATAAAGTTGGAACATACTTGTATTACTTATTGCTATCAATAAATTCAGTTATTTATCAATTTGGTGAACTTTCAGCATTTTGGTCAAATTAACGCATTTAGGTGTTGCGTTAAAAGTTTTAATGTATATATGTTACCGGCAAACTGTGAAATTCCGGCATTCTATAGAATGCCTAGGCAATGTATAGAATGCCTGGTGGTTTTAGTCAAAGTATAAAATTGTTTAATTGTGCATACTTTTCCCAGGCATTCTATACAATGCCTTGGCATTGACTGGATTCACACTTAGAATTGTACTGTACTTAATTTTCTTCCTTCACAAAAAACACTTCGTATTTTGGTATTTTGATATGTTATGTTCATATTTCACGAATTAGTGAAGAATTGATAAATAATAAAAAGATATTGTTTCTGGTGAAAACAAGCAGAACACAACTGGAATGAGTTACTTGTTGCAGCAGGGAAGACTAGAATGGCATTTTGAATTTCATTTGAATTTCTTCTGCTTTTATTAATACGGTGAATTCTGATCTGGCATATAGTTGCTTCAAGATTCCATGTGCAGTTCCAAGGCGGTAAAAGCCATCTTCTGTAATGCTCATAACAACTGCCAATAGATTTCGTGAGTCTCCCCGACCTTTGTCAACATCGGGAATCGGAACTCGCACAGTGGCTCCCAAAGGCGCAGGAGGACATTTTTTGTCCGAATCCCTTTTCATTCTTTTCGCCTGCATTTCAAGGTTCGATTTTGATTCCATTTTATTTATTATAGATTTCTCAATATGGAAGCAAACAGTGCACACAATGCTAACACCATACCTTCTACTTCGTTGTCGTCATCGTCTTTAGGGGAATGTCCACAGATAACATGAACATTTCGGCTACACTTTTGACATGCATGAGCACCGCTGGTTTCTTTTAAGCAAACGCAACAGGCAGTTGAAGAGGATGGGTCTTCGGTAACCACGGAATGGGAAATCTCTTCAATAACCATGGCTGTACCACTGCATTGGTTACCATCATCATGGTTTACATCCTCATGCATGTCTTCTGCAGAAAGGGCTGTCTCTTGCATTCCGTTACATACTTTGCCGAACGGGAATCCGGCATTCTATAGAATGCCTAGGCAATGTATGAAATAGCAATTTATTTTAATAATTTGCATGAAAAATTCAGGCATTGTATACACTGCCTAGACATTCTATAGAATGCCGGATTTCACACTTTGCCGATAACATATACATATATTAGGGCTGCTGATTACACTGGGAATCATGGGAATTTTTACAGGCAAAATGTATTTCAAAGTCGTCCAACAAGTCCACCCAGCTTTAAATGTGTAGCTGACTTAAGTAGGGGAAGTAAAGGCGGCCGGGCGTTGTGCTAATCACACAATCCTTTTATATGTCGAGGTTATAGAAACAGATGAATTCTACACTTCATCTGCCCCGATGGCCCGTTAAGGCTAAGAGAACTTAACTATATATATATATATATATATATATATATATATATATATATATATATATATATATATTAGGGTGGCCCAAAACATCCAAATTCCAGCCACATACGGGGGGCACCCTTGTGTTCCTTTTGCCTTAGGTAGTTTACTGTTAAAATTTTACAACCAAATTTCAAGTAGAAGGGGATGCTCACAGGACTAGTTGTTTTACCTTTACGGCATTTTTTACTCGATTTTGTTGACTGCGGAAGTACAACGTTTTTTCAAACTAAGGACCTATTCCATGCTGACCTAGTTCTCATTTTAGATACATGACTTCCTGTTGTGTTTATGAACATTGTGCAGGCGGAAAATCACTAAATATTTTTACAGTTTCTTTGTCATTCATGCTACCACTATGCTACTAATTATAAACAGGCAAAAATTGAATATCCGCAAGATTGATTCGCCTTCCTCAAAGTCAAAGATCAATATGTTTCAGAATGGATATTTATTGATTATCCAATAAATTTGAAGTCTTGGGATGAAGGCATGAACCAAGTCCACGCTGAAACGGTAAAAACGGACAAAAACAAGATTGAGATTGGGTATCATACTTTCTTGTTCTACATAAGCATGTCACAAGGGCCTTGATCGCAACCGAACGTCTAACCATGAAGCTTATGCGGGTTTGATGATTCCTATGGCTTACAAGAGCTGGGGGCATGATCCTTCATCTGTGAGCAGTTTCAAGGCCAGCAACCATGAAAGAGCCAGAAAGAAAGCTTGCAGGGTAAACGTAGCAGCCGATATAAAAGTTACATTCAAGTCGGGACTCATCCTCTAGATCTACACTGGGATGGAAAAATCTGACCTGAAATCCTGGGTCTTGGAGAAGTTGATCGCATGCTGGTGATGGTTTCTGTAGATAGTAGTAAAATTAGGGGATGTCCATTGTTTATGTCAACAAATTTTTTTGGCGATGTTTTCTCCTTCCCCTGTCAACTTGTCAAACTTCCTATAGATCCCCCCCCTGTAAAATTACGTCAACATTAGGACCCTCCACCCTAAAAAAGTGGTTTCCAAATTATTTATGTGTGCAAAATTAGAGAATTAAATGAGTTAGTTTAATTAAATAATCGAATGTTAAGCGGAGGTGAATACTTAGGACTACAAACGCCGCATAATTTTCCTTTATTAAGTAACTATATTAAATTGTAAAAAGTAACATTGTTGACGTCAACTTTTCTTGACCTCTCCCCTCCCGTCAAAATAAATTACAGTTGTCAAAAAATTTTCTGACCCCCCCTCCCTTATTTTGTTGACGTAATTAATGGACAGCCCCTTACTAGGTTTCCCTAAACTAACATCAGGGACAGGACCAAATGCTGCTAACGCTATTTATGGTCAGAACAGTGGGCACTGGTAGAAAGCATCCAGGCCATGAGCTTCTGACACCAACTCCGTCACTACCGATCGTTTGAATGAGCTTGTAAAATACTTGAGAACTCGGATTGGTCGAGAACTATATTTGGCTGGCATATGTCATTAGTGTTCTTGAACTGGTATTAGCAAAGGCTTTCAGATTGTAAAAGAAAATCCCTCTAAATCACCAAATATACCCATCTTTCAAAAGATTATATAGTGGTTTGTGGACGACAAAGCTTGACGCTATAGTGTTGGAACTGTTCTTCTCACCAGCACTGTTGGGCTTTCTCTCGAGAAAACATAGTGCCAAGTTTCATCGACTTCTTTGCTTGTGTCACAACCCAAATTAGTCAGCGCTCGTGGCCTAGGGAGATATGATCCCCCGTAGGGCTATGCTCATGCATCATTATATATATATATATATATATATATATATATATATATATATATATATATATATATATATATATATATATTATTCATTTCCACTCTGCGTTAAGTGGACAACAAGAAATGGCGTCTGGCCCACGTCTCGATTCGATATTTTTTTTTGAAAAATCTACAGTTTTAAATAGTTTCTGTGGTTTTTATTATGAAATCTAAAAGTCCCAAATATTAAAAGGTAATAATTAACATACAATATCATTCAAATTATTGTACTTTTTAATACAACAGATAACATTTTAACATCGTCAAACGTAAACAATACTAATAATTGAAAATCTCCGACGATAAGACTACCAAGCGCGTTTTCGTATTTAATTTCGTAAAAATAAAAAAATAATTTATAAAAAACAACGTTTTTCTTGCTTACTAAAAAGCAGAAAATAATTTCTGAATAAATTTTATATTATGTTAATGTTTGTATTACAGTATCAGAATCATCAAATGTTAACAATTGAATCCCAAAAGAATTATTACAGAAGGTGTACGAAATATCACGATATTGCAGATCATCTATTAGAACGTTGATAACAAATTGCATATGAGTATGTAAATTAATTATAGTGCCTTATACACTAGGGTGGGTTGTTGAAGTATTTTTGTTCAAAAACTACTGATGGTTAGGTTTAAAATGTTGCTCCCACGTCTGCTGAGTGCAAATAAATTGATTCCAGCTAAAATGGAAGCCATTTATACTTTCCCCCAAGACTTTGGAAATTTCATAATTTAAGCTTTCCTCTAACCAAAGCGAATTTCGCGTATCTAGGTAGCTCGCGAAATTCGCCCCTCTTTCGCGGCAATGTATTTACATGGAGATGCTCAAACCGCGTAGAATTTCCGCGGCGGTGCAGAGAAATTTCGCGGCATCGCTTCTTTCAGAGTTTTTTCGCGTTTCGCGAGTGTAAACAATCCAAAATGGCTGCCTAGAAACATCGACTCAAATGAAAATCAAGGTTAAAATTGATATAAATGTCTTAAAATTAACAAATAAGACTTAGATTTATATATAGCAACTTGAATTATGTCAGATTATACCAAAAAGTAAGTGTTTTTTTTCACTTTTTACTTGTAAAATACCATAACTGTAGAAAATATATCATAAGAAGAAAATGTCTGCCGACGTCTTCAAATAAACAAAAAGAAAATTAAAAAAATTCTTATATCCGGTCGGCTGACGCCTACGTTCGCTTCGCTTAGGTGTATCGAGGGTTTTTCGCGCTTTGAAAAATCTCACGTGAGAAATAGCGCAGCGTTTCGCTTCGCTTTGGTTAGAGGAAAGCTTTAAGCCATAAAAATTACCGCTTAATATCTTGATATGTACTTACAGAAAACATTTTTAGAGCACAATTTCAATGAAAATAACATGCTAATTACTGTTTATTTAAAAGCTACTTAATTATCAATAGCTAAAAGTTTAAATTAACAACTTAATCTTATTTCCAGTTTTTTTTAGATCCAAAATGCAGCACGATTTTTCTTGATTCCAATTTTGCCCGAACGTAACCATCTCTTCTCAACGTTCCGCAAACTGCTGCCGTCGCTTCAGTTACCATCCTGGTGCACCGTTCAACTGCATGGGAATGGCATGGAGTTTTATCCAGGTCCCACTTCTTGCCAGTCTTATGGCGTCGTCGATTTCGTCGTCGCCGAACTTCACCAGCATTGGAGGTTGGCCTCGTGGTAGGTCATACCAGTTTAACAAATTATAATATTCATCAGCATCAAAATTCAATGTTGGGACAGTAAATTTTCTAATATCCGCTGATGGCTACATGTATGACATTGAATTACGTAAGCGTTTAATCTGTCTTGTTGCTAGCTCCCTCAGTTATTTCTTTCATCCACGAGCATTGTCAGCAGCATATTCTCTGGATGAGCAAATAGTCTGGGCTGCTGAACGCACTATGTCGACTACTGCACGTGCATTTTCTGGTAAGAAACGAGACATTTTAATCATATTCCATAAATGCATGGCCTCCCTTATAACATTGAGGTTCTACTCTGATGGAGAATCTTACTGCAGAGTAGACAAGGCAACATAATCTACCAGCATCTTCAATTCAGTTGATGGCGAGTCAGAAGCAACATAAAGACGAAGGATTCTGTTCGCAGTAGTTAACCAGCGTGAGTATACTAAGGGACCCGGCTCACGTTTTTGTCAAGACTTTCGGTCTGAAACGTTACCAGCTTCTATTGCTAGGCACATAATCCAGGAGATATCTTTAATCATCATTACTAATGTCTCCACCTTGTAGCATTTTTAACTGTAGATGGTAAGCTGTTTCTTCTCTAATTGAAATTTAGCAATTGGTAGTTCATGACATTTAGTCATAGCTTTGCCAATGGTGCCAGAAAAAGACATTTTGGACCTGACGTTGTAAATTCCTCTAGATGCATCATCAAATGTTTTAATGGTAGGTTCGTTACAGTGGAACATGCAAATAAACCACTGCAATGGTCTATTCAGATGCTTTTCTGAACTTTCGGATTACGCCATTACTTTTCCAGTATTGACATTTGTTCCCATCCAAACCTATCGCTACTAGATTATCAAATGATACGTTACTTTCTTGCAAGAAATCTAGAATTAAAGCTTCTCTAATACAATGTCAGCAGAACCATCCTTAGGAGTAACGTGGCCAAGATAATTTTGATTTCTGTGGCTCTCTCTACTAAAGTTATGTGTTCTTTTCAGTAATGGAGCACTTGAGTTTACAGAACTGTTACATAAGGTCTAGTCTTTTCTGCCATCGAGAATATTGAAAGAGGGCCTGCCAGTATTATTTATACCTTCTTCTGAAAACTCAGATCGAATCTTTCTCTTACCTCCTAAGCTTGCATCGGTCTATAACTGATGAAGTAACATTTGCTTTTTTAATCACTCCAAAGTCAATTAGAGCAGCAGTTGCAATAGCTGCACCTGCAGTATTTTGGAATGTTATACCTGTCGCATTCGCGTGCGACTGGAATCTTAACAGGTTTCTAGCTGAAATATCGTCAGCTTCATCTGTCTTGGTACACGCCTCTGTCACTTTGTTACCTTCTTCACTATATGTATAGTCCCATGCCCGATTCTTGCAAACGAAGTCTTTTTATCGTGGCTAACAGCAACTTTTTTGTAATATTTTCTGCGTGCTGAATTTCTTCTTCTTGTTTCATTAGACGTGATGTGACTGCCTTATCTATACTTCCTATGATCATATTTCTGTCTCCTCGTTCGTTCCAGTAAAATTGCCTTCAAGTACTGGTACTTTTGCGCTTCTGGTATCACACGAACAGTCAGAAAAATCACTACACTGGCAGGCAGCAATATCAAATAAAGATTTTCCTTGTTCAACTAATTCAGAAACCAGTGCGTCTTGCAGATAATTTCTTTTCTTTTAGACATTCTTCAAACTTGTTCTCAAAAATTCTATTTTACATTTGACTCTTCTTTCTGATAATCTGATAATGTTGGAATGCTTGCTTTGTTCCATAAAGCGATAACGTCAGCAGCAACCTTAGACGTTATAACAATGGACTTCGTGTTGGCTGCCATCTGGTTTTGGATGAAATTATAAAAGCGCAACTGTAGGCAATTGGCTGGTTGGCAGTTCAGAAGATACTCCGTACACAACACAAGTGTGACTGCTTCTTGTTTCAGCCATTAAAATGTTCTTCTATTGAACTGTTATTAAAAAACAAACTTACGAAATAATTCTAATTCTTTAATAGTGTTCTGCAAAAAAAGAAAAAGGAATACAAATTAGATACAATCAGCGGCGTAGTGTGGGTATCGGCCGCCCAGGGCGGAAGACGATTTTGCCGCCCTCTCATTTAGGTATTTCAATTTAATCTATACATTTTTGCCGCCCCCCCTAAAAAGTAATAAAAAGTGCCGCCCAGTGCGGATCGCACCCACCGCCCCCCCCTAT
The DNA here is from genome assembly GCA_021962125.1 of Bulinus truncatus. NCBI lineage: Eukaryota > Metazoa > Mollusca > Gastropoda > Planorbidae > Bulinus > Bulinus truncatus. The sequence continues at coordinate 352,798 of JAGDYQ010000340.1, forward strand.
GTACGCCACTGGATACAATATGCTAAAGAAATAACATTACCATGAAGCATTAAAAAGTAAAAAAAAATTTGCATTCTTTATAACCATTATAAGCTATCAATAAGCGGTTTAAAATCGGATTAAACAAGATAAAACTGTTTAACACAAGGTCAAGTCAGTGGTTATGACTCAAGAACAATGCATAAATGTTTCAGAGAGCAAAGCATACCACTGGTATGAAAATCTCGGACCTACATGTGGGAAATTCCTAATGCGAAAGACGCAAATCCATGCGGTAAAGGGTAACCTACTGAATGCTTCCGGGGGGAGGTAAAGATAATTTTCTAAACATGTATAAACAGGAGCAACAACTTTTTACCAGCCGTTGTTGAAATTATTCCGACGACCTACCCTACTATACACTAAACTCATGCTATATAATTTAATACTTGTAAAGTAAATTGAATTCACATATTAAACATGTTTTCATTTATAGAAATTAGAGTATGTTAGAAAGGTCTGGATGTATGTGTTCTTGCGCCCAACGTTTTTCGTTTTATAAAAATTAGAAGCTCTTATAAAGTCTATTACCATGTGACCAATGTATTCAAAATTTTCTCAGGCTCATAGAAAAATTATTTTCTGCTTTTTGTACGCAAGAAAAACGTTGTTTTTTATAAAATATTTTTTTATAATGTAATTTTTATTTTCTACTTTTTAGTTTTTGATTGGTGAAAATTTGAAATGGTGCGTCATAGTCTTAAAGACCCGTCTCGATCTCTTTTTGAAAGGCGAGAGAAATCTTGCTGACTCTATCGCTCTTTTTAGGCGAGAGAAACTATTGTGTTTGATGCTGTGTCATTCCAATTCCTTTATTGCATCTTCAACTGCATGGTGCTTTTCCAGTCAGCTTTGAGCAATCAAGTTCTTCAATTCGCAATCCTTCGAGTAATCTAACACGACTGAGCGCCACCTATGCCTGACCTTTAGCGAACAGTTTTGATCCGAGGTAAAACACGGCGTGATCAACTGTACATCCTTTTTTTTGCATTTTGTGTACTGTGCAGTGCTCCAACACAGTATGATTGGAAGTTGCGTTCGCTCTATTGTTCCATAGTTTCTAAGCGCTGGAAACTGGATTGATTTCGGCTTAATCAAAAGGATTCCATCTCTTCCAAAGTCGATGCGTACAGATGGAATATCCTCATCGTACATTTGTTCATGACGGAATAATGGCCAAACGATATATGTTATTGTACCCATGACGCCATTTACTAATCCTTGCTCAATATTTACATTAGAACGTAGCATTACTCTAGCTCCAACGAAAAGTTCCAATTTCTTTTGATGACCTCCAGTATTATTTGTATCGCCTGATACAATGTTGTCCATGTTTATATTGTCAGCATTCCGAGTTGCATTGCTTAAAACATCTTGAGCCTTGATTCTGAAAATTCGCAATCCATCATCGCCACGCAAACATACACAACTGTGTGCGTAACCTACACAATCGCACATTGTAAAATCAAAGAAAGTAGTGAAACATATTCGAGTATCATGTTTATAAACAGAGAATATACATTTTGAATTCTTTCACTTTGAATAATTTTTCAACACATTTGTTTTTTATTGCGCTGCGTTCGCTTTTAAAATTAATTTTGGCCGTATTTTCTACTTTTTAGTTTTTGATGTCTGGCTTTTGAGTATGAGAGGCTAAATGTAGCATTAAACTACAATTATGACAAGTATGACAAGCGTCTCGATCTCTCGTCACTTAATCTCGCCACGCAAAGATGACCTCGTGACCTCTCACTTGACCTCGAACGCAAGAACATAACGGAGAGCTCTGACGTAACACGTCTTCAGCCACGATAATTTTACATGTTTTAATTTTATTTATTAAGAAACTCATCAAATCGTAATGAAATAGTAAGAATATTGCATTGTCATCGGGTTCTGAGTTATATTGAAAGTATCAAACTATAACTTATCGGAAAGTGGCCTAAAATTGGATTGCAAATTTCCGCGGACAGACAAGAAGTGAAGTTAAGAAAAACGTTGTAATAAAGATCATTTTTTTTTAAAGTCGATATAATATAAAAAAAGAAACACTGCGAATTTCTATTCACAATATTATAATATTTTTTTTAATAATAGGGTTTTGATTTATTTTAATTTACAAAATAAGATTATATAGGCCTAAAAAAAAAAGTGAAAAGTAAGTGAAAAAATAATCGAGCAATTTTTTTTTAAATAGTACATTAAAATTACACTTAATACATGTGATGTGGTGGCAGAATGGTTAAGCAACTTAAGATTTTTTTTTATGCTGACTATCCAGGTTCGATTCCTCTCAAAGACATTTTTTTCCAGAATGTATCCTTTTAGTTGTTTTAATGAAAAGTAACTAATTAGATCTCTTTGACATTTTTTGTATTTAAAAAAATTATCTTTTAGAAACAACAACTTAATAGATTTTTAATTATTTCATAACTTAAAAAAAAAATTATTTTGAAAATATGTATCAAAGCAGAGGCGTACATAGGATGGGGTGAGGGGGGTCCCAAATCGAAAGCCCCGCAGGACCCCAGCTTGAGGGGAGGCCCCAAAATTATTTTTTACATTAAATATTAAGTACATAATCTCATGTCATGGTATCTAACAGTTAAATCATAAAAATGGCACATTGCCAAAATAGTATTACCATACAAAAAGTAACTATGTTACAAACATCAAATATTAAATGACACTGTCCAGTGACCTCTCAAGCATGGGTAGTCTAGGTCTAGCTCGCTCAAGACCGGCTAGATGTCAGTCAAATCAGGGCTTTCAAGGTGCACTTCAGCCAAGTACAATCCATATCCTGTACATCATAACTTCACAATGCTTTTATATTACACTACCAAACGTATTGTCTAAACTACACAACATACCTGCAGGTCGGTCATCCATCCACACACATTCCAAACATCATGTATGTGAATAAATCAGTAACATGACATAAAGTGAATTCAAAATAAACGTACCAAATCTATGCGCTGCAGTCACTCTAAAGCTGTTCACTAGCATAGCGCATACAAGTTTCTTTTTATACCATGCGCACGTAAATATGCACACATTTTACTATCGTTAAAATGTTAGGTTGTGCATGTTCCTGCAAGAACTGTCGAAATGGTTGTTCATGAGGGACTGTCTGCTACGGCTACAGGATCTGCTAGCATGGTGAGTGTTTTAGAAATGGACGTAATAAAGAATATAAGGTAACGTTTCAAATTAAATATTTTGTGCACCACCTCTGTAGAATAATACGTTGTTTTGTTCCAGCCCCATGGTTCTCACTGAGGATCGAACCTATGACTACCATTTGTTATTTGGTGCAAAGTCGTCCCACCAGTCCACCAAGCTTTAAATGGGTACCTGACTTAAGTTGGGGAAGTAAAGGCGGCTGGGCGTTGTGCTAAACGCACAATCCCTACATATGCCGAGGTTATAGAAACTGATGAATTATATACTTCATCTGTCCCGATGGCCCAGTAGGGCTATGGGAACTTTCTCTTTTTTGTTCCAGCCACATCAGCTTTTTTAGGCGAATGATGTTTGTATACCATGTTTACATAGCGGATGAGGAGGGACGGGCCCGCTGCATCTTACGGCATGTGGAATTTAAAGTTGTAAAGCCTTGACCAGACTGGCCAGACCAACAATATCTGTGTACTGCCAACCGGTCTGAATGACAAGGCAATGATTTTTCCTGCCAAAATTGATAAGGGGGAGGGTAAGAATGTCTAAACTGTTCTGCTGACATCTTCTGTCTTCACCTAAATATCTAAACTGTTCTGCTGACATTGTCTTCTGTCTTCACCTAAATATCTAAACTGTTCTGTTGACATCGTCTTCTGTCTTCACCTAAATATCTAAACTGTTCTGCTAACATCGTCTTCTGTCTTCACCTAAATATCTAAACTGTTCTGCTGACATCGTCTTCTGTCTTCACCTACATAAAGTGGATGGACATAAATACAAAACATACAGACTGTCAGAATTGTTTGCAACCGTCATGAAATCTTAAAGCTTTATAATGCTTCAGTTTGCTCCTTGGCTACATTAGGTAAAAATATGATTGATTTGTTCACTTAATCATTAAGTTAATGAAGCATTAAATATTTCCAACGATAAACATAAAAAAGTAGTTAAAAACCCAGTGATCTATTTAGACTTAGCCTGGAGATGATCATCATTTGATAGATAAACTCACACAGATGAAGACACAGAATGTTAAAAGTAGTTAATTATATACGAACAAAATGGGGCGTATCATAAAGATTTTCGGAGTAACTAGAACTACCATTGAGATGACATGAGAAACTAGAAGATGACATGAGAAACTAAAACGACCATTGAGAGGACATGAGAGGCTAGAACTACCATTGAGAGGAAATGAGAGACTGGAACTATCGTTGAGAGGACATGAGAGACTAGAACTACCATTGAGAGGACATGAGAGACTAGAACTACCATTGAAAGGACATGAGAGATTAGAACTACCATTGAGAGGACATGAGAGTACATCCAATAACACGGGCAAATTTATTGGACTACTAAATCTGATGCCAGAAAGTGATGGAAGCTTATTTGATAATCTACAGTATTTTCTGGCACACATAAAGACTCATTCGAGATAATTTGAACAGCCGCTGTAATAAATAAATAAATATATATATATATATATATATATATATATATATATATATACTAGCTGAACAGGCCCGGTACCCGTACCGGCTATTAGGCACGCAGTTAGATTTGAAAATGGTGATGCGCTCACAACACCTTATCATTGACTAATCTTAATTCATTCATAATATTTTAAAGGACTCTTTCTTAATAGTGAATAATATATAAATAATGTATCAATTCTCTTCCACTTAGCCCCACACCCATTCTTCCCTCCCTCCCCCGCCCGCCACCCCTCTTCCACTCAAGACATGCCCGAATCGCAGTGGGTCTCAATGTATCAAATTACAAAAAGGGGCATCTAGTATAATCATGTTCATCCTGTTAACAATACCACGTGACACCTCTCCCTACCTCTCTCTCCCCCCCCCCCCCCGTTAAACACTCCTTCCCCAACCCTACACCCCCATTCCAACAGTTCTTTTTTTTATATAATTTATCATGTTTAACATGACGTATTTAAAAAAAAGAGAGACGTGAAGTTAAAAAATTAGCGGTGTTGCAACTTGAATCGTCTGCTTGACCCCCCCCCCCCTTTCTGCTACCATTTGGTTTATTCCCACACCTATCCCAACCAACTCGGTAATATATATTTGAGCGCGTTAACATCAGTCTATGTACAAAAAATAGCTTTTTATATAATTCATACCAAAGAAAATAATCTTCATTATGGGAACAGAAGCTTAACAAAAACAACCCCCGACTATCTATTAAACATAATTTGCGCACACTACTCAATATCATTTAAATTTTAATTCATTAATAAGAAATCCTTGTTGTGTTTTGAATTCCGCAGCATTTCATTTTTATTCAAGAGAGATTCATTTGATGAACAAAATGCGCACCAAACATACTCTCATTTAACATACATTGTCTCTTTTTAGTTTCTATAATTTCGGAATTCCCCAGACTATTTTTATAGAGAAGGTCGATGACACGCACTGTCTTTTTTTAACTCCGCAAAGGTGTGACGTAGAACTCAGACTTTTTTTTAGCGATGTAAGCTTTCAACCCGTATGATGCCGTGTATTTTTAACGTAAAGACATGCGGCTTTTATGAGCATGAGCATACTTTACACCGCACGGTGTGTAGATCTGTCAAACGTACGCATAGGTTAGACGATTATGTATATATATATATATATATATTAGAGCTGCTGTTCGATTAAAAAATTGATCGAAATTAACGCATGATTAAAAATTTTAATCGCAATTAACGCACATTTTAATCGACATAATTTAATACAATTGTTTCTATTCAAACTAATGTCATAATATCAAAGCATAACATTGGCATAATAAACAAGTCATTTTAATTTACGAAAGAGGTTTAATAAATTATAGCTTATTTATTAAGCATTAGCATATATGTCTATTGAATTAGCTATTGAGACCAGTTTATGGACATGTATCAATCACGTCAATGATGCAAATTGTTTTCTTTTTATTTAACAACAATGTCTAACCTTTTTTTTAGGTACCATAGTTTCCGAACTAATGAAGTATGTCAACCCCTCTTTCCTCCCTCCCTGTCATATTTTGCTTCACTTAGCCCACACGTAAGTCTGTTTACCCTACCATCCATTTCCCATTCCAAAAAAAAAAAATACACACGTCATTTATATCTCAAATGTAACTTTTCTTTCATAAAAATAATAGTATAGAGAGAATGTTGTCGCTCACTTATTTTTAACGCGTTTTTTTTTCTTTATTTCCCCCCCCCCCTTTTCCCCACCAAGTCACATTTTTAACACACTCTCTCTCCACTTAAAGATGTACCAAAAACATGTTGACACCGGTTCCATTGTTTCAAACTAGGAGCTCGCGTCAGAAATGACAACCACAGTCACCGAGTTGAAGGACAAATTTACTTTTAATCTTCTTTTGAAGTTTTTGCCCGTCAATGTCTATAAATGTTACTCTTATATTCTTTCATTCATTTACTTTCATACTATAAACTATTTGTTCAATGTTTTAGTGAACAACAGAAAAGATTTTTTTTATCTGTCTGTCAGTTAAATTAATAAAAAAGTATCTTGTAAAATGACACTCTTTAATGTTACCGTTTCAAACATTCAAAGCAAAATTTTGATAGGTCGGCTTTCATTTTTAATCTTCTGTTGTTCTTTCGTGTGTCAACATTAAAAAGTCTTTCTTTCGTTTCATTTTGGTAATAGCGACAGTTGTATCAGAATATTTGCCGGTCTAACTCTTAGAGAAAAATCTATTGATGTTTTTATTGCTCTATACAAAGAACAAACGAAAATATGCCTTTCTTTCCATCATATCGACACCGCTAGTTTCAGAACGTTAATTAATATAAAATATTAAATTTAGCTCAGTATCACAATAATTCTGAAAAATACATACACTGTCTCGTGTACTGATGTTTGCTTAGCATAGTCTAGACCATGTCTAGACATTGATTTCAAGTGTCATGAAACTGTTAGTGCAGCTGATGCAAGACGCTTTATTTTCAAATGGGATAAAAAAATTGGGCGCAAAAAAATGGTGATACAAAATTTCTAACATCTCGTTATTTTGACCTAATTATAGCAGAGTTCACCGAACACTTGTCGTTCTTTTACCTTCACCAGTACACTACAGTACCTCACCAATACACTATAGTATAAAATGTAAACTAGTGAATGAAACTTTTTCTTTTTATATCGACCGGGAAGGGAGCAGGAGGTTCACTTGTCGAAGGGCTGTATAACAAAACATCTTCATTTTATGTTACAATTGAGGCTTTTGTCCACGTACCTAGGGGTGAGAGTGTGTGGAAATCATGACAGGGTGGGTGTCAGGGTATGGATGCGGTGGTCTTTTTTATATATTTATTTTTAATTACTTTCTTTAACTGCACAACTTATACAAGTTCATAACACCTCCAGTTTTTAACTCGAAATCACTTTATTGAATAATCATAAGAACTAGTTATTCAATAATGAACATTAACCATTAAATCATGTCTCTATGATAAATACCAGTTGTCCGTTCTTTTAATACAATAAATACTTCTTCCTAGCTCCTCCGTTCCTTCCTAATTCCCCTACCTTCTTCAAACTTAAAACAAAACAAAAATAACCAAAACAATGTTCTATCTCTTTCCTCGTCAACCGTTTGTGTCTTTCCTCGCTTTTTCTTTCCCCCGTTCAATAACCCGTTCATTAGGTGCGTCACCGTACTACAGGGAATTCCCTCTAACATCTACATTAATACAATAATTAATTGTCTATCTATATAACTATCTAACAATGTGTCTGTCTAATTATCTATGACTGTCTATGTCCTTACAGTGGGGTTGGTAGATCTACTTCAAATTGTTGCGTGAAATTCCGTTATTTATCTATTTGGTGAACTTTCAGCATTTTGGTCAAATTAACGCATTTAGGTGTTGCGTTAAAAGTTTTAATCGGAAATTTTTTTTGACGCGTTAATCGCAAATTAACGCAGTTTAATCAGCAGCCCTAATATATATACATATACATATATATATATATATGTATATATGTATATATATATATATATATATATATTTATATATATATATATATATATACATACATACATATATATATATATATATATTAGGGTGGTCCAAAATAAAGATGAACAATTTTTTTTATTTTCTTTGATTTAAACCCCACATTTGATTACCACAAAAAACGTACTCGGGAGTATAAAATTTCATAATTTTCAGATGAAATTTAGATGTTGCACAAGCTCTCTGAAAATTTAGGTATGTTTATCTCATTTTATCCCGAATATTGATGAACCTGAATAAAGTATGTTTTGGTCTTTGGTGTTTATAATGTGTAACTGTTTAATATTTATGTTGGTTGCTGTCATGGTTAGTTTTTGTGTGTAGATCAGTAGATCAGTTGTATGTATAATATATATATATATATATATATATATATATATATATATATTATTTTCGTGGTACTTCTGTTTCTTGGTAGGTGTAAATATATTTCAGTCTCTTCGGATGATTCAACTAACTTGACTTGGTGTATATTATTATATTATATTATTAAGTATCCACATGTATAAGACGAATCACATATATAAATTACTGAGTAGACTTCTATGTATTAAACATATATATATATATTTATTTATTCAATCTATGGAAGTACATACATGGTATAAAATGATGTGAGATGAATAATCAAGTCCGTCTACTTGTCTCTACCAAATCTATCGTCTGCCTAAAACTAATAATTTCACTTCCGCTAAGCTAAGTGGCCAGATAATTCCAACCATCTCTGTGCCAACTGTAAATTCTCCAGCCTAAACTGATTATAACAGTTGCAAATGTTGCCCTTATTGCACTCAATGTCTATTTGCACTTATTGACATTAATATTAATAATGAACGGAATGCTCAGAGAAAAGAGAGATCAGAGAGGTTATTGCAAAAAGTGAAAAATGACCAGGAAACTCTAAAAGTCCTTAAATTCCAGCACGTTATTGCAATTTTATTCTGACAGCAGTTCAGATGAAAGTGTCACTGAAGAAAATGAACACGATGAAGAATTTTTGATTAGTGCATCACAGAAACGAAGAAAATGTGCAGAAACTGCTCCAACAAAGTCTGCTTTGTCCAAAGAAGTTGCTGCAGCATTAAATAGATCGCAAGTTAGTGATTGTACAGCAGTCCATTTAACAGCTGCTACAACTCATTCTCTTGGTCACGATGTTAGTGACAGGACATTAAGTCGAAGTACTGTACAGCGCGTGAGAGCTGAGATTTGGAAAAAAAAGCACATGAAGTTAAAGAATCGTTTGATCCACAAGTACCATTAACTGTACATTGTGATAGAAAATAGCTTCCATTTCTCACAGCCAGGGAGAATATTGAGAATGCCAGTGATTGTAACAGGACTGCAAATAGAGAGCTTGCTAGGTGTACCAAAATTGGCTTCAGGGACAGGTGACAGCCAAGTTCAAGCTGTAGTTGAATGTCTGGACTTGGACATTTGTGAAAAAGTAGTAGCATTAAGTTTTGACACAACAGCAAGTAACACTGGGGGTTACAAAGGGGCATGTGTTTTAATTAAAAAGCTGCTTGGAAAAAGTCTTATTCATCTTGCTAGCCGCCACAAAATGATGGAAATTGTTCTGGAAAAGTGTTCACTGCATTGAAGATAAGTGGGCCCTCATCTGGACTTGATATCACACTTTTCAAACGATTTAAAGAGCTGTGGCATTTTATGGAGAAGAGATACTGCAGATGTTATGACTGAAGTAGACCTTTTCAAAGATAGCACATTGCAGTTTGCAAATAACAATCTTCAAATTAGTCACCCACGAGATGGTTACAGAGAATTTTCGGAACTAGCTGTCATATTTCTTGGAGGAACACCACCACGTGGGATTCATTTCCATGCTCCAGGAGCTGTACACAGAGCACGTTGGATGGCAAGAATAATTTATTGCGACAAGATGTGGATGTTTAAGAAGCAGTTTGAGCTGAAGCCTTCTGGAGAACAAGGACTTTTTCAGTTCCTCTGTTTTGTTTCCAGTACTAATATGAAACTGTGGTTTCAAGCCCCACAGCCAGCAAGGGCGCCATTAAATGACCTACAATTTCTGAAGGATTTAGAAAAATATAACTCCTTTAATTCAGTTATTGGAAAAGCAGCAAAAAAAGCTTTCAGTCGACATTTATGGTATCTAAGTAAAATTACAATGGGCCTCACTTTTTGTTTTATGAAAATATTGATCCCAAGCAAAAGGTTCAGATGCTTAAAAATATAAAAGAAAAACCCGGATCTACAAATCGAGCTCAGCGTCTTGATTCCAATAAATTCTATGCAGACCAGCCCATCAGCTTCTTTGTTACAAACAATTCAAAGGCATTTTTCTCCATTCTTGGTTTGCCACATTCATTCCTTGAGATGTCCCCTGAAACATGGAGCAGCAACAATGAATAAAAACATGCAGAAAAGGTTGTAGCCAATTTGAAAGTTGTTAATGACACAGCCGAAAGAGGAATGAAACTGATTCAGGATTTCAAAGAAGTTTTATGCAGAAAAGAAGACCAGGAGCAATTCTTACTTCAGGTGGTGCAAGAACACCGACGATTATATCCGGATGCAAAGAAGACCACAGTGGTTACTGGACTAGCAAAAAGCAGTCAGTGAATATGACGTCCATAAATAGTAAACACTTTGCTTTTGTTGCATTCTATTATTTTATTTGTTTTGAGGTTGTGATTTCATGTTTAACACTAAACAATTAACATAAACCATTAAATTACTATTTAGCACCAAAGCAATGTTTTTATTGCCTTTGTACAACCCCTAAATATTTCACGATTGTATTCATTTTTTCAGAAACACTTTTTTTCTGGCAGAACACAATGCAGGCCTTAATTTTAGAAAAATCAAAAAAAAAAATGTTTTGGACCACCCTTTTATATATATATATATATATATATATATATATATATATATATATATATATATATATATCGTCGTCGGCATCCGTCCGTCTCGAGAGACGATGGTGTAGCTAAGATGAGTCTACAAAACACCGCCGGGAATGGCTGTGCAGTCCGACTTGGGAGTGGCAATCCCTGCCGCACTTGTCACACTTGAAGATAGTTGGTTGTTGTTGTAGTTGTTGTAGCTGTTCTTTTTTCCGCTTCCGTCTTGTTCTTTTCAGGGCAGCATTATCCTGTCGCTCAGCCTCTGCGCGCAATGAACCCTGCCGGACAGCGAGCCTTCATGAGTGGCGGTCGGCTGCTTGGCTCTCCCAGGAGTTGGGGTTAATGGAGCACTCTTTCATATCCTTTTTGCAGGTGTCTTTGTAGCGCATTTTAGGTCGCCCTGTTTTCCTCTGGCCGGTAACTAACTCGCCATAGAGTAGGTCCTTCGGGATGCGGCCTGCGTCCATTCTTTTGACATGACCGAGCCATCTGAGGCGTCTCTCGCTGAGAACTGCAAACAAGCTGCTCATGTTGGCCCTCTCCAGCACCCCAGTGTTGGGGATCTTGTCTTGCCACTTTATCTGCAGTATACGTCGCAGGCACCTCATGTGGAAATTGTTTAGCTTTCTTTCGTGCCTCGCGTAAATGGTCCACGTCTCGCATCCATAGAGGAGGGTACTAAGTATGCAGGCCTGGTAGACACCTGATGTATCTCTTTGCACCTGAAGAAGGTGTTGGTCACGCACAGGCCATGGTGGCACGAGAGCTCAAGCAGTCTCTGGCCATTTTCATTTATCTTTCCCCTCCCAAAGCTTCCGAGACAGGTGGGCCAAGCCACATGGTCAGCTCCTACCCTTGCGTTGAAATCACCAAGGAGATTAAGGCTATCGGTGCTAGGAATCTTCAATAGCGCTTCATCTAGGGACTGGTAAAATTGATCTTTCTCCTCGGCAGTGGAGCAGAGGGTTGGAGCATACACGCTGAATATGTGAGCTGGGCCAGAGGACGTTGACAGTCGGAGGATTAGTAATCTCTCAGAGCCGTCTGTTGGGGGCTCTATGAATCTGACAAGCGTGTTTTTCACCGCGAAGCCAACACCGTGTTGCCTTGGTTGGTCTGAGGACTTCCCTTGCCAATAGAATGTGTAGTTAGCTTCTCTGATGGTGCCGGTTTCAGCCAGCCGGGTCTCCTGTAGAGCGGCGATGTCGATGTTTAGTCGTGAGAGTTCCCTGTCGATGACAGCGGTCTTCCTTGCGTCATTAATCTGCTGAAGGTCAGATGTGAGTCCGGTACACATGGTCCTGATGTTCCAGCTTGCGAATCGAAGAGCTGGAGGCTTCTTGCTAGCTCTTATCTTGAATTTGCCTGGTGCGTGTGTTTTTTGGCCCACTTTTTGAGAAGTGCATCTCTAATCCCCACGCACCCAGTAGGGCAGGTGAGCCATGGCGAGACAGCACCCAACTGGCTGGGGGCTGCCCAGCTTGAGGCGGGCGGTAGCTGTCCAATAAGGCGCGATGACCTCTCCCACCGTCGAAAGAGACCCCTGGCGCTCGTTTCCTTCGCCAATCGGATGAGCTTAGAACCGGTAACTGTCCCCTTCCGTGTTGTATCGACATCGTGCGACGACGCTGGAGTATCCTCTCCAGTTAAGCTACAGAGCCTGGGCAGGGTAATATGGAGGGATAGCTGTTGCCCGTGCAGCAGTCCCCCCCTCTCCGCGCAACTGAGGGATCCAAGGGAAAGACAGAGTCGAAACGGCTTGGCTTCAGCTGCGCCGCAGAAGTTGCCGGCGTTGACAATATAGGGTCTGGTCGCCTTGGGGACTCCAGCTCCGGATTTCTTTTCAGGGTTTACTCCCTTAGCCTATCCTCGTAGGAGGTATGCCTCTAAGCAGCGGAGGTTTGAAAACAGAGTTTTCCTTCTCCTAGATGAGCTACCAACCGAGGTTGACGAGCCCCATCTGCCCGAAATATTTAATTTTAGTGAAATTATCTCAATTATATTACTTGTCGGCCAAATTTATTGCATTAAGCCTATTAAATTCTACTGATAAATCAAGAGAAAAGAATAACACTGTGTAATAAATTTGTAATTTTATTTCGTCTTTGTTGTAAAAATGTTACTTTCTGATTATTTAGATATGAAAAGAATGACACATACTAATGTTAACTCAGAATCGTTGCTTTTGGTACCAGGACTTGAGGCGTCACTATGGGGTGCGGGCCGCTCCGGGTGACAACAACATAGGGGTGACACCAAAGTGAACATTTCTTAATTTCATAGTTGAAAGAACATCTAATCGGGTTTTATTACCAATCATAGTTAAAATATGATAAATAGCACAGGGTGCCACCATGCAGAGCAGTAGCACAGGGTGCCACCATGCAGAGCACTAGCACAGGGTGCTACCATGCAGAATAGTAGCATAGGGTGCCACATGCAGAGCGTCTGGAGCTTTGGTAAATTAATGCTGCTCAGATCAATTTGCAGTTTTTTTGCAAATGCATTATAAATGACGTATGTAGTCATAAAATGGGAAACGTTGTTTACAAACATATTTTAATGAAAGTAATAAATAGTTTTCTAAAATACGGTCAGTAATACTTTTGATTTGATCGCTGAAGTATTAAACTTGATACAGCATTTAAATAATATAATAATATAATTTCAGAATTAAAAATAAATGAATGTTATATTTTGTTAACTGTCGAGAATATTCCATCAAGCCACATGGATTACACAAATTTAAAAGACCTAATGAATGTCAGTAACATACCTAAAAATTGCTCCATGGATCCATAGTTCGATATGTCACGAGACCTAATGATCACCAGGGTTCGTCAAAAGACGTTTCTCATCAGCAAACACTTGATACTCTGTCTGATTCCTCCTATGCTATTGGAATGCATTCTGTAGAAATGTGAGAATTCGACGCATAATTACTTGGAATAAACGTAGGCAAATTTGAAATACTGAAGTGGAAGCTGAAAATGATTGTAATCAATCATATGAAGAGTAGGGTGGCCCAAAATATCCAACTTCTTGCCACATACTGGGGCACCCTTTTTTGTGTTCCTTTTGCCTTAGTTAGTAAACTGTTAAAATTTTACAACTAAATTCCAAGTACAAGGGGATGCTCACAAGCCTCGTTGTTTTACCTTTTACGGCATTTTACTCGATTTTGTTGAAAAACGACAGCAACAATCTATAGAAGGTGAATCAGGTGAAAATGAAACAAAGAGCTGTGAATCACCAATAAATTTGAAGATGAATATCAACCAAGTCCAAGCTCAACTAAAAAAGCGGAGAAACAAGACGGAAGTTGGTTATCATACTTCATTATTCACTAAGCAAACGTCTGACTGTGAAGTTTTGCTATTGATGATTCCTATTGCTGCAGAGCTGGGACATGATCATTCATCTTTGACATTTTCACGAAGCACCGTACAAAGAGCCAGAAAGAAAGCCAGGTGTAAACAAGAAGCAGATATAAATATTTCATTCAAGCCTGACTATCCTCTAGTTCTACACTGGGATGGAAAAATCTTACCTGAAATCCTGGGTCTTGGAGAAGTTGACCACTAAACTAACATCAGGAACAGGACATAATGCTGCTGATGTTATTTATGGTCAGTTAGAACAATGAGCACTGGTTGAAAGCATCCAGGCTATGAGCTTGGACACCATTTCTCTCAACACATGTCATTTCAATGGATCTTGTGTACTGCTTGAGAATCGTATTGGTGGTCGAGAACTATTGTGGCTGGCATGTCTTCATCATGTTCTTGAATTGGTATTGGCAAAGGCTTTCAGTTTGTGTTGCGGTCCCTCTGACTCACCAAACATACATATCTTCAAAAGATTTAAAGAAGTTTGGTGACGCATAAAGCTTGACAACTATTGTAAGTTGGACCTACCTTCAAGCACTGATGTTTTCCGAGAAAACACAATGAGCTTCCTGAAAAATTTCGTTGACTTGAAGTCCCATGTCAGAGATGATTATGAAGAACTTATTGAAGTGACAAGATCATTTTAGGAGATCCACCAAAAACCATTCACTGGAGAGCACCAAGACATGTGCATCTTGCTAGGTGGATCTATGCCATCAAAATTTGCATATTCCATCATCAGAGAGAAATTTTCAGTCCAAAGAAGAGAGCCAACTCAAACGATTTTTACAGTTTAGAACCTTGTTGTACACAAAGTCCTGGATTCAAGCACCCTTTGTAGCGGAAGCACCTGGAGGAGATCTTTTGCTCTGGAAGGACCTGCAGCAATATCAGTCTGTTGATCACGACATCAGTATTACAGCACCAAAAAACTCCAGAATCACATGTGGTATCTGTCTGATGAGACTGTCAGCCTGGCATTGTTTTCCAATTGGTTTTGGAGTAATACCTAGTGAATGACATATTCGAGGTGACCATCATTGCTCCAAAATGAAGGCGTCAGCTTGGGTCGCTTTTCCACAAGGCGTTCACAGAACTTGCTTACAAAGCTACACACAGGCAACTTGTTTCTAGTTCTTCATCCAGAACAGTGGAATGATAATATTCAATACCAGAAGGGTAAGCAGCGCATTAACGACTTGCGTGTGGTCAACGATACTGCAGAACGTGGAGTTAAACTTTTTGAGGAATATAATAGACTGCTGACAAAAAACGAGGAAGAAAAGCATTTATTTTGCAAGTTGTTGAAGCCAACAGAAAAGTCATCCCTACACAAACTACAAAGAAGTCTGCCTTCTGTGCTGTTTCGGTGTAGACAATGTTTAGACAATGTACTCTACTCTTCAACACTCTACAATTTACAATTTATGTTGACATTTTCGCTATTTGACAGTTACATTACAGTAATTGCATGATTTGAAAATGTAATAAAAAAAATTCAACGAAAATGTGTTTTTTTTATTAATATAGCAAAACTTTGTGACTCTTGAGCATACCCTTCCAATTGCAGTAGGAAGCTGAAATTGTTGTCAGTTACTAAGTAAGACAAATGGAACTCAACAAGAGGGTGCCCCGTTATATGTGAGAAACTTTATTTTTTACCATATGATTTTGGACCACCCTATTGATGAGTTAATTTAATGAGAAACATTTGTAATATTTTATCAGAACAAGAATGGACCATTCAGTGATGTAACAAGGCAAGATGGTTAAGCTAAAGGAGATGTGCACCAGCTATCCTACCAATTGTTTTACAAGATGATGGCAAATGGTGAGAATATACTTAGGTCAAAGATAATTTACTCAATCATTAGTGTTACAGTAACAACATTAAAATTTTTCTCTGGATTTCAGAAAAGGTGGAAACTGAGCCCAAAATTACATAATAATGAAATCTCGAAAGAGCATCTATGTTGTCTTGAAAAATGAAAAACATTGGCAACAGTACTGAATCTACACTAAACAAATGATACCGAAATTGTTATCGTGGTGGATTGGGAAAAGAAAAATGCACATGTTGCAAAGCAAAATTTGGCATTTCGTTGCCAGACAAAGATGAATCTTCAATGAATGGAGTTTTCATTAGATGATTGAGAAGCTTTCGAATATGAGCAGTATTGAAAGAGTTCTTAATGCGATTAAAGAGGAATTCATGTACAATAAAAGCATCCGTGTCTATATGTCACCTGAAACTCAAAATGAGTTTATAAATGTGAAGAAGATCCTTATAGAGATATAAAGGCTGCGAAGTATTTTGGAATTATGTTCGACAACACACCAGACATATTACACACCTGACATATCACACACCTGACATATCACAACCTGATGTCAAGATCATGGGTGATCTGTGACGGCCGTTGTTTTGTGTGTATGATCATCTACTGAGTTTAGGCGAGTGTTTGTATTTTCCCCAGCCACGTGGTTCCACAGGACGCACTCAACACAACAAGAAATTAGTTCACAACACATGCAAATACAACCAATAGTTTTTATTTGAAGGAAGTGAAACCTTTGTGTCCTAAAAAGGGCAAGTAGCTTTATCGGCTACCTACTTCATAACATCAATGATACAGAAAGACCGAATGGTCCCTACCTGTGGCTGGTAGTTTTAAAAAGAACTCAGGACTGGGCTGGTCGTACTCTTGAGTACATGAGGTATCCGTCCTGAAGGGAACCGTCAAAGCGTCTAAATGCATCTGATCTGCGGAATTCTACCTAACCTAATCATTAGGAGGCCCGCATGCCAGTACCGCAAGACCTCTTAGCTGCTCAAGGGTTGAATCCGTAGCCTGCTCAATATTACTAAGCCAAATCCCCTTCTCCTTAATTATTTCCCTGTGGCGTCATTTAGTCTGCTAGGCCGGCATAGTGCTAGACGACATGTTTAACACCTTTGCTAATCGCTGGCCGACCATGCCCATGGTCTACCCTCTTTGTTACTATTGCACGGGTTGCACTGCGGTGAGAGTGTGGGTGCGGAAAATGTGGGAATATTTGGAAGATTTTTATCAAACCCTCACAAAACCTGTGACATTGCTCTCATTTCTATGATAAATTACACTGTGTAATACAATTTTTGTTCCTGGCTTCCAACTTCTTGTGTCTAACAACTATCTAAAAACGACTATATTCAGCACAAACTTTGTTTTTATAACCACAGCTCTGAAAAGAGTCGTATTTATTGTGACAGAACAAGGAAATATATACACACGTAAAAAATTAATCTGCTGGGTGCTAACAACTTCTTGATGCCGTCTAAATCAATAATTGCTCATTAACTAAGAGTTGTTACTCTCTTAACAATAACATAAACCGAAATGTTGGTTCGAGTCACCTGCGCTTTTATCTTGTATGACTAATACTGGACAGTCCTAGTTAGTTTTAAAAGTTTCTTGAAAGAATATTCTAGAGGACTATTCGGTATTGAAAAGGCGGATAAAGAGTTTTCAAGAAACACGAGTTTTAAAATATCATTACCCTGATTTATTTGTTTTAGACATAACGGACTAGGAAAACACTCATTGGACCCAGGAAAAAAAAGTTAAAATTCGTTACATAGCGTTATCCGAGGTTGAGCTTTTAAAAGAGATATGAAGGTTGAGAAAGCATCTGAAAGCTGCATATATTGATCTTGACAACGCCAAAGAGTGGTCAATAGGCTATTTGATATTTTGAAATTCATAGCTGAATGGGACTCTCACTAAATCTGCAATTATTTTTCATTATCTGTGTGTCTGTAGCTTCATTTGAGAGGATTTTTTTTTAAACAGAAAAGGATGAAAAGTTTCCTGCGATCCACCATGGGAAAGTTAAGACTTTCTGATCTTGCTCTGTTATATATTAAAAGTTATATGAAGAAAGATATTGATTTTGATGGGGCAGCTTTGAAGACGCCGAAATAGCATTTAAAATAAAGTTTGTTGTCAAAATAACAATAATTTAACTTTACTTTGTTATTAATTGCAGTTCTTAAATGCTTTCACATTAAATTATATTGTGTAATTTGTTGTTTTTTTTTTACCTCATGTCGTTAAAACTCATCAGCTTTCTGGATGATGTATTTCACAAATATTATAATTAAAGCTGCTGATTAAACTGTATTAACGCGCGATTAACGCGTCAGAAAATGCGATTAAATTTTTAACGCAACACCTCAGTGAGTTAATTTGACCAAAATGCTGAATGTTTAGATAGCGCCACGTTGATAAATAACTGAATTTCACTCTATATAATTTGAAGTTAAGATCCGTTCACTTACTACGTATCTATTCCCACCTCCCACCCGGTCGCACTTCGCACACACACCTTCACCCTCAGGTATGCGGACAAAAGCCCTCCTTGTAATATAAACTGAAGAGGTTTTTGTAGGGCTGCTGATTTACTGCCATTAACGCATTATCAATGCGATTTCATTTTTTAACGCAAATATCTAAATGCAAGTTTGATTAACAGGTGCCATGGATTTGAAACGATGGAACTTGTGTCAGCTTGTTTTGGTACAGAAAGGTACGGTGGTTGGGTAAGCCACAAGTAGCATCATCTTTGTGTGGAGAGAGGCTGTTAGTTTTTTGGATGAAATCTAATTTCTCCATTATTTCGTTATCTTCCCAGGTTGGGTCATTGACTCAGGGGGAGATAACAAAGGGGGTAGTCAAAGGCGCTGGTCTTCCCAGGTGTTTGCAATGTGGTCAACACCACTTAGCGCCACGGAAATAAACCCACTTAGCACACCAGCTGACGACAATTAAGAAACATCAAAGTATACAGTAGAGGGATTGTGTACCCTTATCAGATTCAAGCGAGAGAGGGGTGGGCACTATGTCCCTTTAACGCCCCCACGTTTGAAGGAACGTGATGGTGTGGCCTATAGTCGATCCCTTTGGTCAGCGAAGCGAAAGTCTGCGCATGCATGAAGCGCGAGATTGAAGAGATGAGTGTGGCTTGAACTTCAGGCAGAGGGTCAGTCAATGAGACAGGACAGCTGAGCTCGGATTGCGAGGCAGTAGTGTCGACTTGATCCTGGGCTGGTAAGACATGCTGAGCTTTGTTGGGCCGGTGTGAGTAGCCATGAGGTAAAGGCAATAGACTCGGCTCTTGTACAGCTAAGAGGTCGTGCGCTACGGCCATGCGGCCTCATACTGATTATGTGGAATTTGGCAGACCAGGTGCATGTAGATGCTTGGACGGTTCCATTAAGGCAAGGATGTCATATATTATGGATACCTCATGTCTCAACGGTTTGACAAGTTCAGTCATGAGTTCTTTTTAGAACTACCAGTCACAGGTAAGGACCATTCGGTCTTTCTGTATTTTAGAATTTTAATATATTATTGTTAAGGTAGCCGATAAATATACTTGCCCTAATCAGCGCATAGTTATTATTGTTAATGTAGCCGGTAAAGCTACTTGCCTATTTTAAGGCACAATTGTTGTCTTTTCATGCAAGTAAACACTACTGTTGCATTTGCATTTGTTGTGTACCCATTTATTGTTTGTTGTGTGCGTCCTGTGGAACCACGTGGCTAGAAAAAATACAAATACTAGCCCAAACTCAGTAGGTGATCATACACCTTAGACAACAAGCACAAGTATTCCGCAAGCGGCCCTTGACAGTGGGGAAAGGGTGAAAAAATTCAAGAAAAAAATGTATTCATAATAAGTGAGCGAGTACTTTCTGGCTATTTTATTGTTTCATGAAAGAAAAGGCACATATGAGATCGATATGACGTGTGTTTTTTTTTGTGATGGTAAGTGAAGGGGATAGGTAAGGGTAGGGTAAACAATACTTACGTTAGGGTGAAGTGTAGCGAAATATGACAGGGAAGGAGGGAAGAGGGGTTGAAATATGTCATTAGTTCGGAACCTTAGGTACGAGAAAAACACTTGTTTGACTTTGTTGTTGATTTTAAAAAAAACATCTCGTATAACTTGACGTGATAGATACATGTCAATAAACTGTTCTCATTAACTAATTCAATAGGCATATGCCTATATGATAATGTTTAATAGATCTGTTACGTATGGGGAGATTGATGCAGTGTGATACTGGAACAATGGATGACGGGACATAAAGATACGCCAAAGAGGATCATTCTTGCCATTTCAAAGTTTGGAGGGATTGACCAATCAGAACCCAGACTGCTGACCAAGTAGAAAGTTCACCATCTTTAAGTCGACGCAGATGATCCATTGATACTGCTCATATTGAATTTTGTCGAGCACATACTTCACTGCTTCAAATTTCTCTTCAACAGTTGTGGAGTGCGCAAGAGGGATTGAGGCGAACTTGCTCCCGTTGTGGAGAAGTACACACTTCAAAGAGCGCTTGCAGCTGTCAATGAAGAGTCGCCAATCTCTCGGATCGTATTAAGGACCGCCGAGTTTATCAAGAAGACCGGCGACATCTCGGCAGTACACAAGGTCTTCCTCCTGGCAGAAGTGGCCCATGTAGTCCTCATGCCTTTTTCTCTTTGAGTCTGGAGGCCAACAGCTCGGAGGAATTATTCGACAAGCTGAGATCCCGAACCAGATCATTAAGCTCACATTGTGAAAACGGCTGCGGACCATCTTGTGATTCATATTCCACTTCTGTATCTCCTCCCTCGTCTAAAGTGGTGGCCTCATCGTCGCTGTGAGGAAGATCTCTGAACGCTGGTACAGGAATTTCTTTGCAGTGAGCTGGACGACGGGAAGATGGAAGGACGGGATACTGGAGGCTGTGCGCAATCAAGTGCTGATGCATTAAATAATCAAGTGAAAATCTAGATTGATGATTTATAAATAAAA
The DNA here is from genome assembly GCA_021962125.1 of Bulinus truncatus. Classification (NCBI taxonomy): domain Eukaryota; kingdom Metazoa; phylum Mollusca; class Gastropoda; family Planorbidae; genus Bulinus; species Bulinus truncatus. Next base: position 374,187 of record JAGDYQ010000340.1, read on the forward strand.
TATAATTATCTCTGTTTTTATAATTGTGATTATTTTGCTGCTAATTTTTATGCAACTAATTTTGAGAAATAATTGAACTCAAAACCCCTGATATTAGAATACGTATAGCTCGTCAGGTAGGTCTATGGCCGTATCTCAATAAGTTGACCTGACCGAGCAAAATCAATGTGATATTCGGACTCAGAACACCAAAATTAGTCTAAATCAGTTGAAAAACCCCTGACGATTTTTTAGCTGTTGCCCAGTGTAATAATTGGTATTTTCTGTTATGCCAACATATGTACTGTTAGGAAATAATAGTTGGTATTTTCTGTTATGCCAACATATGTACTGTTAGGAAATAATAATTGTATTTTCTGTTATGCCAACATATGTACTTTAGGAAATAATAATCGGTATTTTCTGTTGAGCCAACATATGTACTGTTAGGAAATAATAATTGGTATTTTCTGTTATGCCAACATATGTACTGTTAGGAAATAATAATTTTCCACTCTCTGGTTAAAAAATTATAAAGAAAAACAATTATTAGTTATAAATGTACAATTCAATTGACGTATATGGTTTTTTTTATTCCATGTGATACCTCCTCTTAATCTTTATAACCGTTTTTTAATACAATTAAGTTATATGCCCATACACACAATATAACAGCCACACAGAGTAAGTGAACACACACACACGATATAACAGCCACGCAGAGTAAGTGAACACACACACACACACAATATAACAGCCACACAAAGTAAGTGAACACACACACACAGTGCCGGCTTTAGGTATAGGCAGCCGCCTAGAGCGGCATTATTTCAAGGAGCGGCTAATTCCAGCAAAATAAAATCAAATCAAAAATATAAAAATTAAAAATAAAATAAATGAATTTGATTAAGATATAATGGAGGATCCTGTTAAATGGCCAGATATAATGGAGGATCCTGCTAAATGGCCAGATCGTTGTTTTCTTATTCAGCATGATCCAAAGCAGATTAAATTTGAGTCTTGTTTCCAAAAGATGAAAGTGGGAGACAATTTTATAATTACCACTATACGCGCAAACTGGCTAACGGAGAAACTTTAAAAAGGAAATGGTTGATTTATTCTATGTCAGTATAAAAGGTATATTGTTTTTGTTGCAGAATATATAATAGGAGTGAATCTGCCTTAGCAACACATGGTAGTTGTGACTGGAAAAATTTGTCAAGTGTATTGCAGCATCATGAAAAATCTCCAGATCATTTAACCAGTTATCATGAGTGGAAAGAACTAAAAATGAGGATAACAAATAATAAAACTATTGATGACGTGAATCAGCGCCATATAAATCGTGAAACGAAACACTGGAAGGATGTATTAGAAAGATTAATATCTTTGGTCAGAGTACATGGAGTTCAAAATTTACCCCTGAGAGGGCAGTCTGATCGGTTATATTCATCTCATAATGGAAACTTTTGAAATTTGTTGAAGTTATTGCTGACGTTAATCCGGTAATGAAAGAACATATAAGACGTATAAAATCAGATGAAATTCATGACCATTATTTTGGAAAAAATATTCAGAATGAGATCATTCAACTGTTGAGTAAGAAGGTAAAACAGAAAGTGATAAATGATCTAAAAATGCAAAGTATTACGCTATAGTTCTCGATTGCACACCAGAAGCCAGTCACAAAGAACAGATGACAATGATTGCTAGATTTGTTACAGCAAATGAATCGACAAATGACAAACCTTCAGAAGTTTCTATCAATGAACACTTCATTGGATTCGTAGAACTTGAAAAAATCTACAGGTGCAAGTATGGTGGGAATTTTACTTAAAGAACTGTCAGATTCAGGCATTTGTCTAGAAATCTAGATGATATGAGGGGACAAAGCTACGATAACGGAGCGAACATGCGGGGAATACACAAAGAGCTAAATTGAAGAGCATGTTATGTCCCAAGCAATGCGCATTCGTTGAATTTGGTGGTGAATGATGCCGTAAAGTGTTGTTTGGAAGCAGTAAGGTTTTTGAGGTAATTCAAAATATATACACTTTTTTTTCTGCATCAACACATCGCTGGAATGTATTGTTAGAATATGTCCAAAAACAAAGAGGCAGCAGGTTTAACTGTTAACAAGTTATACGCAACAAGTTGGGAAAGTCGAGTTAATGCCGTGAAGGTAATTCGATAGCAAATAGTTGAAATTTACGATGCACTCGTTTCAATTGCTGGATACATTTCCCTTTCTGGACCACGTGGAACCCAGTCCCTTGCAGAAGCTAAGGGAATAGCACAAAAAATGCTCGATTTCAAGTTTATTTGTTCATTAGTGATTTGGTATGATGTTTTATTTGATATCAATAGATTTCAAGAAAAAGATCTTGATTTAAAATATTCTATTCAACAATTGAATGCAACTAAAAGTATGCTCCAGAATTATAGAACAGATGAAGGTTTTGCCAAAGCAATTACAACAGCTAAATCATTGGCTGAAGAATTTGGTATTGAGTGCAATTTCAATACGGAAATACAAATAAGATCTCGACTAAGAAAGAGACAATTTGACTATGAAGTTTCATACGATCCAATTCTCGAGCCAGAAATGAATTTCAGAGTAAATTTTTTCAACCAGATATTGGATACCGCAATTCAATCAGGTAATGATCGATTTATGCAGTTAACATCTCATAGCGATTTATTTGGATTTTTGTATGACATTAAAAAAACTGGGAAAATGTGATAAAAGAGAGGTTTTCAAAGATTGCATGCACCTGCAATTAGCTTTAACATTTGAAAATGTAGATTCAGCAGACATTAATACAACAGAACTGAATGAATTATTTGATTTATCAAGGAGAATTACAGTAAAATCAAGCCCTAGAGTTATATTAGACTATCTATGTGGAATGGGCGTGGTTGCTTAGAGTTATATTAGATTATCTATGTGGAATGGGCGTGGTTGCCTAGAGTTATATTAGACTATCTGTGTGGAATGGGCTTGGTTGCCTAGAGTTATATTAGACTATCTGTGTGGAATGGGCTTGGTTGCCTAGAGTTATATTAGACTATCTATCTGGAATGGGCTTGGTTGCCTAGAGTTATATTAGACTATCTATGTGGAATGGGCTTGATTGCCTAGAGTTATATTACACTATCTATCTGGAATGGGCTTGGTTGCCTAGAGTTATATTAGACTATCTATGTGGAATGGGCTTGGGTGCTCTTTTTCCGAATGCGTACGGGGCATTACAAATTTTGCGTACACTCCCGATAACAGTGGCGAGTGCAGAGAGAAGCTTTTCGAAGCTCAAACTCACAAAAACATATCTTCGTTCTACCATGTCTCAGGATCGTTTGGTTGGTTTAACTACAATATCTATAGAGAAAACGATTGCAGAATATTTGGATCTGACCGAAATAATTGAAGAGTTTGCCTCTGCAAAAGCTAGAAAAGCATATTTTTCTTGAATTCTCTTCAATCTTTTTAACGCTTAATAAACATGACATTTCCTTTTTTTTCATTACTTTTTTAACTTCCTAAAATATACTACGTATACTTAAAACTCTTTAACTTTTATAAAGTTGCCAAATTTTAATAATGTATTATAATAAATAGCATTTATAGAATTTTTTTTAGAAAAATGAAACTAAAAAGAGCGGCATTTTTGTCCTTGCCTATATTACAAAAATGTTTAAGGCCGGCACTGCACACACACACAATATAACAGCCACACAGAGTAAGTGAACACACACACACAATATAACAGCCACACAGAGTAAGTGAACACACACACACAATATAACAGCCACACAGAGTAAGTGAACACACACACAATATAATAGCCACACAGAGTAAGTGAACACACACACACACAATGTAACAGCCACACAGAGTAAGTGAACACACACACACACAATATAAGTCACACAGAGTAAGTGAACACACACATATACAATATAACAGCCACATAGAGTAAGTGAACACACACACACACAATATAACAGCCACACAGAGTAAGTTAACACACACACACACACACAATATAACAGCCACACAGAGTAAGTGAACACACACACAATATAATAGCCACACAGAGTAAGTGAACACACACACACACACAATGTAACAGCCACACAGAGTAAGTGAACACACACACACACAATATAAGTCACACAGAGTAAGTGAACACACACATATACAATATAACAGCCACATAGAGTAAGTGAACACACACACACACAATATAACAGCCACACAGAGTAAGTTAACACACACACACACACACAATATAACAGCCACACAGAGTAAGTGAACACACACACACAATATAACAGCCACACAGAGTAAGTGAACACACACACACAATATAACAGCCACACAGAGTAAGTGAGCACACACACACAATATAACAGCCACACAGAGTAAGTGAACACACACACACACACAATATAACAGCCACACAGAGTAAGTGAAATAAAAGCGAAATAAATAATAATTTGTTGTTTTTTAATATTTCATCAATGCAGATATCAACATTTGCAAATAACGAATGACAACAAAATAATTGTGCATTTTGTTTAATTTCATCCTAACCAAAAATTATTTTTTTAAAAAGTTCACTAAAGAAACCGTTATCGCTATCTTTCTGTATCCAATGTCTTTGTTAGCAGTTGATCTGAGTATTACATGTGCAAGTCAAGTTCAGTCCCATTCCACTCTCTGATTAAAAAAAATATAAAGAAAACAATTATTAATTATAAATGTACAATTCAATTGACGTATATGGTTTTTTTTATTCCATGCGATACCTCCTCTTACTCTTTATAACCGTTTTTTTTAATACAATTAAGTTATATGCACAACACAAAAATTTAGCACAAAACAAAAACGCAGAAAAAAGCAATAATAGACAAATTGTAAACAAAAACATACTCATTTGGTTTAATGCCCAGGTGCCACAAAACCGTACATTACATTTCATTTAACGATGTTCTATAAAGATAGGAAATAGACAAAAAAAAACATCATCATATATTGTGGGACGGATGGCCGAGTGGTGTATATACTCGACCTGAGAGTCTTTGGCTCTCGGTGAGAACCATGAAATTTTTTCCAGGTGAGGTCCACAAGTCCACCCAGCTTTAAATGGCTACTTGATTTAAGTTGGGGGAGTAAAGGCGGCTGGGCGTTGTGCTAACCACACAATCCCTTTTATATGCCGAGGTTAGAGAAACACTTCTATACTTCATCTGCCCCGACGGCCCGTTAGGGCTAAGGGAACTTGTCTTTTACATCATCATATTGAGACAGAAGAATAAAGTCTGGAATCATCTAAGTGTAACAAGACACAGTAATAGATTTGCAGAAGCATTCAACCAAAAATTACGATGCATGACTCATCATACTCGGAATAAGTTTTATGAAGTCATTATTAAAAGTCTTATAGAAATGTTCTAAGATAAAAATTATTAAATGAATCAATCTAAATCAAATTGAAAATATAAATGTATCTAAGTGAATTATATATATTTATTTGCTACATACAAATGATATATTGTATTGTAATATGAATGGATTAATCAAATAATTTTAGCTTAAGTTTTGTTACTGTTAATCTATTTCAAACTAAACATTACATTAAAATATCTAATATTTTTCAATAGTACTTAAAACTCTTAGTACCATTCGCTTTTTATGCAAGAACACAGATTAGATATTATACAGTTTGCACAGGCCTCGTTTGGAAACAATGTTTTCATCTCCGCCATTAATGAAATTTACTCTCAACAGTCCATTCATTGAATACAATGTTTATTATATATATAAAGCTCCTAAAAACCCATGAATTCATGAATTAAATAATATATTATCGCTTTTTATATTTATGAAGCAAATTGAAAGCTTTTTTATTCATATTTCATGTCTTGGGAAAAAAAAACAAAGATGTGTAAATATGTCTATAGGTTTTTATGAATGGAAAGCGTCATTGGAAACAAAAGCGAATAGCAACAATAGCGCGAGAGTTTTTAACCCAAAACCGAGGACTATTTATATTGCGATGTACTGTCTGTATAATATATAATATATAATCTCTGTGCAAGAATGAGAATTATCACTTTTTGCATACATACATCGATACCTAAAACAATCAAACAAACCCACATGTATTAATGTATATCTTTATTGACTGATTGATATATGAATGGGTCAGTCAGCATTTCCCAAAATTAACGTTAACTCACCTGCGAGTGGAACCAAGTTTAATCCCAAACAACATAGACTACGTGTTGTAGAGTTGAAACAAGCATCTACACTCTGACAGGTTTTTGGCAGTGGGCTGGCACAGCATATGGGATTCGCCTTTGTTGTTTGAATTGGATTTTGTGCTGAGCAGCTGACTGAGCTGTTGCAGTGACATTGTTGATACAGAGATCCAGTGGCTGAAAATATCGTGTAGATAACAACTTATAATAAATAATTACTTAATTTATCGAGATAATTTGTGGTGTTCACTTCCGTGTTACATCAGAATGCGAATTTATTTCATATGAAAATTTGCTTGCTACATCTCGCTACATCTCGCTGCGTGTCCTTCACAATTTCCTATTGATTCTTCCTAAACCTATCCATTGCACAATTAGTTTTACTTTTAATAGAGGCCCAAGGCCCAAGTGTTTCGTACCCCACTTGTACCATATTGAGTCGTAATTTTATATATTTAGATGGACAGACAGACAGACAGACAGACAGATAGACAGATAGATAGATAGATAGATAGATAGATAGATAGATAGATAGATAGATAGATAGATAGATAGATAGATAGATAGATAGATAGATAGATAGATAGATAGATATAGATTTGAACCCTTCTTTTTTAGAAGAGGATCGCCCGGAGCTCCAACAAACTAAACTCCGCCTCTTGCTGCACGGTAGTTCCAATTTATTGAGCAACGCATCAAATTTAATCTCATGGGCACTAAATGACTAAGTCTCAGCCGATAGATAAACTGAAAGAGTTCAAAGAGTATCGTACATTTAAAAACCAAAACTGTTGCAACTCATTCTGGTCTTCTTGTAGAAACTAAAAACTACAATGAATAATGTTTTTATCATTACTGGCCCTATTACATAGTATGTTGAATAGCATATAACATAGTGCACAGGAGGGGGGTCAATATGAGAGTACAATTTTCCGATTAATCTATATTCGTATGGGGCATGGGGTTGTGGGAACAACAGAATTAGAATATTAGATGGTGGTGAGACCATCAAGGGACATAATCTATCTTTAAAATCTTTATTTTTTAAGTTTTCTTATTTTGAATAAATTGTATTTTAAAATTATGTTTAAAGTGGTTTAGAACGTTTCTCGTTCAAACAAATAATTATTTTAATATAAATTACTATTGAAGTTTTTATCTAGCCTAATTCTACACTAATTGTATTTTAAAGGAGTCATCGATCAATGATGTGTGGTCTCTGTAAGGATGAGATGAAATCTCTTAGATCCTATAAAAAAAACACTGATGGTACGGTTTTAGCAGTGCCCTTCTTTCATCCCCACCATAGCCGATAATGCAATGGCCATGGAGGCACGAACGGGAGATATATTGGGAACTTGGTCCTCACCGGAGATCGAACCAGGTACCTTCAGGTCGACAGTCGAGCGCGTTACCGCACGACCATCCGTCCCCAATCGATCAGTGATAAGGCTATTCACACACACACACACACAAGTAGAATTATGTGTTTTGTTTTAGTAAGATACTTTTATATTACCTGTCTTGTAGATTCCCATGCAGCAACGTTCCCTCGTGTCCCCGGAGTAACAAAAGTTCGGTGGACACAGTGGTAATGACGTGACAATAGACGTACAATAAACTGGTGTGTTGTAGTAAGTAACGCCATTGAGCTGTGACCAGGTGAACGGTAGAATCATATAGAAGATGACAGCACTGACAGTGAAAAGACAAGTCAGACTTGAACTGAACATTTTCATGACGCTGTTTAATGAACATATGTACATTTAGGCCGCTTTTATACACTTGTCTATATAACACTCAAATATCTGCTGTAGGCTCATTGTTCCATCTGATCAAACATTTCATTTTACCCACCAATAGGAAATCTTTTCATCTTGTGCACATTGGATGTCTAATCTTTTAACTTCAGTCTCTTTCAAGTGATTGACTTTAGAAAACTTACATCCTGTGAGAAACTTGAATGGTTAATGCTTTATATCATAATTAGAGTTTAAACAGTGCAATATACCAGTTGTACTTTCACTCATATATATATTTTTAACACCCCCCTCCAACACCTTAAAAATACAAACTTATCAAAAGCAAAAAAAACAAGTATAAATATAAAATCCCCCCCCCCCCCAAATGAAATTTAATTTGACTAATATAATATGACCAGATTTTTTTAAAAAGTCACATCTCCAGACCTCAAATATTACCAGTATATAAAAAATATGTTTCTTATATGAATTTACATTCACTACCCGGTTCGCAATAACACCAGCCGCCGTAGCTATCTATTGTTGCACCCTGTGCGAGTAATTTTTGGCACACCTTCCCCTACCTACCACTCTGAAAATTGCGAAATCCTTAACAATATAAAATATTTTTAAACTGCACATTTCAAGTTTAATTAGTGTGTAAGATCACTTCCCTCATATATTGACTGTTCTGTATGTAGTGTTCTGACAGGTCTTTCTGTCTTCTCTAAGAAATGGCGGAAACATCCAGCTTTTATCATTGTATGTAGCCTTGCCATGATTTCATCCTAGTATTTACATAAACTTCTAAGAATCATATCAGTAGTAGTGGTCCAAAATCATAAGGTAAAAAATAAAGTTTCTCACATCTAACGGGGCACCCTCTTGTTGAGTTCCATTTGTCTTACTTAGTAACTGACAACTATTTTAACTTCCTACTGCTATTGGAAGGGAATGCTCAAGAGTCACAAAGTTTTGCTACATTAATAAAAAAAACTCATTTTCGTTGAATTGTTTTATTACATTTTCAAATCATGCCATTACTGTCATGTAACTGTTAAGTAACGAAATGTCAACATAAAATGCAAATTGTAGAGTGCTGAAGAGTCAGAGTACATTGTCTAAACATTGTCTACACCGAAACAGCACAGATGGCAGACTTCTTTGTAGTTTGTGTAGCGATAACTTTTCTGTTGGCTTCAACAACTTGCAAAATAAATTGCTTTTCTTCCTCGTTTTTTGTCAGCTGTCTTCTATATTCCTCAAAAAGTTTAATTCCACGTTCTGCAGTATCGTTGATCACACGCAAGTCGTAAATACGCTGCTTACCCTTCTGGTATTCAATATTCACATTCCACTGTTCTGGAGAAAGAACTAAAAAGGAGTTGCTTATGTGCATCTTTGTAAGCAGGTTCTGTGAACGCCTTGTGGAAAAGTGACCCAAGCTGACACCTTCATTTTGGAGCAATGATGGATCATCTCGAACATGTTGCTTACTAGGTTCAATTCCAAAACCTGTTATTATTTTCTCTTTCTCAATTGGTGACACTTCATCGGAAAACAATGCCAGTCTGACAGTCTCATTAGACAGATACCACATGTGATTCTGGAGTTTTTTTGTGCTGCAATACTGATGTCGTGATCAACAGACTGATATTGCTGCAGGTCCTTCCAGAGCAAAAGATCTCCAGGTGCTTCCGCTGCACAGGGTCCTTGAATCCAGGACTTTGTGTACAACAAGGTTCCAAACTGTACAAATCGTTTGAGTTGGCTCTCTTCCTTGGATAAAAGACTGAAAATTTCTCTCTGATGACGGAAGATGTAAACTTTGATGGCATAGATCAGCTTAGCCATCCACCTAGCAATATGTACAGGGCCTGGTACTCTCCAGTGAATGGTTTTTGGTGGATCTCCTAAGATGATCAGTGTCAGATCAATAAGTTCTTCATAATCATCTCTGTCAGAGTTTTCTCGGAAAACATCAGTGCTTGAAGGCAGTTCCAACTTACTATAGTTGTCAAGCTTTATGCGTCCCCAAACTTCTTTAAACCTTTTGAAGATAGGTATGTTTGGTGAGTTAGAGGGACCGCAACACAAACTGAAAGCCTTTGCCAATACCAGTTCAAGAACATGATGACGACATGCCAGCCACGATAGTTCTTGACCAATACGATTCTCAAGCAGTACACAAGATCCATTGAAACGACCAGTGTTGACAGAAATGGTGTCTAAGCTCATAGCCTGGATGCTTTCTACCAGTGCCCACTGTTCTGACCATAAATAGCATCAGCAGCATTCTGCCCTGTCCCTGATGTTAGTTTAGGGACACCTAGTAATTTTTCACTGCCATCACCAGAAACCAGCAACGGCAAGCGGTCAACTCCAAGACCCAGGATATCAGGTAAGATTTTTCCATCCCAGTGTAGAACTAGAGGATAGTCAGGCTTTCTTTCTGGCTCTTTGTATGGTGCTTCGTAAAACTGTCAAAGATGAAAGATTATTTCCAAGTGCTGCAGCAATAGGAATCATCAATCGCAAAGCTTCACGATCAGACATTTGGTTGCGATCCAAGACACTGGTAACATGCTTAGTGAACAAGGAAGTATGATACCCAATCACCGTCTTGTTTGTCCACTTTTTAGTTGAACTTGGATTTGGTTCATATTCATCTAGGACTTCAAATTTATTAGATGATTCACAGCTCTACGTTTCATCTTCCCCTAATTCACTTTCTATAGTTTGTTGCTATCGATTTTCCTCTTTCTGTTTACGAAATAGCTGTTTCTGTTGTTTTTGATGGACTCGTTCTTGTTGTGCTGCCATCTCTTTATCTTCACCACTCATGAACATTTTGCAGCATCCTCGTTGGTCAGCAAGAAATCCATGGTCCTCCTCAATTCTTATCTGTTGCAAAGAATTAGGTGATTTTTTGTGGCTGAGTGGTGTAGACACTCAACTGTCGACCTGAGAGTTCTGGGTTCGATGCTCGGTGAGAACCATGGGAATTTTTCCAGGTGAATTGTGTTTCAAAGTCGTCCCACAAGTCCACCCAGCATTAAATGGGTACATGACTTTAAGATGGGGAAGTAAAGGCGGCTGGGCGTTGTGCTAACCACACAATCCCTTTATATGCAGAGGTTATAGAAACAGATGAATTCTACGCTTGATCTGCCCCGATGACCCGTTAGGGCTAAGGAACTTTTTTTATTAACAGCAGCAATGTCGAATAATGTGTCTAGTTGTTCAATGTAGCAAGCTTCATTTTTTTGCTGAGTTTCTGATAATCGAGTCTTGTTTTACCTGTTAAATTGTAGCCTGGTGTGTGTAGAATAGTAAAGAAACTGTAAGAAATATTTGTTGATTTTCTGTCTGCACAATGTTCATAAAAACAACAGGAAGTCATATATCTAAAATGAGAACTAGGTCAACATGGAATAGGTCATAAGTGAAAAAAACATTGTACTTCCACCAGTCAACAAAATCGAGTAAAATGCCGTAAAAGGTAAAACAACGAAGCCTGTGAGCATCCCCTTCTACTTGGAATTTAGTTGTAAACTTTTAACAGTATACTACCTAAGGCAAAAGGAACACAAAAAAATGGTGCCCCGGTATGTGGCACAAAGTTGGATTTTTTAGGCCACCCTAATCTGTAGTGCTTTTAGATATGTCCTTACTTGCAGTGACTTCTGACTTGGTCAATCATTGACGAATATCTTGACCAACAACGCAGCATAATCCGACACAAAAATAAGAAATTAATTAAATATACTAAATTTGCTGCTCCAGATTTAGTATAAAGTTACGACCCCACGTACTCTGACATATCTTGAAGTAGACCATACACTTCAATAACTTAAATGCACAGTTGTCACGGGGTAGGGGGAAAAATTTGTCAAAACCATTCCCACTTGGTTCAGGCCCTTGACTCACCCGGCCACCCCCTAATAAAATTAATACGTATCTTATACAATGTATAGTAGTATACGTTCTAGTTCTCCCGCTCACCAACCTTTTTACCCCACCCCCGTAATTGCGTCACATCGCAGTTGGCCAGCATGAAGCGGGAGCTGAGGAATATCATATAGGGGTGCTACATTCCTCGCGGGATTCTCTCTGACCGCTCGGCCCCTGTTCAAACGCCGACAAACGATAGATGTCCAGTTACTCTTGTCTTTGTCAGTATGACGTACTTCTCCCCCCCCCCATCATCTACGGCGGGGATTTAGCCACCCCCTGTGATTGACAGGGAGAGGAGTGTCGTAAGAAGATTGGTCAAAGTCCCGTGTGCAAAAATGTGTGAGTTAACTAAAAGTATAGGAGTAATGTAAGACAGTGTTTTGGGACATTCGACTGAGGGTCCTAGTTGTGACCGGTCGAGATTCGACTGAGTGGTTTTTGAGAAGAGAGTCGATTTATGTGGCTCTGATTGAGATAAGAGAGAGAGAGAGAGAGAGAGAGAGAGAGAGATAACGTCCCTTTGATTATTCATTTTATATTGGATAATTATTTGTACTGTTGTTTTGGATTACCATTGCTGCACTTTTACTAGCCACCAGCTTCCATTACGGACTGGTGTCTTTATGTGAATAAATATATCTTGTTGTTGTTACACACGACTTGTCGAATTGATTATCGTCCCGTGTTGCACGTCTAATTATTGGTGAGACTGTGTGTGGGAGAAACACAAATAGAAATATGAGTTATCACTGAGTCGGCCCTCATACTTCAAGATACAAGCCAAAGGATACCCTCATGGGGGTCCTCAACAACAGTGCATTCATTGCAGCTACACATGATAACCAACTTTTAGTGTACGTATGACATTTCAATGTTATATGTACAATATTCATCGTAATTGGCATGCTAAAAAATGGTTAAAAATTGACTAAACATTCAATTTTTTCTTACATTTTACAGAAGTTTTGTAAAGAAAATTATTAAAGTTCAGTATGTAATCAGCTCTCAGGGCCGGATTTAGACTTGATAAGGCCCTAAGCTATTTGTGATGTGGGACCCTTTGTAAACCCTGATATTATATGACAGTGCCAAATATTTAAGCATATATGACAATCCTGCACTGTACATATCTAACAATATGATTTGCAGCCCGATATGTTTATTTGTACAAATTATATAGGTCAGTCACTGTCCTAACCATCCCCTCTGCACCTTCAGATCACCACTTACCAATAGGTCATTCACTGTCCTAACCATGTCCTCTGCACCTTCAGATCACCACTTAACAAAAGGTCAGTCACTGTCCTAACCATCCCCTCTGCACCTTCAGATCACCACTTACCAATAGGTCAGTTACTGTCCTAACCATGTCCTCTGCATCTACAGATTACCACTTACCAATAGGTCAGTCACTGTCTTAACAATGTCCTCTGCAGCTACAGATCACGACTTACCAATAGGTCAGTCATTGTCCTAACCATGTCCTCTGCATCTACAGATCACCACTTACCAATAGGCCAGTCACTGTCCTAACCATCCCCTCTGCACCTTCAGATCACCACTTACCAATAGGTCAGTCACTGTCCTAACCATGTCCTCTGAACCTTCAGATCATCACTTACAAATAGGTCAGTCACTGTCCTAACCATGTCCTCTGCAGCTACAGATCACCACTTACCAATAGGCCAGTCACTGTCCTAACCATCCCCTCTGCACCTTCAGATCACCACTTACCAATAGGTCAGTCACTGTCCTAACCATGTCCTCTGAACCTTCAGATCATCACTTACAAATAGGTCAGTCACTGTCCTAACCATCCCCTCTGCATCTACAGATCACCACTTACCAATAGGCCAGTCACTGTCCTAACCATGTCCTCTGCAGCTACAGATCACCACTTACCAATAGGCCAGTCACTGTCCTAACCATCCCCTCTGCACCTTCAGATCACCACTTACCAATAGGTCAGTGACTGTCCTAACCATGTCCTCTGCATCTACAGATCACCACTTACCAATAGGCCAGTCACTGTCCTAACCATCCCCTCTGCACCTTCAGATCACCACTTACCAATAGGTCAGTCACTGTCCTAACCATGTCCTCTGAACCTTCAGATCATCACTTACAAATAGGTCAGTCACTGTCCTAACCATCCCCTCTGCAGCTACAGATCACCACTTACCAATAGGTCAGTCACTGTCCTAACCATGTCCTCTGCAGCTACAGATCACCACTTACCAATAGGTCAGTCACTGTCCTAACCATGTCCTCTGCAGCTACAGATCACCACTTACCAATAGGTCAGTCACTGTCCTAACCATGTCCTCTGCAGCTACAGATCACCACTTACCAATAGGCCAGTCACTGTCCTAACCATGTCCTCTGCATCTACAGATCACCACTTACCAATAGGTCAGTCACTGTCCTAACCATGTCCTCTGCAGCTACAGATCACCACTTACCAATAGGTCAGTCACTGTCCTAACCATGTCCTCTGCAGCTACAGATCACCACTTACCAATAGATTAGTCACTGTCCTAACCATGTCCTCTGCAGCTACAGATCACCACTTACCAATAGGTCAGTCACTGTCCTAACCATGTCCTCTGCACCTTCAGATCACCACTTACCAATAGGTCAGTCACTGTCCTAACCATCCCCTCTGCACCTTCAGATCACCACTTACCAATAGGTCAGTCACTGTCCTAACCATGTCCTCTGCAGCTACAGATCACCACTTACCAATAGGTCAGTCACTGTCCTAACCATGTCCTCTGCAGCTACAGATCACCACTTACCAATAGGTCAGTCACTGTCCTAACCATGTCCTCTGCAGCTACAGATCACCACTTACCAATAGGCCAGTCACTGTCCTAACCATCCCCTCTGCACCTTTAGATCACCAATTACCAATAGGTCAGTCACTGTCCTAACCATGTCCTCTGCAGCTACAGATCACCACTTACCAATAGGCCAGTCACTGTCCTAACCATGTCCTCTGCAGCTACAGATCACCACTTACCAATAGGTCAGTCACTGTCCTAACCATGTCCTCTGCAGCTACAGATCACCACTTACCAATAGGTCAGTCACTGTCCTAACCATGTCCTCTGAAGCTACAGATCACCACTTACCAATAGGCCAGTCACTGTTCTTACCATCCCCTCTGCACATTCAGATCACCGCTTACCAATAGGCCAGTCACTGTCCTAACTATGTCCTCTGCACCTTCAGATCACCACTTACCAATAGGTCAGTCACTGTCCTAACCATGTCCTCTGCAGCTACAGATCACCACTTACCAATAGGTCAGTCATTGTCCTAACCATGTCCTCTGCAGCTACAGATCACCACTTACCAATAGATTAGTCACTGTCCTAACCATGTCCTCTGCAGCTACAGATCACCACTTACCAATAGGTCAGTCACTGTCCTAACCATGTCCTCTGCAGCTACAGATCACCACTTACCAATAGGTCAGTCACTGTCCTAACCATCCCCTCTGCACCTTCAGATCACCACTTACCAATAGGTCAGTCACTGTCCTAACCATGTCCTCTGCAGCTACAGATCACCACTTACCAATAGGCCAGTCACTGTTCTTACCATCCCCTCTGCACATTCAGATCACCGCTTACCAATAGGCCAGTCACTGTCCTAACTATGTCCTCTGCACCTTCAGATCACCACTTACCAATAGGTCAGTCACTGTCCTAACCATGTCCTCTGCAGCTACAGATCACCACTTACCAATAGGTCAGTCATTGTCCTAACCATGTCCTCTGCAGCTAAAGATCACCACTTACCAATTGATTAGTCACTGTCCTAACCATGTCCTCTGCAGCTACAGATCACCACTTACCAATAGGCCAGTCACTGTCCTAACCATGTCCTCTGCATCTACAGATCACCACTTACCAATAGGTCAGTCATTGTCCTAACCATGTCCTCTGCAGCTACAGATCATCACTTACCAATAGGTCAGTCACTGTCCTAACCATGTCCTCTGCAGCTACAGATCACCACTTACCAATAGGTCAGTCTTTGTCCTAACCATGTCCTCTGCAGCTACAGATCACCACTTACCAATAGATTAGTCACTGTCCTAACCATGTCCTCTGCAGCTACAGATCACCACTTACCAATAGGTCAGTCACTGTCCTAACCATGTCCTCAGCAGCTACAGATCACCACTTACCAATAGGTCAGTCACTGTCCTAACTATGTCCTCTGCAGCTAAAGATCACCACTTACCAATAGGTCAGTCACTGTCCTAACCATCCCCTCTGCACCTTCAGATCACCACTTACCAATAGGTCAGTCACTGTCCTAACCATGTCCTCAGCAGCTACAGATCACCGCTTACCAATAGGTCAGTCACTGTCCTAACTATGTCCTCTGCAGCTAAAGATCACCACTTACCAATAGGTCAGTCACTGTCCTAACCATCCCCTCTGCACCTTCAGATCACCACTTACCAATAGGTCAGACACTGTCCTAACCATGTCCTCTGAAGCTACAGATCACCACTTACCAATAGGCCAGTCACTGTTCTTACCATCCCCTCTGCACATTCAGATCACCGCTTACCAATAGGCCAGTCACTGTCCTAACTATGTCCTCTGCACCTTCAGATCACCACTTACCAATAGGTCAGTCATTGTCCTAACCATGTCCTCTGCAGCTACAGATCACCACTTACCAATAGGCCAGTCACTGTTCTTACCATCCCCTCTGCAGCTAAAGATCACCACTTACCAATTGATTAGTCACTGTCCTAACCATGTCCTCTGCAGCTACAGATCACCACTTACCAATAGGCCAGTCACTGTCCTAACCATGTCCTCTGCATCTACAGATCACCACTTACCAATAGGTCAGTCATTGTCCTAACCATGTCCTCCGCAGCTACAGATCATCACTTACCAATAGGTCAGTCACTGTCCTAACCATGTCCTCTGCAGCTACAGATCACCACTTACCAATAGGCCAGACACTGTCCTAACCATCCCCTCTGCACCTTTAGATCACCAATTACCAATAGGTCAGTCACTGTCCTAACCATGTCCTCTGCAACTACAGATCACCACTTACCAATAGGCCAGTCACTGTTCTTACCATCCCCTCTGCACATTCAGATCACCGCTTACCAATAGGCCAGTCACTGTCCTAACTATGTCCTCTGCACCTTAAGATCACCACTTACCAATAGGTCAGTCACTGTCCTAACCATGTCCTCTGCAACTACAGATCACCACTTACCAATAGGCCAGTCACTGTTCTTACCATCCCCTCTGCACATTCAGATCACCGCTTACCAATAGGCCAGTCACTGTCCTAACTATGTCCTCTGCACCTTCAGATCACCACTTACCAATAGGCCAGTCACTGTCCTAACCATGTCCTCTGCATCTACAGATAACCACTTACCAATAGGCCAGACACTGTCCTAACCATGTCCTCTGCAGCTACAGATCACCACTTACCAATAGGCCAGTCACTGTCCTAACCATGTCCTCTGCAGCTAACATCACCACTTACCAATAGGTCAGTCACTGTCCTAACCATGTCCTCTGAAGCTACAGATCACCACTTACCAATAGGCCAGTCACTGTTCTTACCATCCCCTCTGCACATTCAGATCACCGCTTACCAATAGGCTAGTCACTGTCCTAACAAACCCCTCTGCACCTTTAGATCACCACTCACCAATAGGTCAGTCACTGTCCTAACCATCCCCTCTGCAGCTACAGATCACCACTTACCAATAGGTCAGTCACTGTCCTAACCATGTCCTCTGCAGCTACAAATCACCACTTACCAATAGGTCAGTCATTGTCCTAACCATGTCCTCTGCAGGTACAGATTACCACTTACCAATAGATTAGTCACTGTCCTAACCATGTCCTATGCAGCTACAGATCACCACTTACCAATAGGCCAGTCACTGTCCTAACCATGTCCTCTGCATCTACAGAACACCACTTACCAATAGGCCAGTCACTGTCCTAACCATGTCCTCTGCAGGTAAGATCACCACTTACCAATAGGTCAGTCACTGTCCTAACCATGTCCTCTGCACCTTCAGATCACTACTTACCAATAGGCCAGTCACTGTCCTAACCATGTCCTCCTCACCTTCAGATCACCACTTACCAATACGTCAGTCACTGTCCTACCCACCCCCTCTGCAGCTACAGATCACCACTTATTAATAGGTCAGTCACTGTCCTAACCATGTCCTCTGCATCTACAGATCACCACTTACCAATAGGTCAGTCACTGTCCTAACCATGTCCTCTGCATCTACAGATCACCACTTACCAATAGGTCAGTCACTGTCCTAACCATCCCCTCTGCACCTTCTGATCACCACTTACCAATAGGCCAGTCACTGTCCTAACCATGTCCTCTGCACCTACAGATCACCACTTACCAATTTTTCTTTCTATTTCAACAACCACACCTTATCGCGTGCACGTGAGATTAACGCAAATTGTTGTTTTGATTATAGAGCAGTGTGAAATATTGGACGAAAGATTACAGGGCCAACGTGTGTTCTTACATTTGATTGTAAAATGGAACGGAATAGTTGCTTAAAAAGGGCTATACGTGACCGCGGTCTGAATATTGTTTTTAACATAACTATTTCGGCGTCCCTCTATCTCGGCGCCCTATGCGGCCGGGCAGAAATTTCTGTCGGTGGGCCTGGGCAAGCCCACTACCCTTCCTACGATGATGACTATCTGGAATAATAATAAATATTTATCCCCAATAAAATGAATAAGTATACATATCTCTTATAAAAATGAAATTAAAAGTTAAGACAAGGGTTATGAAACTAATTGGTTTCGCTAGATCATACTATCCACAATAAACGGTTATGACATTTCACATCTTGAAACATAGTGAATCAGTTATAGATTGCTGAATGAGCTATGTGTCTGTCGACAGAAATATCTGATAGAATCCGTAGACTGCGACATATCGTAAAAGAAGAAATGGAGTTAATTTTTAAAATATTAATGTTGTTGACGTCAAAAAATCTTCACACCCCCTCCCCCCCCCCCATGTCAACAACTGTCAAACCATTTCACACACACACACACACACACACACAGTTTTTGACGTAATAAATGGATGACCCCCATATAGTTGTATGTCATGTTTTGGTTATATTGGATAATTTATCCTTAAATACATAATCGTCTAACCCAGTGTTTCCCAAAGTGGTCCCTACGGACCCCGTGGGGGTCCGTGGAAAATTTAAATTCATTTGGGGGTCCCTGAACAACTTTTAGGGGTCCGCGAAATGTTTAATGTAAAATAGTAAATTTATATATATATATATATATATATATATATATATATATTATTATGGAAATTTAAAATGAAAAATAATAAACAAACTAATGTGTGTGTGTGTGAAGTCCCTGTAAGTATGAGATGAAATCTCTTAGATCCTATAAACCACTAATGGGACGGTTTGCAGTGCCCTTCTTTCATCCCCACCATAGCCGGATAGTGCAATGGCCATGGAGGCACCACGGGAGACATAGTGGGGACTAAAAAGCCATGACCTGAAATATCCATTGGTCCTCACTGAAGATCGAACCAGTGACCCTCAGGTTGACAGTCGAGCGCTTCACTTCACGACCATCCGTCCACATATAACTAGTAGTGCACGCTAATTAAGTTAATAACAAGCATTGCACGGTGCGAGACAAACGGACGAAAACACGTTTATACAGGAATGGAGCAACGCCGCTGCATGCACTAACTTGTCTACAATATAAAATAAACTATACAAGAGTTGTACATCCCACATCAAATTTAGTTCTATGTTATGCAGATACAAAGTATATAAACTGATTTTCTCAGTCTTAGACAAAAAGGATAAGGAATTAACGTTTTTTTTTTAAGCAAAGAAAAATATTTGAAAATACCGTCACTGCAACAACTCATGGGGACAACATCTAAGCGAAATGATGATGGACTGATAGCTGTTTCTGTTGCTACTGACGGTGCTCCAGCAATGGTAGGAAGATAACGAGGCTGTCTGGTATACTTAAAACAAGCTGCCCCAAATGTATTTTTAGTGCATTGTCATTCATTGACATCATTAGGTCGCAAAAAAATCTTAGTGTGTTTTTGCATAGATCACTGGATAATTTCATTAAAGCAGTTAATAAAATCAAACGGAATGCCTTAAAGGAGATAATATTTGCTCAACTTTGTTTGAAAAATGACGAAGACTGTATTCAATTACTACTTCACACAGAAGTACGTTGGTTATCTAAAGGTGCATGTTTAAATCGATTGTATGCGCTCGTTGATTCAGTGTTGGAATTTCTGGAAAGCAAAGACAATGATTTGCGACACAATTTAACATAGCCTATATTACTGATTCATTTGACAAATTTAACAAAACTAATTTGAACTTACAAGGTCACAAATTAAATTTAATTAAAACTAAAAGCGACATGTCTGCGTTGTGGCAAAAGTTTTTTCTGTGCAAACAAAACTTGGAAAGAGGATAATGCAAAATAAAGTTGAAGATTAGCTCGCTTACTGTCAACACTTAACGGTTCTTCGTGCAGACCTGAAGCAAAGATTTGAAGCCATTTTTCAATTGAATATTCCCGACTGGTATGAGAGCCCTTTCGCGGAGCAGCTTATTGAAATATTCACAAATGAGGAATTTAAACCAATCTTTAAACAAGGTTACCACAAATTTTGGTTATAAAAAGAGATCCCTAATTTATATGTCGCATCATGGTTGACTGCTTTTCCGTCGTACTATTTTGTAGAACGTGGATTCAGTGCCGTTATGAGCATCATCACACACACAAAACAACAGAAACCGACCAGAAATTTGTGCTCGTGGGGATTTGCGGTCATTACTCACAAACATTGAGCTGAACATAAATAAACTAAAAACATCTCATCAAGTTCATCTCAAGTCAATATTTTTTTATTTAAAACGAAATATATTATTTTAATAAATACTTTTTCAACAAATGTTGTTTTTTTTTTTACTTTATAAATTTATAATTAAAGTTGTCATTATTCCATAAACACAGTACCCCAATAGTCCTGTCATCATTATACCACACAGTACCCCAAATAGTCCTGTCATCATTACTCTAATCCACACAGTACCCCAATAGTCATGTTATCATTACTCTATACCACACAGTACCCCAATAGTCCTGTCATCGTTATACCACACAGTACCCCAATAGTCCTGTCATCATTACTCTAATCCACACAATACTCCAATATTCATGTCATCATTATACCACACAATACCCCAATAGTCCTGTCATTACTCTATACCACACAATACCCTAATAGTCAAGTCATCATTATACCACACAATATCCCAATAGTCCTGTCATTACTCTATACCTCACAATACCCCAAAAGTCCTGTCATCATTATACCACACAGTACCCAATAGTCCTGTCATCATTATACCACACAGTACTCCAATAGTCTTATCATTACATCACATAGTACCCCAATATAAGGGCCGTTTTACCAACTAGGCACAGTAGGCCAATGCTTCTTCCAGATCTGATGGCTACATCTCAATTAGTGACTTGACTTTCGAAACTGTTTGATCAGTTGACAGAGATCTGTCAAGAAGAAAGTTAAAAACTTTCATGTTATGTAGGCTGCTCGTCGTTTAACCATCTCAGTAATAAATCTATCTCTGATAACAAAGGAAGTACATAATTTTTCACTAGGAGTAGGACTCATACCTAAAACCGGATCATTATCATCTATAACTTCATCATGAAATCGGTGTTGCTGTCGTTTGCGTTGTATACATTCTTTATAGTCCTTCGAAAGAGCTCTTTTGCTATAACTTCGTACATTTTATATTTATCAGTGTATCATGAAAGTTAAGAACAAGACTGTCATACAGGGCTGGGAAGCAGGTGTCGGCGTCGGCGGTGTCGGCAGTTTTTGCCGGTGTCGGTGTTGGCATTTGTACTTTGACCGGTGTCGGTGTCGGCATTTGTACTTCGTCCGGAGTCGTTTCGGTGTCGGCGCAAAAACTTGCCCACAAAATATACTAGAACTTTAATTAAATAATCCAGAACAACGTCAGATAGTTCTTAGCCAATCTTTAATTTAAAGTTTTCTTAAGTTCTTCTTTTCTTTTTAAAGTAATACTTGGTAAATCTGATTATCAATAAATGTATTATTTTCCAAAGCGAGATTCTCTACATTACAACAACTTGTCAACATTAACAAAATTGTGACTGAAAGCAGATAGGAAGGCTACTGCCTATGTTCACTCTGTTATTCACTCAATCATTGTAAATCATAAGAAATGTTTAGTTTGCATCTCTCTATCAATATCCATGTTGGAGAAATATTACACACAAACCTATACAAGTCTTTTAGAACCTCAAAGAATGATCTGTTTCAAATGTTCCTACAATCAAAGTTAACTCACAACTAACACTCTCCACAGCTTAATTTCTCTCAGCCAGAATAAAAAATTACCAATGTACGTCACAATGGCACTACATAAAAGTCCAGTCCGTAGCTAGATATTGAGGCCCCCCCCCCTACACCGTTCTGAAAATTGTGCCACCTATTACAATACACAATATTTTTCACAACATATTACAGGTTTAATTCGGGTGTAAAATAACGATTCCTTCCTCTATTAACTGTTAAGTATGCAGTGTTTTCATACGTCTCTTTTCTCTAAAAATAGGTCTGTAACAACCATCTTTTATCATTGTCTGTGGCCCTTGCCTTGATTTTATTTCAGCATTCTACATTCTCTGAATGGCCACTTATAAACTTCCAAGCATCATTGCTCTGTTGTTGTTGGATATGTCTGTACTTTGCAGTGACTTGCTGACTTAGGCAATCGTTGATAATAATCTTGACTAATATTTGAGCATAAATGAGAACTTATTAAAAGTAGCGAAATGGCCGCTTCAGGTTTACTATAAAAATAGCATCCCGCATACTGTTGCATATCTTGAAGTAGACCATACGCTTTTGTTACTTCAATGTATTCACTGCAGCTACTCTTGATGTCCATACCAAGTGTTTTTCGTGACCTTTCAATGTTACATGTACAAATGATAACTTTTTTTCATCGTAATGGACATGCTGCAAAATCGCAGATCAGAGATGTAAATTTATAACTACTGAAGAACCACAATAGGTTTCTTAAATTTGATTGAAGGGCCGGACCAAGAGCAGATCACTGGGGTGTTTATAATACATTATGTGAGCTAACATAAATGTAAATGTTATCAATGTAAATGAAAAAAAGGGGAGTGTACTGCGGGTCAAATCAAAACGTTTAACGGGACGTAGATTGCCCTTGTCTGGTTTAGAAGCTGAACATTGTTTTCAAGATTACTATTTCGGAGACCCATCTAGCTCGGCGCCCTGTGCATAATTATTAAAATAAATACATTTAAATGCACAGTTCGGGCATTTAATTTATTTACTTTTGTTATTCAGTAATTACATTACAAATGAGACCAAAAATTAACAATTTCATATTAAGCACATACAATGCATGCGGCAACATAATTATATCTTTAAGTTTTTTTTTTAATATTCATCTATAAAATTAGGTATATTCATGGTGGGGTTGGAAAATAAAAATGTTGACACACTTGCTTTTAATGAGCAGCATAGTAGTATACAAAGGCAATTTTATTCTGTTCAAACAAAATAAAAGCTACCGGTACCATAGAAGTGGTGTGTGTGTGTGTGTGTGTGTGTGTGTGTGTGTGTGTGTGTTAGTGCAGTGGTCCCTTATAACCTTTTTCTCGCCGCAGACCGGTCGACGTTTGATAATTTCACCGCGGCCCAAGAGGGGTAGGTGTCGCACTATCCTGAGAGAAATACACTACAATAAATAAAAAGTAAATAATTTAATGTTTCTTGGGCGGCCCAGTGCCATTTGATCCACAGGCCAGTACCGGGGATTGGGGAGTGGGGACCACTGGGTTTGTTGGTGCCCAGGCAGTCAAACAGTTTGGTTATACTTTAGAGCGGCAACTTCCAGATAATGAATAGGAAAGATAGGAAAACGTTGCAAATGTACCGGTATATCAAACTTCTATTAAACTTTATAGCTCCATAATATGTGCACGAATATTACCAGTCGATTTGATTATACACTGTAGGATGTTGGTTTACTGTCAATATTTCTTTTACGTTGTAAAAAAACTGATTGAGAGAAAGCAATAGTACCAGTACGGTACTGGAAAAAAATATGACCAATCGCGAAACTGTATCAGTTTTACTTAAGTAGTCTTAAAGAGTCAAATGATCGAGGTAAATATATTCAGTCAATTTAAAATACAGCTTAAAACACTTCATGATATAGACATAGAATTAGCTAGCAAAATTATTTTAAAATTATCGCAATTAAAAATGAGATGTGGTTGGTGATAAATAAGATCTGCATGTGCGCCCAAAAAGTTATTATGTTGATCCTGCCTAAATGTGTGTATATTTTCTTTAATTATCACCAAATACTGCATTCAATAAATGCTTATTGAAACATATTTTCCTCTTTTGATTATAAGTTTACATTGATTTTTATAAGGAATCAGTAACAAAAGTAAATATATATTAAACTAATATACTTCACTATAGCGCAATATATTTAACCAGAAAAAGTATATATTGTTTATTGAAAGTTTACATTAAATTTTAAAAAATCGATAAAGTATAAATATACAATTTCAGCAAACAAGCAGAAAATAAAATATGCTCAACACTTGGGGAAGGAAAATATTAAGGAAAATATATGGGCAAGTTAAGGACAATAACGAGCGGAGAAGTAGAACCAATTCAGAGCTGTACAATCTGTACGAAGAACCAAATATATCAGCTGATATCAAAATGTATTGATTGGGGTGGGTAGGGCACATAGAAAGAATAGAAAACAACATATATGAGCAAATATTTTTGCCGACACCCCACCCCTGCTGTCATACAAGTTGATGATGATCGTTAATTCAACTCCAGGCTCCTGTAGAGCTATGTTGGCAATATCAATTTTTTGGAGCAGGTCTTTCCAAATCACACACATTAACGCTGTCTCGAAATGGTCTAATTTCTTTATGAGTGATTTGGCTTCATGCACAGATGCTGGTGGTTGACGTTCGCTTGTAGCAACATCAGACAATGCTTGTCGAATTTCCTTATAATTGGCATAAAAAGCTCTAGTAGTGTCACTTCGTGCAGACCACCTTGTTGCTGAAAGCCCTTGCAACATAGGCACTGTCAATTTTAACCATCGCTGCGGTGAAAGCGAAAACAAGCAATTTAATTCTTTTCCGTTTCGGGCAAAGGACATTTTAGAGCATTTTCGTGTACGCAGTGGCTACGTATGGGTTTTGATAAATAGAGAGGGAAGTAATCATGTTGAATAACTGTTACAAAAATAAATAATGATTACGCCCCTTTGATTAGCTTTTATTATTTATATTTAAAATATAAGCAAAAACGGTGCCTAAGAAACTCTTATATTCAGCCCTGAGAGGTCCTATCGCGAAATGAGCTTTTGATGTACACTTGGCAGGCCAAGACCTACAAAATGATGTATACATCATGGGTCTAGGACTTATGGTTCCTGAGATATAGGGCGCTCCTTTGTTAATATAGCTTATATAGTAAAAACGGTCAAATCCGGAGCTGGAGTCCCCAAGGCGGCCAGACCTTATATTGTCGACGCCGGCAACTCCGGCGGTGCAGCTGGTAAGCCGCCGTATCGACTCTGTCTTTTCCTTGGATCCTCAGTTGCGCGGAGAGGGACTGCTGACGGGCAACAGCTATCCCACTCCATATTACCCCTGCCCAGGCTCTGTAGCTATCGACATCGTGGGACGATGCCGGAGCGTCCGTCGCACGATGTCGATAGCTACAGAGCCTGGGCGGAGGGTAATATGGAGGGTAGCTGTTGCCCGTGCAGCAGTCTCCCTCTCCGCGCAACTGAGGGATCCAAGGGAAAGACAGAGTCGGTACGGCTTGGAAGCTCAGCTGCGCCGCAGGAGCTGCCGGCGTTGACAATATAAGGTCTGGCCGCCTTTAGCTCCAGCTCGAGATTTGAACTGTCTTTTACTATAGTATGGTATTAACAGAGGAGCGCCCATATCTCAGGAACCATAAGTCCTAGACCCATGATGTATACATCATTTTGTAGGTCTTGGCCTGCCAAGTGTACATCAAAAGCTCATTTCGCGATAGGACCCTTCTAGCTGGTAATAATATAGAAGTTTCTTAGGCACCGTTTTTGCTTATATTTTAAATATAAATAATAAAAGCTAATCAAAGGGGCGTAATCATTATTTATTTTTGTAACAGTTATTCAACATGATTCCCTCTCTATTTATCAAAAACCTATACGTAGCCACTGCGTACACGAAATGCTCTAAAATGTCCTTTGCCCGAAACGGAAAAGAATTAAATTGCTTGTTTTCGCTTTCACCGCACGATGGTTAAAATTGACAGTGCCTATGTTGCAAGGGCTTTCAGCAACCATGTGGTCTGCACGAAGTGACACTGCCAGAGCTTTTTATGCCAATTGCCAGGGAAATTCGACAAGCATTGTCTGATGTTGCTACAAGCGAGACGTCAACCAACAGCATCTGTGCATGAAGCCAAATCACTCATAAAGAAATTGAGACCGATTTCGAGACAGCGTTAACGTGTGTGATCCCCGGAAAGACCTGCTCCAAAAAAATTGATATTGCCAACATAGCTCTACAGAGCCTGGAGTTGAATTAGCGATCATCATCAACTTGTATGACAGCAGGGGTTGGGGTGTCGGCAAAAATATTTGCTCATATATGTTGTTTTCAAAAGTGTTACTTTCTATATGCCCTACCCACCCTAATCAATTGTTTGATATCACTGATATATTCGGTTCTTCGTACAGATTGCTACAGCTCTGAATTGTTCCTACTTCTCCGCTCGTTATTGTCCTTAACTTGCCCATATATTTTCCTTAATATTTTCCTTCCCCAAGTGTTGAGCATATTTTATTTTCTGCTTGTTTGCTGAAATTGTATATTTATACTTTATCGATTTTTTAAAATTTAATGTAAACTTTCAATAAACAATATATGCTTTTTTCTGGTTAAATACACCGCGCTATAGTAGTATATTAGTTTAATATATATTTACTTTGTTACTGATTCCTTATAAAAATCAATGTAAACTTATAATCCAAAAGAGGAAATATATGTTTCAATAAGCATTTATTGAATGCAGTATTTGGTGATAATTAAAGAAAATATACACACATTTAGGCAGGATCAACATAATAACTTTTTGGGCGCACATGCAGATCGTATTTATCACCAACCACATCTCATTTTTAATTAAGCGATAATTTTAAAATAATTTTGCTAGCTAATTCTATGTCTATATCATGAAGTGTTTTGTAAGCTGTATTTTAAATTGACTGAATATATTTACCTCGATCATTTGACTCTTTAAGACTACTTAAGTAAAACTGATGCAGTTTCGCGATTGGTCATATTTTTTTCCAGTACCGTACATGGTACTATTGCTCTCTCAATCAGTTTTTTGGCAACATAAAAGAAATATTGACAGTAAACCAACATCCTACAGTGTATAATCAAATCGACTGGCAATATTCGTGCACATATTATGGAGCTATAAAGTTTAATTAAAAGTTTGATATACCGGTACATTTGCAACGTTTTCCTATCTTTTTCCTATTCATTATCTGGAAGTTGCCGCTCTAAAGTATAACCAAACTGTTTGACTACGCTGGGCACCAACAAAACTTGATGTGGTCCCCCACTCCTCAATCCCCGGTACTAACCTGTCAGGATCAAATGGCACTGGGGCCGCCCAAGAGAACGATTAAATTATTTACTTTTTTATTTATTGTAGTGTATTTCTCTGTGGATAGTGCGACACCCACCCCTCTTGGGCCGCGGTGAAATTATCAAACGTCGACCGGTCTGCGGCGAGGAAAAGGTTATGAGGGACCGCACGCACAACGCACACACACACACACACACACACACACACATATGGTACACGGTACCACTGCTGAAATTTTATTTTGTTTACCTGTTCGAATAGAATTGCATTGTTTCGTATACTAATGCTGTCGTCATTAAAAGCAGAATAATGTCAACATTTTTATTTTCCAACCCCACCATGAAATATAATCATAATTTATAGATGAATATTGAAAAAAACCTAAGATATAATTATGCTTGCATGCATTGTATGTGCTTAATATGAAATTGTTAATTTTTGGTCTCATTTGTAATGTAATTACTGAATAACAAAAGTAAATAAATTAAATGCCCGAACTCAGTGACTTTAAATGTATTTATTTTAATAATTATGCATGCAGGAGCGCCAGATGGGTCTGAAATAGTAATCTTGAAAACAATGTTCAGCTTCTAAACCAGACAAGGGCAATCGATACGTCCCGTTAAACGTTTTGATTTGACCCGCAGTACACTTCCCTTTTTTTCATTTACATTGATAACATTTACATTTATGTTAGCTCGCATAATGTACTATGAAACACCCCAGTGATCTGGCTCTTGTCCGGCCCTTCAATCAAATTTAAGAAACCTATTTGTGGTTCTTCAGTAGTTATAAATTTACATCTCTGATCTGCGATTTTGCAGCATGTCCATTACGATGAAAAAAGTTATCATTTGTGACATGTAACATTGAAAGGTGCGAAAACACTTGGTATGAACATCAGAAGCAGCTGCGGTGAATACATTGAAGTAACAAAAGTGTATGGTCTACTTCAAGATATGCAACAGTATGCGGGATGCTACACATTTTATAGCAAACCTGAAGCGGCCATTTCGCTACTTTTAATAAGTTCTCATTTATGCTCAAATATTAGTCAAGATTATTATCAACGATTGCCTAAGTCAAGCAAGTCACTGCAAAGTACAGACATATCCAACAACAACAGAGCAATGATGCTTGGAAGTTTATAAGTGGCCATTCAGAGAATGTAACAGAATGCTGAAATAAAATCAAGGCAAGGCCACAGACAATGATAAAAGATGGTTGTTACAGACCTATTTTTTAGAGAAAAGAGACATGAAAACACTGCATACTTAACAGTTAATAGAGGAGAGGAATCAAGTTATTTTACACCCGAATTAAACCTGTAATATGTTGTGAAAAATATTGTGTATTGTAATAGGTGGCGCAATTTTCAGAACGGTGTAGGGGGGCCTCAAATCTAGTTACGGATCGGACTTTTTAATGTAGATGCCATTGCATGTACATTGGTAATTTTTTATTCTGGCTGAGAAAATGTTGTGGAGAGAAGTGTTAAGTTGTGAGTTAATGATTGTGAGATCATTTGAAGCAGATCACCTCTTTGAGGTTCTAAAAGACTTGGGTAGGGGTTTGTGTGTAAATATTTCTCCAACATGGATATTGATAGAGAAGATGCAAACTAAACATTTCTTATGATTTTAGCAATGCCGATTGAGTAACTTAGAATAACAGAGCGAACATAGGCGGTAGCACTTCCTATCCTTTTCAGTCACAATTTTGTTAATGTTGACAAGTTGTTGTAATGTAGAGAATCTCGCTTTGGAAAATAATGCATTTATTGATAATCAGGACTTACCAAGTATTACTTTAAAAAAGAAAAGAAGAACGCTAAGAGAAATCCTTTAAATTAAGATTTCGACATCTAATGAATTATGACGTAAACAGTTACCATCACTTGGTACATCGACAATAGTGCAGCCTCGCTCTCCAACTATTTTTGTCAGATTTGTGTATAAACTTGTTGAAACAATACAGGAGTCCCCGGGTCTAAAAATGAAAACGATGCATTATGAATTGCAATGAATGACTGTCCGAGCAGGCGCGGTTCCTGGTGTAGCCGATACACGCCCCCCACAGCCTACTATCCCCTGGCCTTCCAGAGGACCAATTCCTAGATCCGCATTGTGTCAGCGTATTAATATAAGCATCATCAAGAGAACAATTATATTTACATTACACTGTTTGGTTTAATTTTTATAACATTTGACGTATCTTATAGTTGTGAAAGAGTCTTGAAAACTTATATTACACTGTTTACGAGCACATGGTTTTACTCCAGTGTTACCATTAAACATATATATATACATACATATATATATATATATATATATATATATATATATATATATATATATACATACATCCAGCCACTTAGGTATTTTGATTTCAACTTCAAATTAAACTTATTTAAGTCAGATAATCTAAACTTGTAATAACAAATTATTGCTACGGATATACAGTAAAACATGACACAGTAGACGTAGTATGAAGATCATCTTTTTGAGCTTTCACTCCTTGAAATACAGTTGTTTGTTTGTAAAAGACAACTTTGTTTGGGTTAACGTTTTTGCACGACGGCTCTTAAGCAACTTAATTTAAAATTATAAAAAAAAATATTACTTTAAATCTTTGTCTGGATTTTATATAAAAAGCAATATTTTTTTATTGATAACTTGCGCCTTACGAATTGCGAGCGACGAATTAAAAGTGAACATAAAATTAGAACCAAAGATTACAAAAACATACATCGAACTCTTACTGTACGTTAATTTCTATTGATTCGGTAGATAGAAACGCAGTACAAAACTATGAAGTTAAACTTCAAAATGTATCAGTACTCGCTCGACTTAAGAAAAATCAGTACTGGGAATGAACAAAAAATTCCGCAGTGCCGGGGATGACATTAGCATGGGTTCCCATCTAGATATGTGGATCATTTATTGACCTCTTACTACTTATCAACTAATGTGAGGATAAATTTAGTTCAGTATATCGTAGTCAACCAAGCTCCATTCATAGTTACTCTAACATAAAGATGGATTACATATTTACATCTTGATAATTTACAGGGTCGAGTGTTATTTTTAAAGAAAGATAAAAGTAAGAATATAAAAAAAAATCATAAAATGTTATTTAGTTCTGAGGTTTAACATATAACCCGGGAACTATTGTTCAATGGAAGGGATACCAAGGTTATTGGATAGCTGGGTGATGGAATAGCCCCTATGATGAGATAGCAGTTGATTAGATAGCCATATGATGAGATAACCAGATGATAAGATAACCAGATGATGAGATAGCCAGGTGATGAGATAGCCAGGTGATTATGTAGCCAGATGATGAGATAACCAGATGATGAGATAACCAGGTGATGAGATAACGAGGTGATGAGATAGCCAGATGATGAGATAACCATATGATGAGATAGCCAGATGATGAGATAACCAGGTGATGAGATAGCCAGATGATGAGATAACTATATGATGAGATAACCAGATGATGAGATAGTCAGATGATTAGATAGCCAGATGATGAGATAACCAGGTGATGAGATAGCCAGATGATGAGATAACCATATGATGAGATAACCAGATGATGAGATAGCCAGATGATGAGATAGCCAGTTGTTGAGATGGCCAGGTGATGAGATAGCCAGATGATGAGATAGCCAGTTGTTGAGATGGCCATGTGATGAGATAGCCAGGTGGTGAGATAGCCAGATGTTGAGATAGCCATGTTATAAGATAGCTAGGAGATAGGATAGCCAGATGATGAAATAGCCCGATGATGAAATAGCCAAATGATTAAATAGGCAAAGGATTAAATAGCCAGATGATGAGATAATCATATGATGAGATAACCAGATGATGAGATAGCCAGATGATGAGATAGGGGATTAGATAGCCAAATAATGAGATAGCCAGGTGGTGAGATAGCCAGATGATGATATAGTCAAATGATTAAATAACCAGATGATGAGATACCCAGGTGATGAGATGGCCAGGTGTTGAGATAGCCAGATGTTGAGATAGCCATGTTATAAGATAGCTAGTAGATAGGATAGCCAGATGATGAAATAGCCCGATGATGAAATAGCCAAATGATTAAATAGGCAAAGGATTAAATAGCCAGATGATGAGATAATCATATGATGAGATAACCAGATGATGAGATAGCCAGATGATGAGATAGGGGATTAGATAGCCAGATAATGAGATAGCCATGTGGTGAGATAGCCAGATGATGATATAGTCAAATGATTAAATAGCCAGATGATGAGATAGCCAGGTGATGAGATGGCCAGGTGTTGAGATAGCCAGGTGATGGGATAGCCCGGTGATCCCCTAGGGCCGCAGTTCTCACTAGGTGCACCCTAAATGGTACTGGTTGGAAAAGAGGGTGGTCCTGGCAAGAAAGTTAGGAAGTTCCCCGCCCCCTTTTTTTAGGGTGGGAAATTACTGGCAACTGATTAGCTGTGTGGAGAGTGATTGAATGATCGGTCATCGGGGCCACGTGTGTGTCTGGAAGCGTGTGTAGAAGAGTAAGTAAAGCATTCGACTTGAGATTGTCGAGGAAGAGTCTACAAAATAAAGAGATATATACATAGAAAAGTTCTTATTGACTTTGCATTGTTTACATTTTGTACCATAGTAAGCCAGCAGACCCTGTTTAGGACTGGTGACTTGGTAATAGAGTTGTATATAATTATAGACATTGTATACACTGCTCGCTTTATCACGTGTTGTCTGTCATCTGATGAATGCCTGGTGACAGAGAAAAACAAATACAAGTTCAAATCAGCTACTCATACTCCAGGATAAAAAGCCCAAGGATTCTGTAGGGAAACCTTGATATCTGGGAGTCTCGTCCGGATTCAAACTACGACCTAAAAAAATATTATACGCACAGATTAAACGAGGCCGAAACTGACTAAACTACAGACTTGGATGGATCAATATTCTACCCTTGTTGCAGTGACGTAAATACCACTATCAAGCACATACACAAAACACGATGGGGTTAGAGATTATGAAAATGTCGCCAGTTTGCTGTGTGACTCATCCCCAAATTACGTACCTAAGTATCACATTATAAAGTAAAGCACATTCCACAATGAACTTTCGTGAGAGGAGTAATAGCAGGCAGACATACTTCAGCACTGTTTGGGGTACAGTTTATAAAAGGTCGAAAACCAATGACCTAAGGCCCCTTTCCAGTAAATAAATTCTATTTAATTAGATGCTCTGGGCCCATGCCAGTAAAAAAATTCTATTTAATTAGATGCTCTGGGCCCATGCCAGTAAATAAATTCTATTTAATTAGATGCTCTGGGTCCATTCCAGTAAATACATTCTATTTAATTAGATGCTCTGGGCCCATGCCAGTAAATAAATTCTATTTAATTAGATGCTCTGGGCCCATTCCAGTAAATAAATTCTATTTAATTAGATGCTCTGGGCCCATGCCAGTAAATAAATTCTATTTAATTAGATGCTATGGGCCCATAAGATACTTTTGCCAAGTCTCACTCTCCCCTTGACCACTCCATATTATTAGGTAATTTTGTTAAACTAGTCTTAAAATTAGTTACTGTTTAAAACTTACGAGGAAGTACAACTCAGATGCTAGCGTTCTATGTTTACAATTAATAAAACTTTAACACAACCATTTAATTTAGAACTAGTATATAGCAATAAAATTTACCCACATATGCATCATTCTAGTTTTATAACAAGATCAAATTAAAAGATTGAAGAAGCCCCTAGCAGTTGACTATTGTTTAAATTATATATGAACAGTATTTATACTTCAAACCAAGATAAAATAAATAATAACAAAACAAGTTGTATATAATGCAATACATGAATGATTTATTATTATAAAATCTATTGTAAGAAAACTGAATGTCTTAAAAACTATTCTGATCAACTGTAGACATAGTTTCATTTTATTGAAAAATAATATTTGAAACATTTTTTATAAATACGTTAGCTACGTCAACATAAAAGTAGATGTAAATATACTAATTGATTTCTCATCATAATAAACACAAAAACATCATTTGGATAAATCAAACTAAAGTTTGGGATGCATATAGAAGCTGTAAAAAACATAACCATTGCATATTTTTTTTTTTAAATTGTATTTAAAATTTACGAAATATTGAAAGGTAAACATGAACCTAACAACGAAAAAATATTTCAGTCTACTCTCTGTGCTTTGAGCCAAAAGTAACATCTTTGATTTCACAACTGGCGTATGTTTTGTCTGCACACACACCTGTTATGAACATAATTATGTTTCATGTGTCTCAGTATTGAGGAGACTAGTACAAAAATATACATGCATATATTACACAGACACTACTTTTTTTATTTAAAGCATGTAGAGTGATCAGATCTGTTTGGGAGGGAGGTTGGGGCATGGCAGAGGGTTCCAGATATATTTAGGCCTTCTAGAATGAATTACCAGACGGGGGGGGGGCAATTTACTTCAGGATTTGTATAAATTGTATTTATATATTACAACTTTTATTCAATTACAAACATACCTTTAAAATATGGAAAGTATGGTATACCAGACTTATACATCTTACTGAAATTGAATTTTACCACACTACCAATCTTTGGAGGGTTAAGTCGCTTCTTATCTGTAAGTCTAAAAAAAAATATTGAAAAAGTCAAAATTTTGAATTAGTCCATTCTGGCATATGAACATTATACACGAATTATAATGTTCCAGGTTTTTAGAACAATTGACTATAAGTTGACTTTCATACCCATGACTAAGCGAGAACACTGAAGTAATTCGTGTCAACAGTTGCATTGTTTTTATCGCGACATTTCGAAATGAAGGAATTTTCCGCTCTCCAGGTCTTCGACAACAAGAATTAACTTATTTTCGAAACAAATTATTTCTTCAAGCAAGACACAGGCTGGGTTTCCTTTTCCTGGCAATTATACATTTATCTGATTTAGATTCTTATTGTGTTCAAGTTTTTCTTTACAGATGAGACAAGTTGGAAAATCATCTGTGTTGCAGATGAACGCAAACGATTCCGTCCATTCCTAATTAAATTTTCGATTTTCGTCTTCGATTCGTCTCTTTTGTTTATCAGATGCCTTTCTTGAAAGGTGCTGAAATAAAATGAATAAATTCTATTTAGCTTTTTAAAATAACTAATATGTCACTCAAAACCCACAGTTTCTTAATAGCTAATAGATAATTTTGTTAATTGCTAATGTTACTAAAAAATCAATTTCGCTAAATTGTACATACCTTTAAGAAAATCATTCGCTTCCAAATCCTCTTCTTCTTGACACCGCTAGAAATTGTTGTTTCTCACTAGCGATTAAATTAAAACATACGCAACTGCGCTATGAGGAAGACGACATGGATGGATGTAGGAAGGAGAGAAGATAACTGATATGGCGCATTTATTTCGCACAAGAACAAAGTGGCGTTGCTACCAGCTACACAGCTACATTTCAACAGTGCTTTAATTTCAGTACCGTCAATGTATTTATTATAGGGTCGCCTTATCCTCTCTCTACGTCTGTTTCAACTATACTGGACTTCTTCATACTCCCACGTCCACTCTCTACGTCTGTCTCAACTATAGTGGACTTATTCATAATCCCACATACTTCCACGTACTCTCTCTACGACTGTCTCAACTATAGTGGACTTTTTCATACTCCCACGTCCACTCTCTACGTCTGTCTCAGCTATAGTGGTCTTTTTCATACTCCCACGTCCACTCTCTACGTCTGTCTCAACTATAGTGGACTTTTTCATAATCCCACATACTTCCACGTACTCTCTCTACGACTGTCTCAACTATAGTGGACTTTTTCATACTCCCACGTCCACTCTCTACGTCTGTCTCAACTATAGTGGACTTCTTCATACTTCCACGTCCACTCTCTATCTGTCTCAACTATAGTGGACATCTCCATACTTCCACGTCCACTCCCTATCTGTCTCAACTATAGTGGACTTCTTCATACTTCCACGTCCACTGTCTATCTATCTCAACTATAGGGGACTTTTTCACACTCCCACGTCCACTCTCTACGTCTGTCTCAACTATAGTGGACTTCTTCATACTCACATGTCATGTTTCTACGTCTGTCTCATCTATAGTTGACTTAATCATACTCATACGTCATCTCTCTACGTCTGTCTCAACTATGGTGGATTTCTTCATGTCCCACGTCCACTCTCTACGCCTGTCTCAAACTAAACCTCTTCTAAATCTAAACCCTATCAGAACTTTACGTCTCTTAAAAGTGCCGCGATAGGTTTAGGGCACCCAACTTTTTGATTGTCTGTGTAAAATTACCATTTTAAGTTTAGCGACGTTACAAGGACAGCGTGATGTACTCTTTCTTGTAGATTCGGTGTCTTTGATTGATTCCCCATCCACTGACAAACAATTTAATGCATTTTACAAACATCTTCAATCTGGGTTACTAGAAATTAAACCATTCTGACCTTATTTTAATCAAGAAAAATACAACCCTTAACTTATTTAAATTAACAGACATCTGATCCTGTTTTTTAGACATCGTTGTAACACATTTTTGAGAACGCTGTTCTCCACATCTCTCCCAGTGTCACCAAGCATAATACAATCATGCAAACAAAAACAGATTAAATAAATGATGATAACATCTTCAACTGTAACAACTCATTATCCAATTGTCATAGTGGAGTTGTGTGTGTGTATGTTTTGGAGTTTGGGCAGCCAGGTCAGCCTGAGGTCACGGGGTCAAGACTCTAGTTATTTCGAGAGTCCAGATATTATATTTATAGAAAGTATGACCGTCTAGTAAGTGCGATTGAGTAAGATGTGGAAAGTTCGAGAGATGATGCATGCAAATTAAATAAGAGGCTGTTTGTGAGATACGAGGCAGTCAGGTAGTCAGTATCAGAGAGAGAGAGTTAAGTCAATCAAGTGCAGTTTAAGATAGTCAGTATACGAGTTCAGTAGAGTTGAGTTTATTGGAAAGTTAATAAGTGTTTATTCATTAACATGAGGAAATTATTTGACATAGTGATAATTCAGTTCACATTGGATTTATTTACTGTTTATTTTTAATTGTGACGTTAATAAATTATATGAACCATGGTACAGGAATTGAGTTACTTAATTCATGACGGATTGATGGTGTAAATGTAAGAGAAGTGAGTGTTACATATTAACAATAATAATAAACTATTAAATCCGTTACACCAATATATAACAGAATTGGAAAAAAATACTAAAATATGATCCACAAAAAATCAAAATAAAAAGATAAATGATTCCAAAATATAGAACACAAAACAACCCAAATACGTTGAATATTATAGTAAAAGATCCTCTTGTTCATCATCCGTCATAATATGGCTTGTCTTACCTTTTCCAATATAGAATATCTGATTTTAAGCGGCGAAAGTTCCTACTGAGGTACAATGCAAGATGTAGCGTCACATTAGAATAGGGTTCATTTAAAACATGAAATTCCAAAATGTGTAGGCATACATGTTGATAACATACAGCAGAAAAATCAAAGGTTTTTAGATTTAACTTAACATCTGTGTTTATTATTCTATATAATCAGTACCTTTTGTTTTTCTGAATACTATTATGGCTCCCTCGGTGCGTCAGCGCACCGTGCAGTTTTAGAGTTTAACGCTATGACGTGGGTTAGCAACAGAAGATATAAGGAGAAGAGATAGTGAGTAAAAACCGGAAGAGCAGTGGCCATGATAATTGTTGTTGTCTTTGTTTATAATTATTAATTACTCTTGGAAAGGAACCCATGCCTGTGTTGTTTGTTTTATAGACAGTACATGAGTATTCAACAATACATTTTAGCTGTTTCTGTTAACAATGTCATTAAACAATAAACCGCAACAAAATACAGTAGCAATATAAAACATGATTTAAAATTGAACATTTTAGTACTTCAGTTGTACTAATGAATTCCCAAGCTACTGAGACAAAAAATCTTAATTCTAGCGCAGTAGGTTGCCAATACACATCATAAAAAATAAGGTAATACAAAGAAAATTTTCAAAATACCATCACTGTTGTTAATTCCATTCATAGAAAATGAAGATATGAAATATATTACATAAAAGCTACTTGATATGACGAGCAACCATATTTCAAGCTAACCTTATAATGGAATTACAGAAATTTGATCGATAACATATTCCAAATAAAAAAAGATACTTTATTTCAACAGGTGATACTATCAAATATTTCTATCAACCATCAATTTTAATATTTTCAGACATAACGGAAATAATAAATAACTTTACAATTAAACCCACAAATGCAGTAATAACATCATTATCTTTAGCCATATATGAATACATTATGTGATAGAAACATATACCTCTAAAAGTGTACGTCTTCACTGGATGAGCTCCATCAAATAGCGTCATCACATTATGAGCTCATCCAAATCGAGTCATCACTTAATGGGCTTCACTCCCCAATATAATACACTAGTAGCTGACTGTTGTATTCGCAACTAAATGCTTAAAATGAGAATTAATATTAACTATTAACATGTAATTCCAAGTGCATAACAAAAAAACGCTGTAAATAGTCGGTTTGAGCAACATCTCTTTGTGATCTATAAATTACATCTAAGCATGGCTCGCTGGCATCGTGCACTCATCCAGCAAAAACATTTCAGCATTTCGTAATTGATCCGCTGCAAATGTATTGTGCGTAAATTGTGTTTAACCGGTTTCTTTAATAGGAACTATTAACGCGGAATTCCAAGTGAAGATTTATATTTTTATTTATAGCGACGGCGTTCCCATTCTGCCATAAGCACAGCCGATTTCCGATATCCCTAGTGCAGAATAGTTTTTTTTTTATTTTCACGGAAGTCGTTTATTTATAGCGACGGTTTTAGACATATAATAATCGTTTAAAAACAACACGCAAACCAGAAGCAAGACCAGAAGCATATAGCAAGCATTGTAATGTTTACGACTGGCTGATTACTTGTCGCGCTTTTTTTTTTACAAATAGTATAAATTAAATTTATAAAAAATTGTACCATCGGGAAATGACGTCGCAGAGGATATACCAAGTGCAGAATTATTGTTTTATTTATTTCTGCCATATGCGCAGCTGACTTCCGGCAAATGACTTCATAGATTATTTATATCGACGGTTTTAACGGAAGTTGTTTATTTATAGCGTCGGAATCCCGACACGTCGCACGCACGGACGACAAGAGAGCTACTTTATTATTTATTTTATCCTATAATCTTATCAAACAATTGATCAGGATGCATTTGTTTTGTCATTTAAATATATATTTTTTGAAGATATATAAATTTAGAATAATCTGGATATTTTTCATATATTTTCTGGATATTTCTTCATAAAAATAGTTGGCACAATAGATTTACTCCTCTATAGAAATTTGTACCAATGTTTGCATCATTTAAATGTCGGCAAGGTTTCCAAACAAAACATAATTTTATCATAGTCTAATTTTTTTTCAATTTCGTAATCAGTGTTAATTTGTGCATTACTTATACAATCGTGTAATCAGTGTTAATTTGTGCAACACTTGTACAATCATGTTATCAGTGTTAATTTGTGCAACTCTATAACAATCGTGTTATCAGTGTTAATTTGTGCAACACTTTTACAATCATGTCATCAGTGTTAATTTGTGCAACACTTGTGCAATCATGTTTTCAGTGTTAATTTGTGCAACACTTGTACAAACGTGTTATCAGTATTAATGTGTGCATTACTTATACAATCGTATTATCAGTGTTAATTTGTGCAACACTTGTAAATCGTGTTTTCAGTGTTAATTTGTGCAACTCTATAACAATCGTGTTATCAGTATTAATGTGTGCATTACTTATACAATCGTGTTATCAGTGTTAATTTGTGCAACACTTGTTAATCGTGTTATCAGTGTTAATTTGTGCAAATCTATAACAATCGTGTTATCAGTGTTAATTTGTGCAACACTTGTACAATCGTGTTATCAGTGTTAATTTGTGCAACACTTGTACAGTCGTGTTATCAGTGTTAATTTGCGCAACACTTGTACAATCGTGTTATCAGTGTTAATTTGCGCAACACTTGTACAAACGTGTTATCAGTATTAATGTGTGCAACACTTGTACAATCTTGTTATCAGTGTTAATTTGTGCAACGCATGTACAATCGTGTTAAAAGTGTTAATTTGTGCAACATTTGTGCAATCGTGTTATCAGTGTAAATTTGTGCAACATATGTAAGTTGTGAAAAATAAAATGAAAATATTTTTTCGTAAAAATTTTGACTTTCGTCTTCTGTTTCCAAGAAATTGGTTGCGCGAATCAATGAATGGAAGATCTGAATCAGTTAATGGTAGAGATGAATCAAATAATGGCAAATATGAATCAATTAATGGCAGATCTGAATCAATTAATGGCAGATCTGAATCAATTGCTGGCAGATCTAAAATACTAAAAGTTTTTTTCTACGATGACAGGTAAAGATGTGTTCTATTGAACCAAAAGTAGAAATGTGAAAAAGTGAATAATAGACTACACAGATAAAACAATGTCGTTTAAATATATAATACTTTCTGAATATACCTTTAAAAGTAGTTTGAATTGAAATCACGTTGGTTATTATCAGACAACCAGATTCATTTGTATCTTAATCAGGTTTATAAGTAATGACATCAACATGTTCTTGTGTAATGACACCAACCATTTTCATGTGTAGTGACATCAATATGTTCTTGTGTAATGACACCAACCATTTTCATGTGTAGTGACATCAATATGTTCATGTGTAATGACATCAACATGTTCAAGTGTAATGACATCAACATGTTCATGTGTAATGACATCAACATGTTCAAGTGTAATGACATCAACATGTTCATGTGTAATGACATCAACATGTTCATGTGTAATGACATCAACATGTTCATGTGTAATGACATCAACATGTTCTTGTGTAATGACATCGACATTTTCATATATAATGACATCAACATGTTCATGTGTAATGACATCAAAAAATTCCTGTGTAATGACATCAACATGTTCATGTGTAATGACATCAATATGTTCATGTGTAATGACATCAATATGTTCATGTGTAATGACATCAACATGTTCATGTGTAATGACATCAACATGTTCATGTGTAATGACATCAAAAAATTCCTGTGTAATGACATCAACATGTTCATATGCAATGACATCAACATGTTCATGTGTAATGACATCAAAAGTTCCCGTGTAATGACATCAACTGTTTCATTCATTACAGTGTTGACCCTACTGGCAGGTGGATGAGTGAAAAGATGGTTGGAACTACACTTTACTGGGACGGAAGGTGATATCTTGATATAGTTTAATACACATTAACATTATAAAACCTGCAGTCCACACCGGATTACTTCCCTTTCTCTCTACTGATCATAACAACCTATAGAGTAGGTTCTTGAGATGAAAAGAAGATTCGAACACTGCCCTTTTCCCTCCAATATACAGTACAAGTTCAACAGCCAGCCACAACTAAAGCAACTATTTCTGATTTGATTGTCGCTGTCACTTTTTCATTTCCTAAATTGGATATTGGAAAAAAATTTATCGGGAGTTCCATGGGATTGGTTTTGTTTTTGCGGGAGTCCCGTGGGTTTGGGTTTTGTTTTTGCGGGAGTCCCGTGGGTTTGGGTTTTGTTTGAGTGGAACTCTCGCAGACTTCTGATGAATCAATCAAATCGCACGGATGATCTTGGGATGATGTGTGATGTATGATACACACCTAGTTCAGGGCCTTTCCTTGACATTTTTGGTATTTAGGTCAAAACGTCATTAGCAATAATATAACCTACACATTTTGACATTTCAGGCGATACCATTTTGTGACTAGGTTAGACAGGTTAATTCTCATACTACCGAAAGTTGAAAATCGTCATTTTTGTAAAGTTCACACGAAAAAACAATTACCCCCACCCCCAATATTAATTATTTTCAATATAACAATGACACTTATTGTGATGAGCTAGAGTAGATTTAGAGACAGAGACTATCCCCTTAGACGTTTTAATATAATAGATATCTAAGAGTTAGGAGTAATACCAATAAGGGTGACAAAGGGACAGACGACTTAGGACAAGGTGGGGAAACAATAGAATAGTAGACAGCAAAGGTGTGAAGACCGAGAGGCGACGTCGGACAGGCTAGAAGGGTTAACAATGACGACCAGGGGACGCTCTTAGAAAGATTACGTAGTTAGGAAAATACTGAAGGGATTGTGACGTACTTAGGGTAATTAGGGCACGGACGTTGGGGTATAAATAGGGGCTGGATTCGGACATTAGTTAATTAAGAGAAGTTCGTAGTCATGAGTACAGAAAAGTGTGAAAGTTTACTAGAGTATTGGAGGGACAAATCAACTGCATGGAAACATCTCTCAGAAGTTGTGCAGCAAATTCTGAGCATACCGGCATCATCAACCTCATCTGAAAGGACATTTTTCTTCGGCTGGTCGCGTTCTTGAAGAAAGGCGATCACAGTTGGCTCCAGAGAGTGTTAATGGCAATTATTTTTACATGGACTTAAACTGTAGAACTGTTTATTTTACCTATTATCTTAAATGTTTTTCATGTATGTTTTTCGAGAGGATTTCTACAAACAAATTTTTAAACCATTATTTATGAGTTATCGAATATTTTTTTCGATGGGAGCGGGTGGGGTTGGGAAAAATTTTCGCGGGAGCGGGTTGGACTGGGGGGAATTTCTTTTGGGAGCGGGTGGGACTGGTTTGGAAAACGCGGGATTGGGTGTGATTTTGACTCCCGTGCAGCTCTCTAGTTTGGAGTAAAGGCGGCTGGGGAGGGGGTTGTTATCATCACAGTACCCCTAAATATGTCTTGGATACAGCAACAGATCGGACACTAAGAACCATTACTGGATTACAGGAATTTTTTTTTTCATTTTTTGTTAAATATATATTTACATTTATTCCGTATTAGCTGCCATCAAAATATGTTTTTTTCTAATTTCATTGTCTAGATTTGTAATAAATGTTAATAAGTGTTGCCTGTTTGTATAAAGTGAATGTGTGTATTTGAAGGAGTGTCTGTGTGTGTAGAGTGACTGTGTATTTGAAGGAGTGTCTGTGTTTGTGTGGAGTGAATGTGTATTTGAGGAGTCTCTGTGTGTGTAGAGTGACTGTTTGTATTTGAAGGAGTGTATGTGTGTTTGGAGTGACTTTGTGTAATGAATTACTAAGGATAAATAGTGCCAACCTATAAAGAGTGTCTGTATGTAAGGAGTGATTGGTTGTAAGGAGTGTCTGTGCGTAAGAAGTGAGTATGTGTAAAGAGTCTCTGTGTGTAAGGAGTGAGTATTGTAAGGAGTGCATGTGCTCAAGAAGTGACTGTGTAAGGAGTATAAGTATATATGTAGTGACTGTATGACGAGGGACAGTGAGTAATGAATTATTCTTTGTAAGGCGTGTCTGTGTATAAGAAGTGAATGTATGTAAAGAGTGAATGTGTGCAAGTAGTGACTGTGTGTGTAATTACTTGTGATGAGTAGTCCATTGTGTAATGATTTACTGTGCGTAAGGAGTGTCTAAGTGTAATAAGTGCTTTAGTGTTTGTGTGTAAGTAATTATTGTATGTAAGGAGTGACTGTGTCAGGAATGACTGTGTGTAAGGAGTACCTGTGTGTAAGATGTACCTATGTTTAAGGAGTGACTGTGTGTGTTTAAAATCAATCACCCATTGTAATATTTGACTCCTATTTTTTTGTTTCTGTTATTCTCCAACTATTTAGAGTGATCAGGGTGCACCACTGATATGTAATCATTTAGTGCCCGGTGAATGGGTCACTCTTGGTGTTACGGTCACCACTGGATTTAAATGTAGTCTCTGTTCTTTTACGTAAGTAGATAAATATTTCTATGTGAGTGAGAAAGGACAGAGAATAACTATGTGCATCCACCATGCGTGTGACTATTCAGCATACAATAACTGAAACGAAATAACTATCAAACTTTTCAAGGAAAAAAAAAATATATATATATAGGTGGGACGGATGGTCGAGTGGTGTAGATACTCGACTGTCGACCTGAGAGTCCTGGGTTCGATCCTCGGTGAGGCCCATGGATTTTCCAGGTGAAATTTGGTACAAAGTTGTCCCACAAGTTCACCCAGC
This sequence comes from Bulinus truncatus, assembly GCA_021962125.1. NCBI lineage: Eukaryota > Metazoa > Mollusca > Gastropoda > Planorbidae > Bulinus > Bulinus truncatus. Next base: position 418,205 of record JAGDYQ010000340.1, read on the forward strand.
TTTAAATGGGTACCTGACTTAAGTTGGGGAAGTAAAGGCGGCTGGGCGTTGTGCTAACCACACAATCCCTTCATATGCCGAGGTTATAGAAACAGATGAATTCTACACTTTATCTGCCCCGATGTCCCGTTAGGGCTAAGGGAACCTTAGTTTATATATATATATATATATATATATATATATATATATATATATATATATATATATATATATATATATATATGCATCTTATTTAATTTTTATATAAACATTTACCCAGTGCCGGCTTTAGGTATAGATATAGGCAGGCAGACTTTGGGTATTGGAGATATAGGCAGAAAGGTTATAGATAAAAGAGATATAGGAGGGCAGGATTTTTTAGATATTGGAAATATAGGCGGGCAGGTTTTAGGTATAGGATATATAGGCAGGCAGGCAGGCTCTAGGTATAGGAGGTATAGGCAGCTGAATAGGAAATTATTATTTAAAGGAGCGGCCAATTACAGCAAAACAAAATTAAATTAAATATTTTGGAAAATATAAAAAAGGAGTAAAATAAATGAATTTCGCTTTTACACTTTCATTACTGTCCAGTTTGGACACTGGCTATTGAATAGGTGACAACTGTCCAGGGTGGACACAGGCTATTGGCTAGGTGACAACTGTCCAGAGTGGACACAAACTATTGACTAGGTGACAACTGTCCAGTGTGAACAAGGTCGGACACAGGCTATTGACTAGGTTACATCTGTCAAAGATGGACACAGGCTATTGACTAGGCTACATCTGTCAAAGGTGGACACAGGCTATTGACTAGGCTACATCTATCAAAGGTGGACACAGGCTATTGACTGAGTTACATCTGTCAAAGGTGGACACAGGCTATTGACTAGGTTACATCTGTCAAAGGTGGACACAGGCTATTGACTAGGTTACATCTGTCAAAGGTGGACACATGCTATTGACTAGGTTACATCTGTCAAAGGTGGGCACAGGCTATTGACTAGGTTACATCTGTCAAAGGTGGACACAGGCTATTGACTAGGTTACATCTGTCAAAGGTGGACACAGGCTATTGACTAGGTTACATCTGTCAAAGGTGGACACAGGCTATTGACTAGGTTACATCTGTCAAAGGTGGACACAGGCTATTGACTAGGTTACATCTGTCAAAGGTGGACACAGGCTATTGACTGGGTTACATCTGTCAAAGATGGACACAGGCTATTGACTAGGTTATATCTGTCAAAGGTGGACACAGGCTCTTGACTAGGTTACATCTGTCAAAGGTGGACATGCTATTGACTAGTAGACAACTGTCCACGGTGGACACAGGATATTGTCTAGGTAACTTCTAATTATTAATACAAAGATTTCACCCGTGTGTTTTTATATGTGTTTATGCGTGTGTGTGTATTAGCATCAGTCGTATCTCTCTATTATTATATGTTGATTACGTGCCCCAAGCTGCGGTCTCTTTGACACTTTACTTCAGGCTGACATATGTATTTGTCTTTGAATCTTTATATGATGGACATCTTCATTCACCTTACCTATTGAAAAGCATGCCTTCTAAAAATACATATCAACAATCTCAATTGGATTAATTATAGTTTTTTTTTTAATAATCAATAGCTCTTCTAAATTGTAAGCTGCATAAAAATGTTATTTTTCCGCTTGAAAGATAACTTAAATAGGCTACATTGAGTGAAATGACTGAAAGATAATTCATATACATTGAGTAAAATGACTGAATAAACAGTAAAGTATTAAGGTGAATATCCAAAGCAAAGAATTTAAAAAGGATTCATTTAATTTTTTATTTTGGTGTTTTAGTACTTGTTTTATTTAAAGACCGCATTTCTAAATTTAATTGTATACTTGGTTGTTGTGATGGCTGTCGGTTTGGTTGTTGCTGTTGTGTTGGTTGTTGTGATGGCTGTCGTGTTGGTTGTTATGCTGGCTGTTGTGTTGGTTGTTGTGATGGCTGTCGTGTTGGTTGTTATGCTGGCTGTTGTGTTGGTTGTTGCTGTTGTGTTGGTTGTTGTGATGGCTGTCGTGTTGGTTGTTATGCTGGCTGTTGTGTTGAATGTTGTGATGGCTGTCGTGTTGGTTGTTATGCTGGCTGTTGTGTTGGTTGTTGCTGTTGTGTTGGTTGTTGTGATGGCTGTCGTGTTGGTTGTTGCTGTTGTGTTGGTTGTTATGCTGGCTGTTGTGTTGGTTGTTGTGATGGCTGTCTTGTGCTTGTTATGCTGGCTGTTGTGTTGGTTGTTGTGATGGCTGTTGTGTTGGTTGTTATGCTGGCTGTTGTATTGGTTGTTATGCTAGCTGTCGTTCAGACTGTTGTGCTGGCTGTTGTGTTGGTAGTTGTTCTGGCTTTTGTGTTGTTTGTTATGCTGGCTGTTGTTCAGGCTGTTTAGCTTGCTGTTAAGTTGGTTGTTATTCTGGCTTTTGTTCAGGCTGTTGTGCTGGCTGTTGTGTTTGATGTAAAGCTGGCTGTTGTGTTGTTTGATGTGACAACTGTTGTGTTGTATGTTATGCTGACTGTTGTGTTGGTTTTTATGCTGACTATTGTGTTGGTTGTTATGTTTTCTGTTGTTCAGGCTTTTGAGCTGGCTGTTGTGTTGGTTGTTATGCTGGCTTTTGTGTAGGTTGTTATGCTGGCTGTTTTGTTGTTTGTTATGCTGACTGTTGTGTTGGTTGTTATGCTGACTGTTGCGTTGATTGTTATGCTGGCTGTTGTGTTAGTTGTTATGATGACTGTTGTGTTGGTTGTTGTAATGGCTGTTGTGTTGGTTGTTATGCTGGCTGTTGTGTTGGTTGTTGATGTTGTGTTGGTTGTTATGCTGGATGTTGTTTTGGTTATTATGCTAGCTGTTGTGTTGGTTGTTATGCTGACTGTTGTGATGGTTGTTATGCTGGCTGTTGTTCAGACTGTTGAGCTGGCTTTTGTGTTGTTTGTTAAGCTGGCTGTTGAGTTGGTTGTTTTGCTGGCTGTCGTTCAGGCTGTTTTGTTGGTTGTTGCTGTTGTGTTGGTTGTTGTGATGGCTGTCGCGTTGGTTGTTATGCTGACTGTTGTGTTTGTTGATATGATGGCTGTTGTGTTGGTTGTTATGCTGTCTGTTGTTCAGGCTTTTGAGCTGGCTGTTGTGTTGGTTGTTGTGTTGGCTGTTGTGTTGGTTGTTATGCTGGCTTTTGTGTTGTTTGTTTTTTGGGCTGTTGTTTAGGCTGTTGTGCTGGCTTTTGTGTTCGTTGTTATGCTGGTGTTGTGTTGGTTGTTATGCTGTCTGTTGTGTTGGTTGTTATGCTGGCTGTTGTTCAGGCTGTTGTGCTGGCTTTTGTGATGATTGGTATGCTGGTTGTTGTGTTGGTTGTTATGCCGGCTATTGTGTTCGTTGTTATGCTGACTGTTGTTCAGGCTGTAGTTTAGGCTGTTGTTCTGGCTATTTTGTTTGTTTTTATGCTGTCTGTTGTGTTTGTTGTTATTCTGGCTGTTGTTCAGGCTGTTGTTCTGGCTGTCGTGTTGGTTTTTATGCTGGCTGTAGCTCAGGCTGTTGCTCTGGCTTTATTGTTGGCGGTTGTGCATGATGTTTTGCTGGCTGTTGTTTTTATTGTTTTTCTTGTTGTTGTGCTGACTGCAGTGTTGGCGGTTGTGCTTGATGTTGTGCTGGCTGTTGTGTTTATTGTTGTACTGGCTGTTCGACTAGTACTAGTAATAAGTATTACGATAATAATAAATCATAAATTAACAAATTATCGTGTGAAGTAAAATTATAACCAATGTCGATAATTAATTTTAGTAATATAAATAACTTTTACAATTACAGCAACATAATATTCTACAATATTCAACGCACCAATATCTCACCTAGTTTAAATATTTATTACAAACAACAATCCTAATGGTTACAAACTCGCATTAATTATATATGAGCAAAAAAACACATAATAACATATTTTATATTTCAGTTCACCAAATATAACCAGTTTATTGCAAGCATCTACAAATCATAATCTATATAATGGCCTCCAAAGATTGAAGTATACACCAGTCTAAGCTATCAAACAACACATTTGATGGTTGCTAACAATGGATTATGTTTAAACATTCTAAAATTCAAACTAGAAAATAAATTTAAGAGTGCAATTTTGTTATGTTTTTGTTTTATTTTATTTGTTTCATTTCTGTTTGTAACTTTTGAAATTACATTGACCCTTTACGCCTTGTAATAAATATTTTTAATGTCGATGAGTCATTTACTTTCAATAACTATATTTACACTAGTTGTATCATTAATAAAAGTCTAGTTGCTTGTACTTGTATCTACGATATAATTGTGCATGCGAGAAAGAAACTAAGATAGAAATAATAATTATAAACGAGTTAATAATTCTCTTCGAACAACAATCCTAAAGGAACAGGGGTGGTAGTTGAAAAAATTGACATTTGTTGACATGAGTGGTATTTTAAAAGTTTCACAGTTGTTGACATGAGTTGTATTTTAAAAGTTTGACAGTTGTTTACATTGGTGGAATTTTAAAAGTTTGACAGTTGTTGACATGCGTGGAAGTAAAAATTTTAACAGTTGTTGACAGGGGTGTAGAGCGGATGTGAAGTTTTAATGACGTTTACAATGTCTCGTTAGAACACAATATGCATGACATGATTTGTTTCTAATGGACCTTAGTAGAAAAGATGGCGCTGTATATCATTAACATCTCATTTCCGGCATGTGATTTTGACGAGAATCACAAGGGAGACTTCCGGCGTTCAAGAGTTTTTTAGCAATAGTAATTGTATAGTGGAGAAGGCAACATTTTAAACAGTTTATTTCGTAAAATGACCTCTTATTTAGGTAAGAATACGTTTTAACTTATATAGCTAGAAGCACAATCACTAAATTAATGTATTGTTTTCTAAAATTGTCTTGAAAATTCCTAAATATCAAAATAAATGCGTAACATGGTCATGGCGAGTTTGTGCTGTGTACGCAACGTTTCTGCTGTGTGATTGTAAAAAAAAAATATTTCACGAAATGGCCCATTATTCAAACAAAAATATAATTATAATAGTTTTTTTTTAAGTGACATGCCACAGTGATAGTTGTGACATTAGTACAAGTTTAAATTAGCTTAATTATTTATCCGTCATGTTCGCCATGACACTATGGTTTCATGTGGTTATAACGTAAATAAGTCATGATATTTATAAAAAAAAAAGCTATGATATAGTAGTTTAAATTAGCTAAATTATTGTTCCATCATTTAATAATGTGGTCATCATAACTTATAAGGTCATTTAGTAAATAGTGATAAGGATCATAAGGTTGAGCCCGACGAGGGGCAAGATCTGGAGTTTTTGGCACGTGAAAACAGTGGAAGCGATTATGAAGGAAGTTCTTCAACACCTCAACCATTTAGCCAAGAAGAATTCAATGACCTAATACGAGAATTAAATCTGTCCAAGCAAGCATCTGAGCTTTTAGTGCCTAGGCTCAATGAAAGAAATTTTCTCAAACCAGAAGTTAAAATAACATTTTATCTAAAAAGAGAAGAGTTTCTTCTTCCATATTTCAGCCAACAGGAAGATCTTGTTTTACTGTAATGACATTCCTGGACTTCTGCTCCAAATGGGACTACAAGACTACCATTCCGAAGACTGTCGTCTGTTATAGACAGTTCCATCAGAAGCTTGAAATGCGTTCTGTTACACAATAGTAACCGTTATGCATCTCTTCCCATTGCTCACTCAACAACACTTAAAGAAGAGTATGAGAATATCAAAACAGTATTGCAGAAAGTCCGTTATTATGAGCATCAGTGTTCAATTTGTGTTGATCTAAAAATGGTAAACTTCTTGCTTGGGTAGCAGTCAGGATACACAAAATACTTCATGCTTCATGTGCCTTTGGGATAGCAGGGCAAGGCAAGATCATTGGACAAAAGTGGCATGGCCTGCAAGGAAAACCATGACTGTAGGGAAAGAAAATATCATCAACAAGCCACTGGTTGACAAAATTAAGATCATTCTCCCACCGCTTCATATCAAATTAGGTTTAATGAAACAATTTGTTAAGGCTTTGGACAAATCTGGCAATTGCTTTAGTATATTTGCAGATTATTCCCCGGATTGAGCATGGAGAAGCTGAAAGCTGGGATTTTTGACGGTCCTCAGATTCAAGAACTCATCAACGATCGAAATCACCCTGAAGCTTCTTCATGGAACAGTTTTGTTCCAGTTATCAGGAACTTCTTAGGTAATAACAGAGCAGAGAATTACGAAGAACTGGTGCAAGATATGCTAGCTAACTTCAGAAACAGTGGAACAAATATGAGCATCAAGGTACATTACCTGCACAGGTAACCTTGGGGACTTCAGTGAGGAACAAGGCGAGAGGTTCCATCGGGATATGAGGGAGATTGAGGAGAGATATCAAGGAAGATGGGACATACATATGATGGCTGACTACTTTTGGAGCCTCCAGCGCAATTGCACCAAGGACACATACAAAAGGAAGTCGAGCAAACAGCGATTTGCTAACCATAGACAATTAACATATTAATTAATTAATTAAGTAGACATAATTATTTTTTCAAATGAAAATTTTTTCTTCAATACTACTATTACACATTTTTTTGAACAAATTTCTGCATGACTATTAACTGTTTCACTACTATTATACTTCATGCAATTCTTGACAAATTCCAAACACGTTGCATACATTATTTAATTAATTTTAATTATCTCGTAAAATAGAGCCATTCTAGCAAAAGCACTTACATATTCTAAATCAGCATAGTTGACTTTGTATAAAATGATTCAAATATCACTGGCAATGAATTCACTGTTTACCAGTGTAATAGTTGACGTCTGAAATGCTGATGGTGCATGGAAAAACAAAGAACAAAATTACAGTTAAAATACTAAATGAAGGTATGACATACGATTTACTGGGCGTGTGGAGGGTGAACTTTTTTAACAGTTGAGGGTAGATACATTGAGTGAAATGATTGAAAGATAACTTAGATACGTTGAGTGAAATGACTGACAGATAACTTAGATACATTGAGTGAAATGACTGACATATAACTTAGATACATTGAGTGAAATGACTGACAGATAAATTAGATAACAAGAATACATATATTTAAAGACAATGTATCTAAACAATTTGCCTGATGGTTTGAACTGGAATGATATTTTTTCCAAGGTTGCAAATTGCAACGGAAGAAGGCAATTTTCCTCCCCCATCCCGGGCCGCGATGGAATAAGACGCCTCTCCATCCCGGCCCGCAATGGTAGAAGACCAATCTCCCTCTGGGCCGCAATAGAAGAAGAAGACTCGCACCTCCCTTAAGCCGCAATGGAAGAAGAAGACTCGCCCCTCCCTTAAGCCGAAATGGAAGTAGACGACTCTTTCCCTGGGGCGCATTAGAAGAAGACCAATCTCCCTCTGGTCTTTTATATTTAATTAAGTATGCATTCCAAGGGGTTGAATGACTTTATCATGTGATAAACGTTGTCTTTGTTTTAAAGAAGTTAAAATAAACTGTGCTGTTGTTAATTGTACGTTCATACAATATAACCCGAATCGAGCCCAATCCTAAAAGTTGTTCAAACTCAAAATTGTTTTAGTTCCAAGTCAGTTTTGGGCTATTCTAATAGTTTAAAATGAATAAGCTCCTACCAGATATGGCTGCTATTTTTTCCCCACACTATTACGTCATTGGTCAAGTGATAAAATTAATAAGACAAACATCCTGCTTGTGTGTTAATATTTACGAGGGATTTGGTTACAGTGCATCATGTTGTATGAACAATATATAAGTTCAATAATTATTGGATTGCTAACGATGTACATGTACATGCTGTACACAAGAAAATGAACAAAGGAGATGTCAGAACATTACAAAGAAAAATGTGTCGATATGGTTAAATAAATAGTATTTCATTTGTATCTACTAAATACACTTCCTTTATTACAATTTGTTATTGCCATATAACATTGTTTTTTAACGCAATAATATAAAATAGTCATTTGAATGTTTTCGAGATAGTCTAACTACCATATAAGTTTCATTAGTCTGTGAAGTATTATTTTCTTTGTCGTTGCAACTTCGTTCTACCATGAATATTTCATTATCTGGTATTAGTTTTCTTGGAATTGTTATTCTTTATCTAAGTTCCGGTTTAGAGGCTAAAGTCTGCGGCAGTAAGTGTTTTGTTTTAATCTCTAATCCATATGTCTATAGCCTAGTATAGTTACTGAGTAATTAAATTATAATTATCAAGAGTAAATAATGATACATCACACTTCCTTTTTGTGGGGCAATGTTGACCTGGCTGATACCCATGTAAGTCTGCCAGAATTGAAGCTCACCCATAATAAATTTTTATTCGGTTTCGGCAACATAAAAGCCCCAAAGGTTTAAATGAAATGATACAATCTCATTAGGTCCATATATAAGGTTTAGATGTATAAATCTTGACCTATCTGAGCCTGTAACAACTTTTGCTACAGATAGATTTGTACAGTTTGAGTTCAGAAGCATGGGTTACAATGATGGCAGGGGACTGTTCCATCATCACAACAATTAGTCCACTTTTTAACAATTATTTTTTTTTAATTATGAAAGCATACTTAATCATTCACTGAATATTTTAAGTAAAATTAATGATATTGTATACAAAGCCGTTATTATTTCTTAGGAGGCCCTGGTCAGTTTTTCAGGTGTACGTGAAGGACCTGAGCAAATGAATGTGCAGGGGCCCTGTTTGTATTAGATGTGACATGAGGGGATGGGCCCCCTCTAACATTATAGCTCTAGGTGGTCGTTCAGTGTTCCTACCATTAAGAAAAGTTTAATCGTTATACAAATAAACTTTCCCTGTACAAGTACTAGTGTGTTTTTTCTTCCCCTGTCCATAGAGTATCACAAGAATGGACCATGTTCACTGATACAGACACCTTTACAAATTACAACTAAGACAACACCTGCACAAACAACAACCACGACAACACCTGTACCCAGCATTTTGGTTGTGTTATGTCTCGTAGGTAAACAAAATATAACGTATGGCATAAAAACCAAGCTTTAAAACATTCTTCATGGTTTTAACTTAACTTTTCGCAAATCATTACACTGGGTAACAAAAAATATGTTTTGAAAATCGTCATGGGTTTTCCAGCTGAATTAGACTAATTTTGGTGCTCTGAGTCCGAAAATGACCTTGGTTTTGCTCAATCAGGTCAGAATTTTGCGCTACAGAAATTTTTAAAAAATCTTTTTTTTTTGTTAAAAACCACATTTTTGCGGATCATCAGCTGACAGACCCCTGAAGATTTTTTTCCGTTTTACTCAAGAAATAAAAGTCAGCGTGCTCAAATTCATTCCATTTTTATTTACTCCACCAAATTAGATAAACATAATTATCATAATATTAGTATAAGCTGAGCGTTACGTGAAACAAAAGTTCAGAGTTCAAGGCATAAATCGCTGTTTCTTCGATTCCCGTGTGTGAGCAGCTGCTGGGTTATCTCTCTTCAGCGACCAGCAGTAGTCCGCCAGCATGACTGCGTTCCACCTCCCCCGGCACCTTTCCTCCATTTAGCGGATGTTCTGATGGAACCTTTCTCCCTGCTCATATTTAATCGCTCATCGCCCTAAGGTTTTCATGAAACTTCTCCATGTGTGAGAACAGGAAGTGAATCTTTATACTCATCAAACACCCGAGTTTTTTGAAGTCCTCTATCATGCTGATGATGGGTCTGGCGTGGTTTGCTGCATTCGTGTTCCCCAGGAAGTTGTTCAATACCTGCACACACGATTTCCAGGTGGAACACTCAGGCGTGTTCATGAAGTTTTGGAACTTTGTCTCCTTTATGAACTGCCGTATCTGTGGGCCGTCGAAGATACTGGGCTTCAGCTTCTCAATGGTCAGCTGAGGAAATGCTCGGCACATGTAGTTGAAGCACCTCCATCCTTGTCCAGAGCGCGCGTAAACTGTTTCATTAACCCAAGCTTCAAGTGTAGCGGTGGGATCAATATCTTCTCTCTGTCAACAAAAGGTTCCTTTATGATGTTTCTCGCCCCTGGTACTAACTGTTCTCGCGACGGCCACTCTTTCTTTAAATTGTGCTGGGCTCTGTCACGACTGTCCCACATATATATAAAGCATGGGTACTTCGTGAACCCGAACAGCTGATCAAGTAGAAAGTTCACCATCTTCAAGTCGACGCAGATGATCCAATGGTGCTGCTCATATTGGAGTTTGTCGAGCACATACTTCACTGTTTCATATTTCTCTTCAAGAGTTGTGGAGTGCGCAAGAGGGATTGAGGCAAACTGGTTCCCGTTGTGAAGGAGTACACACTTCAAAAAGAGCTTGCAGCTGTAAATGAAGAGTCGCCAATCTCTCGGATCGTATTGTGGACCGCCGAGTTTATCAAGAAGACCGGCGACATTACGGCTGTATACAAGGTCTTCTTCCTGGCAGAAGTAGCCCATCTATTTCTCATGCCTTCTACGGAAGAAAGTGATACGCGCTTCCTTGCAAAGTAGATTTTTCTCTTTGAGTCTGGAGGCCAACAGCTCGGAGGAAGTCTTCGACAATCTGAGATCCCGAACCAGATCATTAAGCTCACATTGTGAGATCGGCTGATGACCATCTTGTGATTCATACTCTTCTTCTTCATCTCCTCCCTCGTCTGAAGTGGTGGCCTCATCGTTGCTGTCAGGAAGCTCTCTGAACGCTGGTACAAGAATTTCTTTGCAGTGAGCAACTGGATGACGGGCAGATGGAAGGTCGGGGTACTGAGTGCTGTGACGATTCTTCCGGTTGATGCCAGTAGTAATGATGGCGCAGAAGTAACAATCTGATGCATGGTTAAACAGCTCCTTCAAAACCATCGGAATCCCAAACTTCAGTGAAGTTTTCACGCCCTTCGTCCACCGCCGGAGGTATTCCATGCACGTCTTGCACACCGTGTGTGGTGCCCAGGACTTATCTTGGTCACCCAGCTTGACTTTAAAGTAAGCCTGGTAGGCGTGCTTCACAAATCTTGTGATGTTCTTCCTGTTCGCTGACAGCCTGTATTCTCCGCAGACGTAGCAGAAAACGTCAGGATTATTCCTGCATGACCGTCGCGCTGAAGCCTTATCAGTAGATTGAAAGTAATAGCAGGATGCAACTGAGTGTAAGCCAGTAAAATTTAGAATCCATGTGATTGGCTTATTTAATCCAATCAAGTGCTGATGCATTAAATAATCAAGTGATAATCCAGATTGATGATTTATAATAAAATATAATCTCTGTTTTTATAATTGTGATTAATTTGCTGCTAATTTTTATGCTAGAGAAATGATTGAACTTAAAACCCCTGATATTAGAATACGTATAGCTCGTCAGGTAGGTCTATGGCTGTATCTCAATTAGTTGACCTGACCGAGCAAAATCAACTTGATTGATATTCGGACTCAGATGTTACCCAGTGTTATTATTGAATTTGTGTTTGTATGTCACGAAATAAAGGTATTCAATGTCATAATTTAGGTATTTAACAAACCTGTTTAGTGGTCTAGTGTAAAGGTATTTAACAAACCTGTTTAGTGGTCTAGTGTAAAGGAATTTAAAGAATTTATCTAGGGGGAAACAAAACACTTAGCAGTACATTTTTAAATTAATATGGGAGATAAATCTGAACAAAAATGTTTAATCTATTTTTTTCAGCATAAAAGACCTACATGTTGTTAATCGTTATTTTCAATGTATGAAATTTAAATTTATAATGTAAATATAATGTAATAATATTTCTATACCCGTGTTGTCTCTAAGCTGAGGGCACAAACAATTCTTCGAGTGGGTGTACACACATTACAAACTCTGTGGGAGTGCGGGGTTGGGGCGTCCATTGATTACATCAACAATTTTATATCCTCCCCTCTCTTGTTAACTTTAGTGACCGCCCAAACTCGAAAAATCACGCCAAATTTTCTACCCACCCCTACTTTGCGGGGAAAAAAAATGTATAAACAAAAAACTCTATTCTCTAGCATAACATTGTATTCAGTACCACCGCCCACCTAGATATAATAATCAGAAATCTCATTTACCTAATATAACAATATCAACCACTCCCCTTTACCTATATAACGAGTTTAATAAAAACTGAAACTCAATTTTCTCTTCCTGAGAAATGCATTCCGAAATTCTTTAATTATATTTGGGAGTGTATTGCCTAGTCAAGGAGACAAACTATAGATGGGAGTGTATTGCCTAGTATAGGAAACAAACTATAGTTGGAAGTGTATTGCCTAGTCTAGGAGACAAACTTTTAATCTGTGATCATTGGGGTCATTGCAACAGTGGTGGTACTGTGGTCATCGAAGATAATCCAAACCATGGTATCACAGTCATGGTAGTGACGGATGTGTTCGGCACACAACACTCTTTTCCACTTGGTCACACTCAAACAGAATTCTGTGTTTCGTCATATCTGGTAGTGGGGTTCAAAGCTACCACTATATCTCCCTCTATCCGTGTTGGCTGGAAAAAACATTTTCTTGTCATTCTGACCAACCAACAAAACACACACCCTGCTGGTCTGGCCAGTTTAGCCAAGTGGTAAATTCTTTTTACTTCGCCATGCCGGCATAGTTCTGCATTCAAATAAATTTACACTTGATCTCAAAATCTTCACACCCTTTCTACTCTACATCAACAATGGTCAAATCTTTTCAAACTTTAAACAGAACCCCACCCCCACCCCTCTAATTTTAATTACGTAAAATGATCAAAGGGCTCATCTACCGACGAGTTTATCATGTAATGTAATTAGGATGACTTTTTATTTTATGTTATGAGATTTTTTTAATGTATCGCATCGATACACCAGGCATGAGACCATAATAAATTTAAACAGGAAACAGTATTCTTACTTTCGATCTAGAGCAGATAGACTTGAGACAAAACATATTTATATAGATGATAGAAGAGTGTATTCTAAAAAATATTGCCTTTTAAATTTATTTAGGATTTGGTTGACTGCATTTTTAGATTAATACTTCTCCATAAAAACATAACAAGTGTACTGTGTCTTGTGGCAGCTTGCGATCAAGGCAGAGAAAGCGTTTTCAATATGTACTGTAAGTGTATAAGAAATACCCGCCTCAAACATCACCGTCATCCCAACAAATACGAGTATCACTGCCACACCTACAATGACTATCAGAACGACAACTCAAACAACCACGAGAAACACTACAACACTTACAACTGGTACCACAACTGAAACAACAACTATGCCAGAAGAGAGTCTCACACTGCCACGTTGGCTAAATAACCTTGTTCTTGGTATGTTTCTCAGCAGCAAAGGTGGAATAAAAAGGCGGGTGCTATCCCCGGGGACCCTGACTTTTGAAAATAATCCCAGTTCAAATTTTAACCTTTTTTTCCTTTAAAAAAAGCCTTATATTTTATTCTGCAAGGTCGTCAACTTTACTAAGTCCGCTTTTACTCAGTCGTATATAACATAGGTATGTGTGTGTGTGTGTGTGTGTCTGTGTGTGTGTGTGTGTGCATACTTTTCTTCTTATGTGGCAGCTTGAGTTTTGTCTTTTATGTGGTATACAGCCATCTGAAGTACGTTCTCTTTGATAGGTAAGCTAGATAACCACCCTTGCCGCCCAACGCACACTTCAAAAAGGACCGCCTCTCTAGAACTAGTTACTGTTAAATTCCTTTAGGGAACCCTAGGTCTCCAGACATCTCTGTCTTTACCTACCCCCCCCCTAAAAACTAACAATAAATTCTTTATTTATATGTATGTAGAAATAAAATCGAATACTGCTAGGTATTTCTACTATTAGTCATGACCCTGGTCAGACGCGTTGTCTGCCTTTTTATGGCTGTCCTGACTTAGAACAAACCAGATAGTCCACCATTAGAACAAACCAAATAGTCCACAATAGAACAAACCAGATAGTCCACCATTAGAACAAACCAAATAGTCCACAATAGAACAAACCAGATAGTCCACCATTAGAACAAACCAGATAGTCCACCATTAGAACAAACCAGATAGTCCACCATTAGAACAAACCAGATAATCCACCTTTAGAACAAACCAGATAGTACACCATTAGAACAAACCAGATAGTCCACCATTAGAACAAACAAGATAGTCCATTATTAGAACAAACCAGATAGTCCACCAATAGAACAAACCAGATAGTCCACCAATAGAATAAGCCAGATATTCCACATTTAGAACAAAACGGAGAGTACACCATTAGAACAAACCATATAGTCCACCTTTAGAACAAACCAGATAGTACACCATTAGAACCAGCCCGATAGTCCACCATTAGAACAAACAAGATATTCCACCTTTAGAACAAACCAGATATTCCACCATTTGAACAAACCAGATATTCCACCATTTGAACAAACCAGATATTCCACATTTATAACTAACCAGATATTCCACCTTTAGAACAAACCAGATATTCCACCATTAGAACAAACCAGATAGTCCACCTTGCTAATAAAGATTGCCTGTAAGTCTACCCTCAGTTTTTGTTATTTACCGTGATAATACAGTGGAAAGAAACGTACTAAGAGTTTATCTTCACTTCAACATATTGTGAGAAAATTTTCCAATTAAAATTATTAAACAGAAAAAGAACTTCTTTTTGAATCCGTATAATTCCGACAAACGCCATATTTTTTTTGTTCTTCGTAAATGGTAATAATACTGTAGTAGTGTAGTTTATTGTTATAAATAATTTGACCTCGTCATATTAGCATAGTTTTCAAAACTCCGTCTTTCGAGTATCTTTAATTGAGGACGTAATCTTTTATAGGTCAGACTGACATTTTAATTAGCTGTCAAAGATCTTTAAATGGCAAACATCTTGCAAGGTCACCTGTTTTTTCTTATTAGGCAAAATTATGTTTTTATTTAATTTTTGTTTAATTTCGACTTTCATTCTTCACGTGTTAAACTATTTGTATTTAAAATCAGTTATATATATAAATATATATATATATATATATATATATGTATATATATATCTATACCTATAAGAGGCATTTGCTGTCTGTCTGTCTGTCTGTCTGTCTGTCTGTTCCCTTATAACTCAAGATCCAGATAACCAAATAACGTGAAATTTGTTACACATACACATAATTACATGGGGAAGGTTATAGGACAGGTTTCGTTTCATCTCGATGGGTAGTTTAATTGTAATTATTTTTTTTTATTTTAGTATTTTACTATATTAAAGTAATCTCGACGGCGCCATAAATAAAATTCCTCTGTGACGTCATTTCCCGATTCGAATAGAACTTGCGCGCTGGTGCTGTATTGTGCCTTTGTGATGCAAAGAATTGTTGTTGTTTTTTCATGCTCCCTGATTTACACAGTTTGAGGAAGGTAAAGGAATGAAGAAGGATTTTAGAAGAAGTGCCCCCTCTCTCTCTTTCTCTTTCTTTAGCTCTCTCTCCCTCCCTCTATAAGAGGCATTTGCTGTCTGTCTGTCTGTCTGTCTGTTCCCTTATAACTCAAGATCCAGAAAACCAAATAACGTGAAATTTGTTACACATACACATAATTACATGGGGAAAGTTATAGGACATGTTTCGTTTCATCTCGATGGATAGTTTAATTGTAATTAATTATTTTTATTTTAGTATTTTACTATATTAAAGTAATCTTGACGGTGCCATAAATAAAATTCATCTGTGACGTCATTTCCCGATGATACATTTTTAAAAGAGGGGTAACTTCCGGAAACTCCAATTGTAAACATGGTGAAATGAATAGTCATACCTATTTACCTATCGTTTTATGTATTCAGAAGATTAAAATTAAAGGTGCACTTTAATAAACCGAAATACGTTAATTAAAATGTTTCTGTGACATTATTAACATTATTAATACAATCTCAATGGGTAGTTTAATTGTAATTAATATTTTTAGTATTTTACTATTCAATGCACAGGGAATTCCCTGTATTCGCGCACCAAGTGAATGTGTAATTGAACGGACGGAGAAGAAAGGGTTAGGGACGGAAAAAAAAATATTGTTGTTTTTTTTTCATGCTGCAAGTACCCTGCTTTGAATGGGATTAAAATAAGGTTTTCTCGCCTATCTACAGCTGCACTTAACGTTAACTGTCATATATGATGCATATACACTGTTATACATCCAAAAATATGTATTTATTATTAATGATGTAATGATGACATAAATGATGATGTTTTTTCCATTATTAATACATGCTAATAAGTGTATTTACATCAACGGGTATTTTATTATTATTTATTACCGACATTATTATTAAGGTTTATTTATACTATTATTGCCTAGCCTATTATGATGCATATATTTATTTATTAATACACACGTCAAGTCATTTTATTATTACTACACGTCATTATTTTTTCCCTATTTATTACATATTGTTCATATTTATTTACATATTTAAAACATGCATAATATTTTATCAACTTATTATTATTGCCTATTTAAGTATGGGCAGAGGGAGAAAAAGGAGTAATAGAGAGGAGAGAGAGGACGGAAGAAATCGGGAGTGGAGCAGAAGGAGGGGGGAGGAGTGGAAATTGGAGGAAGGTGGAGAGAGGGGGTGACGGGGTTGAGAGAAGGAGGGAGGGAGATGAGAGAGATGGGAGATGGGGGAGAGTTAGGAGGGTAAAGTAGAGGGAGGGATAAAGGGAGTGGAGTGGAAAGAGAAAGGGAGAGAGGGGGTAGGGAAGGAGAGAGAGGGGAGGGTGGAGAGAAGAGTGGAAAGGGAGAGAGGAGGGTAGGGAGAAAACAAAAGGTAAACAAAAAACTAATTTTAAACCCGGGCAAAGCCGGGTACTTGCAACTGGTATATATATATATATATATATATATATATATATATGTGTGTGTGGGTGTGGGTGTGTATACATAATCGTTACGTTTCATTAAATAGCCTACATCTTTTTCATATCCCTTAAAACGTAGCTCAATGATATAAATAAAACCAACTGGACTTCTTGTAGCTGTTTGCTACTCCGAAAATTGCAGTTCCTACTCCATAGACATAGTGCATACTCCGAAAATTGCAGTTCCTACTCCTTGACATAGTGCATCAAAATAAAAAAACAAGCAATTTAAGTCTTTTCCGTTTCGGACAAAGGACTTTTTAGAGCATTTTCGTGTACGCAGTGGCTACGGTTACGCCGGACGAAATCCGTATTTTTTTCCGGGTTACAGCCATAGATATTGCTCTACACGAATGGGTTTTGATAAATAGAAAGGGAAGTAATCATGTTGAATAACTGTTGCAAAAATAAATAATGATTACGCCCCTTTGATTAGCTTTTAATTATTTATATTTAAAATATAAGCAAATACGGTACATATGAAACTCTTTTATTCGGCCCTGAGAGGTCAGATTGCAAAATGGACTTTTGATGTACACTTGGCAGGCCAAGACCTACAAAATGATATATACATCATGGGTCTAGGACTTATGGTTGCTGAGATATAGGGTGCTCCTTTGTTAATATAGCTTATATAGTAAAAACGGTACTTAATACGCTCCCTTTTTCGGCCCTCAGAGGTCCTATCGCGAAATGGAATAATTTTGATGCACACATGGCAGGCCAAGACCTACAAAATGATATATACATCATAGGTCTAGAACTTATGGTTGTTGAGATCTAGGGTGATGACGGAAAGACAGACAGACATACAGACAGACAAAACGGGGACAATAGAGCATTTTTTTTTCGAAAATGCTCTAAAAATATGTGTGTTAGATGAGTTGCTTAAAAACTTTCTTCATGTGATCATTAATAAACATGTTTTCTTAAATACTTGAAATTTTTCATAATTGATGAAAAGTATATCAGGCAGAATATGCATTTCTTTTTTTTTTCAATTTAAAGTTAATTTATCAATTTTTTCAAATAATTTTCTTCCTTTTTCGAATATATATATATATATATATATATATATATATATATATATATATATATACAGAGAAAAAATATTTAAAAGTTTAATTATCTTAAAACACACGTTTGAAAAAATATAACAAACCCTTTCCTCTGTATGCCGACAGAGACTTGCTACTACACAAGAAATAGACCGGCTAAAGCTGTAAGTACAAGGATCTACTCTGGTACAGTAGCCGTGGACTGTAATTACCCTGGAGTTGTTGGAGTGTACAACGCCACTAGTCTGAAGTTTCTTTGTATGGGTGTCTTACTGGAAGAAAGAACAATCATG
This sequence comes from Bulinus truncatus, assembly GCA_021962125.1. Taxonomy (NCBI): domain Eukaryota; kingdom Metazoa; phylum Mollusca; class Gastropoda; family Planorbidae; genus Bulinus; species Bulinus truncatus. The sequence continues at coordinate 436,471 of JAGDYQ010000340.1, forward strand.
ATTGACACTTTCTGCAAGAGTTTAGTTTCTAAGTAAGATTTATTACTTTTAACAGCGCCTGAAGCAATTATGGTAAAAAAAAATTAGCTTATAGCAGCTTGTAGACTACTTATTCAATTATCAAATTCACAGTAAGAAATTAATTTGATTGGACATATTTGACTAAATGAAATATAACGAGTCCCACTAATGGTAACTGCCCCTAATGGTAACTGCCCCTGCCGGGCGATAGATTTTTTGACATCTAAATATAACAAAACATTTCTTGAAGGGCGGGGTACCAGGGGAGAAATCAGAATCATAATGTCTTGACTGTTTGATATACTTTAGCATCACAAATTGTAGAGTTAAGTTCATTGTGATGAATTGAATTGTTTGGTGTGCAACTGATGCTAAATATAATCATATTCGATATGATTTAACACAGATTAGATATTATAAAGATTACGCCTCGTTTGGAAACAATGTTTTCATCGCCGCCATAATTGATATTCACAATCATCAATCCTTTCATTGAATAGAATGTTTTAATTATTGGATAAAGCCATATTTATGGCTTAATAATTATTTGTATAATTATTGTAAAAGTTGATAAAGCTCCTAAACACCCATGAACTCATGAATTAAAAAAATATATTATCTTTTTTTTTTTTTACATTTACAAAGCAAATTGAAAGCTTTATTTTATTCGTATTTCAAGTCTTGAAAAAGACAACAAAGTAGTGTAAATAGGTCTGTGGGTTCTTATGAATGGAAAGCGTCGTAGGAAACAAAATTGAATAACTCAAAACCGAGTACTATTTATATAGCGATGCGCTATCTGTATAATATATAATCTGTGGGTTTTAATTACTTTCATTAACTGATGATGTTAACTGATTTAGAAAAAAAAAATAATAATTCTTTCTATTTAAGGGAAAGGTATATTTTGACATTTAAACTTACACACACACACAAACACACACACACACACACACACACACACACACATATATATATATATATATATATATATATATATATATACGTAAATATAGCATTTGAAAAACTTGAATACGGTAGCTGTTTATACTTGAATACTTTAGCTGTACATAGGTTTGTTTCTTGTAGTACAACGTAACTTAACCTACTTAAAGTTGGAGTTACCCTTCGTATCTTCGGGTAGGCAATGGTGGGGGGGGGGGGCTCCACCATTACCAGCAGTCTGTCCCTGAATGACGAGATCGACAAGAGGCTTGCCAAAGCAACCAGGGTCATGGCCAGACTAAGCAAAAGAGTATGGACTAACAACCATTTGACACTGAACACCAAGCTCAAGTATTACCAGGCATGTATTCTCAGCACTCTACTGTATGGCAGCGAAACCTGGACCACCTATACCAAACAGGAAAATCGACTCGAGAGCTTCCACCTCCGCTGTCTCCGAAGCATCCTTGGCATCAGATGGCAGGACAAAATCACCAACACTGCCGTACTCAAACAAGCCAGCTCACTGAGCATACATCTCCTTCTGTGCCAAAGACGTCTACGCTGGCTGGGTCATGTGCATCGAATGCAAGATGGTCGCATACCAAAGGACATCCAATATGGCGAGCTGGCCACGGGGCATCGCCCCGTTGGTCGCCTGCAGCTGCGCTTCAAGGATGTTTGCAAACTCGACCTCAAACTGACCGGCATCAGCCTCGACAATTGGGAACAGCTCGCCGACGACCGGAGTGGGTGGCGTCAGGCTGTTCACAAAGGCATCCTTAATGATGAACAATTAAGGAACCAACAGCAGGAGACAAAAAGACACAGAGAGGAAGATCGCACGACAGAAACAGGCCCTCGGTCCTCCATCCAACTTCATTTGTGGCCACTGTGGAAGAGTCTGTCAGTCCAGGATCGGTCTGCTGAGCCACTCAAGAACCTGCTCTCAAAACACGACTAGATGACTAGCCTAGAGCGATACCATCATCTTTCGAGATGGACGGTTTGCCTACTATATATATAAAACACAACTTCGAGAAGACGCAGGACTATTTATAGATTGTGGAATTCCCGAATACGTCACAGCAAGCAAGACACGTTCATCAATCACGTTCGACAACTCGCATTGTTTCACCAGCCTGCTAGACTATTTATAGATTTGTGGAATTCCCTAATACGTCACAGCAAGCTCGTTGGTTTTTTTTTATATTTTTTATAAAACCAGATTATTTTAATTTCTTATATGACGTTTTGTCCTTTTATTTAGTGAAATATATTAAGCAATATGAGCACGAAGGTGGTAGTATAATAATATTTAATGTCTAGATAGCTCCAGTAATTCTTAAAACAGTATTGTTTGGTCGTAATCATGTTTTACGTGCTCTAAATACGAAACCTTTTCATTTATCCCCCGTCGCGGTAAATTCTGTATAAGTTTAACCACGGAAATGAGGGAATGCTGTACATAAAATAACATTATAATGTCAACTGATTATTGTAAAAAACAAAAAAAAAACACATTTAATAATACAATTTTGTGAAGAATAAAGTAATATTGAACTATTTCCAATTAGAGAAAAAAATGGTGTATTAATATAGATTGCAAACAAATGGTAACGGTTTCAGAATATGTACGCATTACACAACATCTATCTGTACTGAATAGTATAGGTACTGTAGGATGATGGTTATACTAAAAGAAACGTAAGCTGGGTTGAGCAAGTCTAAAAAAATAGCACTAGAGTGTGTTGGGGGGAAGGGGTGGATTGAGGCAGACAAAGACCAAAAATAAAAAGCAATGCAAATTACCCCCTCCCCCCGTCACATTCTGTGTCTTAAGTTTTTTGAAATCCATAACATTCTCCTATTTTATCACTTGAGAGGGGGGAGATCATAAATAGGATAGCCATAGGCTTTAGTATTCCCAGATGTCAGCACTGTGGTCAGTGCGTCTGGCACTAGATTAACCCCTTTAATTCTGACATCACCTGTGAAATGTCTATAGGGGGAGATAATCTGAGCCCTTGACATTCGAACGAGCGAGAGGGATGGGTATTATGTCTTAGGTTGGGATTGGTCACGAGTGAAGGCACAAGTGATGGCACGCGTGATTAGCGTGACTTACAAGCTCGTCGGCCATTGGTCAATCTCGCCGCGGGAGAATTGATAGTAAGACTGACCTTCCGGTGCAGTTGGCGTGGGGTTTTTCAGTCAGCGCTGATCAGTCGAAGAGAGAAGTTGGGCTCAGACTCCAGCTGGGGTTGGAAAAACCAGGCTGTTAGGTGGCAGAACCTAGACGTTCGACCACCAATGATCTGAGTTCTTGTGAGAACTACCCAACCCATGTAATTCGATGTAATATATTTGATTTGTAATATGTGTGTGTTAATTGCCGAAGATGCTATTGTCCTTTTTATGACAAATTGTCTTTTTCTAATGTAAATAAATACTCGTTGTGTTACATTTACATTGGAGTTGTGTACTCATTTTTCGTTGTGTTGTGCGTCCTATGTAACCACGTGGCTGGGACAAATATAAATGCTGGCCAGAACTCAGTAGGTGATCATACCAATAGACAACGACCGCAGGGACCCCGCAAGGGGACCTTGACACCCCTCCCCCAAATATGTTTGTTAGTAACTGAACGAAAAAATAAACAATAAAAAAACAAGTTGCTGGAAGGTACCAGATAATGACCATAAAGTATGCACATGATAGGTCAAAGATCAACTTTGCATATCATGTATTTTCTCCAAAGATGTCAGCCTGTTTTTTTTTGTTTGATTGCTTATTTAAAAATATAATGACAGTAATTATATTGATTATAGGGACGGCGTATGTAACGCCGCGGGATGACTAGTAACAAGTTATTTTATCATTTTACAGTTCTCTTAGCTACGCTTATATAGCGGCGTACAAAAAACCAACAGATTTCAGTAATCTGCCCACCATTGTGGCTTCAACAGCAAGACTTTTAGACCCTAGTAAGTCATATAACTAAATCATAATATCAAGTGTATAAATATGAATGGAAGTTAAACAAACAAATTTGTCTTAGACATTCCTCATTTGTTGTTTTCTGTAGACCTGCAAATTGACATAACACACGCTCCAAAAAATTTGGAACATTTTTAATATTTACGTAAGAATTAGTCTATCAGCTAAATAGCTGACATTCTAAATCTAAAACTACTGTCAGTGGCAGCTCGTGGCTGAAATTAGTGGAGGTGGAAGCTGATTATGTGTGGTATGAGCATGCACACAGAAGCCCGGCTTGACGCAGCCGGAACTGTGAAACGTTCAGTTCCATATAACGTTTTTGTATCTTTTTGATATACTGGGGACATTATACTTTATGTTTATATATTGAAAAGATTAAAAGAAAGAATTAGAGAAAAAAAGACTCAAAAGAAATGTTATTGATAATATTATGTGAACCAGTGGTGGCTAAATAAGGTCAGGGACTTGCTGAATTATGCAGAAAATTATTTTTTTTTAATCTAGATTGTATCAAATATAGAATAAATAATAAACAAGCAATTTAAGTCTTTTCGGACAAAGGACATTTTAGAGCATTTTCGTGTACGCAGTGGCTACGGTTACGATAAATAGAGAGGGAAGTAATCATGTTGAATATCTGTTACAAAAATAAATAACGATTACGCCCCTTTGATTAGCTTTTATTATTTATATTTAAAATGTAAGCAAAAACGGTACTTAGTAAAGTCTAATATTCGGCCCTGAGATGTCAGATCGCGAAATGGACTTTTGATGTACGCTTGGCAGGCCAAGACCTACAAAATGATATATACATCATGGGTCTAGGACTTATGGTTGATGAGATCTAGGGCGCTCCTTTGTTAATATAGCTTATATAGTAAAAAACGGTACTTAATACGCCCCCTTTTTCGGCCCTCAGAGGTCCTATCGCGAAATGAACTTTTGATGTACACACGGCAGGCCAAGACCTACAAAATGATATATACATCATGGGTCTAGGACCAATGGTTGTTGAGATCTAGGGTGATGACGGACAGACAGACAGACATACAAAACGGGGACAAAAAAAAAATTGTATATCTAAATGAAAAATTTAAATTATTCCTTTATTTGATTGCATTTTTACATTTCTAGATTTCTACAAAAATATATAGATTTGGATAAAAAAATTAATAGCTTAAACATATTCTTCAAGGAAAATATCTGGCCAAATGAAGTCTTAGTGACCATTTTATTTCCCACATAATAAGGCCATTTTAATTAACTATTACATTTTGTAGTGCTTTACAAATTAACCTAAAATGATATTAATGCAATCATCCCATTATTAAGACAAATACTTTTCATATGCCTCTGTTGATAACTTACAGATGTTACTGAAAACAATCTCAAGTTCTATTCATAAGATATTGATGTTAGTTTAGTTTGTCTCCTCCACTGTCCACAGCTAAATCCAACACCAAAGTCTACACAGTATCTCTGAGTAAGCCCATCGACTTTGATAGCGCCTGTGTACAGCCGGCCTGTTTTCCCAATAACAACATCTCATTGTCAAACATTGACTTGAATGACTGTAGAATTGTGGGATACGGCGATACATCCAACAGTAAATCAGTAGTTTTAGATATGTGAAATAGTTTATGATTTTTTTCTCTATATTTAACAAGGTACTTCAAATTACACTTTTAGTTTATTGCAAATTTCATCTTCTATACCAAAAATCTGGTCTGTTGATCAACACAGGATTTTTATTTTTCAACGACTATATATAGATACTGGTGGCCTAATACACACAAATCCTTGCTGATAATGATCTTTGTGCAAGAAATTGAACTATTTAAAAAAAGGGACACATTTTAAACTCGTCAGCATGAAATACATTTTTTAATCAGATTAAATTGCGGGAAATCACGGAATGATAGAAATTTCAAGGAAGTGTTTAATGAGATAAACTTTTGCAGGGACCCGCTAACCTGGGAGAGAAACTCTACTGCCAGTGTTCAGATGCATATAGTGGCAAACTACTTTAGGTGACCTACTAACATCACATCCAAAGACGTTCTTCATAAAACATTTTTTGAATGTATAACTTTTCTTTTCTGTTCAACTGAAAGGAAGTGGCTACCAGTCCAGCCAACTGGAATTATTATTATTTTTTTCCGCCATCCAGCTATAGATGTGCGTCTGCGCATGTGCGGCAGACGGACTGCATATTATTGCATATTTTTTTTTGTTTTCGGGGCTAGGGTTAGGGTTAGGAATAGGGTTAGGCGCAATATCTATAGCCGGACCCCGAAAAAAATAATACGGAGTCCGTCTAGAGCGCATGCGCACATCTATAGCCGGACCCCGGAAAAAATAATACGGAGTACGGTTAGCCGAGCACATGCGCACATCTATAGCTGGACGGAGGAAAAAAAAATTATAATTCGAGTTGATGGACTGGTAGCCACTTCGTTAACAAAAATGCAGTGGTATTTCTTGAATTAAATGAAATATTATTTTTTGAATACAATGAAGTGTTATTTCTTGAATACAATCAAGCATTATTTCTCGATTAAAGTGAAGTGTTATTTCTTGATTACAATGAAAAGTTATTTCTTGAATACAATGACGTTTTATGAAGTATTATTTCTTGAGTACAACGAAGTATGCAAATATATTATTCGTCAACTAAAGATGAATTCAATAAATAAATAGCCAATTGTATTACTGTCTGGTTTTTATTTGTATTTCAGCTTTTGGTTCCCCAAGTTCAGCGCTATTAGAGATTGCCGTTAAGGTTGATGCTACTACTATAGCTCCCAGCGTATTGAAATATACCAGAACCGATGGGAAAAGTTCTAGAACTGGGCCTTGTTTTGTGAGTATTTAATTCTCTCAAAAATTAAATGTTGATACTTTTTAACGTATAAAGACAAAAGTGTATTACATACATTCCTAGTTAATTGGATAGAGGCTAACATTGCAAGTAACGTTCCAAGTGAATTGGATAGAGGCTAACATTGCAAGTGACGTTCCTAGTTAATTGGATAGAGGCTAACATTGCAAGTGACGTTCCTAGTTATTTGGATAGAGGCTAACATTGCAAGTGACGTTCCTAACAATGCAATACTCTTATTTTTATATAAGCTAGAAAAAACGTTTTTTGCTCTACATGTCATGTTTTATGATTTTTTTTTGGGGGGGGGGGAGGGGCGACCTCTAAATCAACTCTTATTTGAAAAAATATTTGACACAAGTTATTATTAATGATATCAGAACAAATTAGAAACATAGACAGCTCAAAATCAAACAATTAATTTTTTCCTCTATTGTGGTGATGCACCCTAATATATATACTAGCGGTACCCTGGAAAGCCTTTGCAGGAAGATAGACTTGTAAAGCCATTGCCAAACCTAGAATTTGGGGGCCCTGCATTTTGACATTCGATACCATGACATAAGATAATGTACTTAACATTTAATGTAAAAATATTTTTGGGGTCTCCCCTCTAGCTGGAGCCCGGTGGGACTATGTGTTCACATTTGAAACTTTTTTTCAAAATTATTTCGTTTTTTTATTTTAATTTATGAAATAGTTAAAAACCTATTTAGTTTTTGTTTCTCTTTCTTACAACATCGTAAAGGATACATTATTTCAAAAAACAAAACTTTCAAAAGGATCTAATTAGTTACTTTTCATTAAAACAACGGAAATGATACATTCTGAAAAAAAAATGTCCAAGAGAAATACCTAGATAGTCAGCATAAAAAAGAATAACCTAAGTTGCTTAGCCATTCAGCCACCAGGTCACACAGACATGTTATACCCTGAAAAGCATTTGCATAGAGATCGACTACTATAAAGCCATTGCCAAACCTCGGGATTTGGGGGCCCGGAGTTTGGCTTCTTTTGAGCCCCTGCATTTTGACGCTCGATACCATGACATGAGATTATGTACTTAATATTTAATTTAAAAAATAATTTGTGGTCTTACATCAAGCTGGGGCCCGGCGGGATTTTTGATTTTCGACCCCCCCACCCTAGTTACGCTTCTGTGTAAATTTTTTTTTAAGTTATGAAATAATTAAAAATCTAATTATTTGTTGTTTCTTTTTCTTACAACATCTTAAAAGTTAAATTATTTAAATTTTAAAAAATGTCAAAGAGATCTAATTTGTTATTTTTCATTAAAACAAATAAAAGGATATATTCTAAAAAAAACAATAAAAAATTGTCTCTTGGAGGAATTGAACCTGGATAGTCTGCATAAAAGTGAGTAATGTCAAAACTGCATAACCATTCTGCCACCGCGCCACGCATATAAAACTTCAGATTTAATGTACTATTAGAAAAATATTGCTCGGTTATGTTTTCATTTACTTTTGACCTAGTATTTTTGGCCTATATTATTATTTTGTAATTTAAAATATTTCAAAGCCGTATTTATTTTTAAGAAAAAATAAATATTATAAAAGCTGAGAACTTAATTACTATAGAAATCTGCTGAATTTCTTTTTTTAAATATTATATCGACTTTTAAAGAGAACTTTTTTTACGAAATTAGATACGAAAAAGCGGTCACTAGTTTTATCGTCGCCGACGTCGGAGATTTTCGATTATTACTACTGCTTACAATTGACGATGTTAAAATGCTCCGTTGTAATAAAAAATACATTGATTTCAATAATTTCAAAAAGAAAAATCTAATCGAGACACAAGGAATTCTTGTTTTCCGCTTTCGAATTAACGCACACTGGAAATGAATAATATTATATATGATGATATATATATATATATATATATATATATATATATATATATATCAGTCAGACAGATATATAGATAAATAGATACAGAGATGAAAAAAATACCCAATACGTTTTTGTACGTAAAGTATAATTTCCTTGTTTGTTATCTCAGTATCTTATTAAAAATATGTCAGTAGAAGATATAAGAATATTAGAACGAATTTAACGCCGAATGACAGCGTAGACTTTCATATTTAGGGCAAAGTTTGAGTGTGTATATATCATTAGATATCATTGTCCTAGATTTTTTTCTGTATATAAAAAGATAACTATTATTTATGTTCCTTTTAAGTTAAATAAGACTGAATAAAAAAATAAGATTTGAAAAAATCAGCATATGCAAGGTAAGTATACATATTGCAATTTTCAAATAATGATATGTTTATAAATTGAATAAATTAAATTATCTCTTTAATTTTTTTGTCCAAATCTATACCAATTAAGACCTTAAATATTAATACATAATAAAATCCGTTATTTACGAATACAAATAATAACTGTTAAAGGAAAAATGTTTCGTTGTTTTAGTATAAAAAGCGTCTTCTTTCATGTTGCGTAATGAGATATTGATGACTAAAAACTAAGTTAATATTATTAAAAGCTAATTTTAATTTATTAATTATCTCAGTTTAATAAAGTCATGGATCATGTAGGAGTGGTAGACGAGATCTTCATGGAACTTAGGTGGAATGGTTTCTATCAGATGTCAAGATTCGTTATCTTCATGATGTCTCTTGTATCATTTGCACTACATTCAATGTCTGTTGTGTTTATAGGTATGAAACAAAAAAAGTAATCATTGGTTATTTAACGTTTCGTGTATTTTTTAAAAAAGATTTTTAAAAGCTTAACGTTGTTTTTCTCATTTAGGAAAGTCCGTTGAACATAGATGTCTTAAGATAGATAATTCAAATTTAACCATTGATGACATAAGATTTAACTTCAAAAAATACATCAACAATGATTTATATAATATATCTTACGGGCAATGTCATGTTGAAATATCTAACGAAAGTGATGTCATTTTCAAGTCTACATGCTTAAATGGATATGAATACGCTTCTATATCTCAATCTTCTTTTGTCACTAAGGTAAATATTTTCTCCTAACTTTTAAAACAAAATTTCTTTTACAAAAATCTTATATTTTATGTTAATGTCATGATGTTTTATAATAGTATAAATCAAATGAGGTAAAATATTATTACATGTACAGTTATACTATAGAATTAAAATCTCGTAATATATGGTGAATTCAACCACACATGAAACTTTAAAAAAAAAACAAAAAAAGTTTTTTATTACGGTTTATTTTTTTTTTCATTAAAATATTGTTTTATGCAAAATTTTTACCTTTAAATATCATTGCTAGTGTCTGGGGTAAAAAACATTACTTTTGGTTTATACAGTTCTTTTTTTTTTCAATAATTGTCAATAGGGGCCTCCTATTACAAATAAAACAAGGTAGTTTTATTTTTATTAATTGTATTGTTGTACAATTATTTTTTTTATTAAATAGATAATAAAGATGAAAAAGTATTTAATATTCAATATTGTGTTAGTTACATTTTATGCTATTTTTTTATTATGTTAACAAATGACAAAAGATTTTTTTCTAAAAATGTTTTTTTTTCATTCATTTTTATTCACCAAATAAAAAACTAAAGCGTGAGGTCTCATGTAATAAAAGCGATTCATGTAACTGACGCAACATAACTCGCGTAACTGATGCAACTTTTTTTGAGTAACTGACCAATCTTTTATTTTTTTCTTAGAGTGTTTTATTGTTTCCTTATTATTTATTATGTCATCTAAAAGTACAGCAGAAATAATGAAATTGTACTGGGCCGAATTGAGAGCAGAAACATTGCCAAAATGAGAAAATTCAGAAAGTTGAAGTTTAGTGGTTAATATATTATTTGCAGCAATAAAGAAATACCAACCGAAGCTTGTAAAACACCACAATCACTTGGCAAAACAATTAGAAAAGTCAAATCAGCTTTTACAAAAAGCCCTAGAACTAAATTGGTGTAGTGAAAAACTTAAATAAGAAGTTTGGGATCAAAGTGGCTGATGAAAAAAACTAAAAAAAAGCTGATAGATCTGCCTTAGAATAAAGAGTTGACAGTTCTTAATAATGCTGATATCATATCCTGTCATATGCCCGGATTTAAAGACTACGTAATTTTGGTTACCAAAAATATGAAAGAGAAGTTACAAAAGAACATTCCTACAATGAATGTTATGGAAGTTTATAAGCAATTTAAAAAACAAATATCCTGATCTGAAATTAGGTAGATCAATGTTTGCCATTTAGTTCTAAACATATCGTTCGTGAGTTACGAAAATATTATCTTGCTAATGATTAGCAGAAAACTGCTCAACCTTTTTCATCAAACATCTATAATACAAAAAAATACATCATGTGTTCCGGTGTCTGTCATCGCGACTTCCGTCTGTTATCCAAGATGGCGGCATAAACAATTCAAAGATGGCAGAAACATTTACTATTTTCTTAATTAACATGCATGATCCGGCTACCAACTGGCCGGCCGAGTAAGATGTCTCCTACTTGGCTGCCAGTAATGACATTGGACCACTTTCATGTATAATAGCGAGGTGACCAAACACCCTACACTAACATACGGCTGGTAAGATTGTAAAAGCCAATTGGCAATCACATTGAAATACTGTTTTCGACCGCTTCAATAATTATCAAGGGGCAATTAAGCGATATTAGGAAAGGTAACACAAAATCATGCCAAAATTTTGTTTTATTTTTTTTTACGCCGCCATTGCCAGCATGGTAGGGTGTAGTGTGCCTACCACACCAGCACTGTTGGCGGCGCTGATGCACGTCTGCCATCCCTACAGAGCGGCGGGGTGAGTGTGCCCGCTATCATCGGCAGGGATGGCAGAAAGATGGGTTTTAATCCTTACTCAAACTGGCCAGACCAGCAGGGTGTGTGTACGGCCGATCGGTCAGAATGGCAAGGAAAGGGGTTTTTCCTGCCACTCGGACAGAGGTGAGGGTGTAGTGTGCCTGTACCCTCTGCCCGAAATGACAGGCTGCGCAGGTGTCCTTGAGTGGGACGGAGTGGAAGGGTGTTGTGTGCCGACCACATCCGTCACCACCGCCAGCTGTGAATGCTGCGGTCTCGGATAGTCCTCATTGACCACAGTACCACCACCCTCGCAAGTAATGGTTTTTTTTTCCTGACTAGAGAACCCCTATGATCCATCCCCCGTGGATCATGGTATGTCTCTCAGACCAGGAAGGAGAGATCACAAAATATCTTGCCAAAATATTCTGCGATACTCTCCGAAACAAAAATATTTTATGATACTCTCCAAAAGAAATGCACACTGAAAACAGGTTGCATAGGTCTATTCATATCTTACAATATCGCAACATATTTATGGTGTTCAATTTGTTATTAATGAGAAGCGATCATAAAAGAAATATTTACAGAAATCGTTCAATTAATATTCTGTATTATTTACCACAATCTAAATTTTAAATCAAACGAATTTTGTATTATGGATACCTCAATATAATGTAATATTAATATTGTTTATGTCGATTTCTAATATACAATTATTTCCCTTTATTAATAACCTAAAATACGTCACAAAATATTTTGTTTGCATTTTTTTTACTATTACGTCACATGAATGAATTGAATAAGGGTTGAGTTTGAGTAGCGCCGTACACAATGTTTAAAATGCAAACTAACCCTTTGATGATGGGGGCTTCACACAGAGGGTGTGTGGAGGGGCCTCAGTTTAAGGAGGGCCCGCAAATTATTTAGTGGCTCCCGAAGAGGCCTAAAAATCCATTGGTTCAGCATTGGCTTCACAGAACTATAATGTTGAAAGCTTTGATATGTCTTTCTTTTTTAAGAGGCCTCATGTTTTCTGCGTCTGCGGCCTTAACTCGATGGATGGAATATTTTTTAATTGAAGGTCAGATAAAAGCTACACAACGATTCTGTCTTTTCGGGCCCCAGCTTAAGGGTTGTCAAATAATTTTGTTCATGTTAAATATTAATTTCTTTATCTCATGTCATGGTGTCGAATGTCAAAATTAAGAGGCCTATGAAGAGGCCAGGCCCATAGGGCCCAAAAATCAATAGGTTTTGCACTGCCGGGTTGGCAGTATTATCTTAGTTTATTCTCAGTACAATATGTTGTGCTATACTACAATGTGTATAACAATATGTAAAAACCACCTGCTAAACATGTAGCGTTTTGCTTAACTTACAGGCACTCACTCACGTCTCTCTTCTTTTTTTTTTAACTACGTCATGTCAAACATCATAAAACATAAAATGAAGAACTGTTTGGAAAGGAATCCATTATAATATTATGACGGAATTAAGATTTATCAATGATAAGATGTTGTGTGCGCAAATTATGTAGGCTATAGTTAGATGTTAGATTTAACGTTCAATAGTCTTGGGTTATTTTTGTTAAGCTGCTGAGCCCATAATGAGGATTGTTCTCTTTGGAATGAGATTTAAGTATTATCGCATCTTGACGGGAGCCCCAGAAATTTTTTACATTAAATATTAAGTACATTATCTCATGCAGGGGCCCCAAAACAGGACAAACCCAAAATCCCTAGGTTCGGCACTGGCTTCACAGAACTATAATGTTTAAAGCTTTGATATTTCCTTTTTTTAAGAGGCCTGATATTTTCTGCGTCTGCGGCCTCAACTGGATTAATGGAATATTATTTTTTTAATTGAAGCTCAGATAAAAGCCACACAAAGATTATTTCTCCCCGGACCCAACTTGAGGAGTGCCAACAAATTATCTCACGTCAAAATGCAGGGGCGCCCCCCAAAAAATAGACCAAGCCCACTGGGCCCCCAAATCCATAGGTTGGGCACTGACGGGTTGGTAATATTTTCCTATTTAATCGTGCTATGCTACAATGTGCATAGCAGTAAATAATATGAAGGTATTAAGATTTGAGGAATTCAATCATGGGTGGTTGTCTATGTTTACCCATAGTGAGGATTATTTTTTTGTGAGGAACTATTTATCATATGAACTTTATTTGACGTACTATTAGTGTCCCTATTCTCAAATGTATTATGGCTACAATAACCTGTTCATGTCCTTGTGGCTACTGTCAGTATATAGACTGATTGTTAACACACTCATATATATATATATATATATATATATATATATATATATATATTTCTGTCACTACTTTCAACTCCAACTGTGTGCCTACTCGCCGGTCCGGGTACCGGGCCTTTCTTTACTAGTCCATTCAAACTTACATTTATTAAAGCTGGTTTTAAAAAATCTCTAATTTAAAAGAACATTTTTTTTTTTTATATCAGAATGCTAATTTTTTTTTCTAAATGTTAAGTAGGTTACGATGGATTCACCATAGACACATTTTTTTTAAGAAGGATGTATAAATAAAGTAACTTTAGTCCTATATCCAATAAAAAGTAAAGTTTACATATAGTAAATAATATTTTAGTTGGATTTTTATTTCTTTTACAGTGGGACCTAGTATGCGAAAGAGAGTATTTCTCTGATGTCTCCCAAACAGTGTTTGTAATGGGTCAGATGTTTGGTTGTTTATTTTTTACTCGATTTGCTGATACGTGAGTTAATTCGTTCAAAAACATGTATTAATAAACAATGTATAGATTCTAAAATTATATATTATTTGGTATTATATATAACTGGTACACATATTTAATTTAAAATATATATATATATATATATATATATATATATATATATATAGACTAGATATATTCTGGGACCTTTTAAATAATATATATATATATATATATATATATATATATATATATATATGTGTGTGTGTGTATATATATATAATTTTATTTGAGTAAAAAATTACTCCTATCCCAAACATAGAATTATGACTCTCCGGTTAACATATATGTACGTTTATTACTTATCAATACGTGTGTGTATGTTAAACAATCTGTTGTATCAGTTATATTTTGTCTTTGTGTATTGGTGTTTACTTTAAATTGATATAAAAATGAATCAGCGTATTTTTTTTTAATTACATAAAAACTCCAAAGCCAGTTGAAGCCACCATTATTTTTACAAATAGTAAAGATATTTTGGACAATGTTAGAAAGCTTCAACAGCTCGAATTGAGAATATAATTAATGTAATCAGTAAGCACAAATCAGTAAAAGCATTAAACAAATGATGTGTCATAGATTTGGCATACTAATTCCTGACGCTGGCAGTCTTGAATCATGACTAATAGTTAGGCCTGTATCCTTTTTTTTTCCCAAACTCAAACACGATGAGTTCTTGACAACAGTTAAGTAAATAATCAACGTAAAACTAGTAGGTTCCAATAAATAGTTAATCTACACAATCACTAGTACTGAACAGGGACTGATAACTGTAATGTGGCCACCCAGAGAGCTCCCGTTTTCTATCCAATCTTCCGCCTTTCCAGATTCATAGCCTGGCTTCTCTGACCTGTAAACGCTATCAATAAATGTCAATCATTCATGGTCAGATGACCACACATTTATATGAGGATGACTGTAAAGCCTATTCCTCCACGTGCAGAACCTCCATTATTTAGGAATGTTGACCAGAGGTAATATTAACATACTGCTCGTAAAGGATTAAATATATGAGCTAGTTTATAATGAGAAACTTAATTCATGTACATGGTTCATATAATGTATTAACAACACAATAAATATAAACAGAATAAATCCAATATAAACTGAATTCACAATGACTGATATCATACTCCTCACCTCAACTCAATGAATAAATACTTATTAACAATAAACTCAACTGATCAACTAAACACATATACTCTGATACACTGAATATGCTGATTCGCTACAAACTGATGATCATCTAACTGAACTCCGTACTGAACTAGAATACTCTCTCTCTCTGCACTCAACTGAACTGAACTTCTGAACTGACTTTCTAATTTCCAAACATCGTTTTTATGTAATTTACTTGCATACAACTCGAACATTCTACATCCCTCTCTATTCCCTTCTTAAACAATCCTATTTACAATAAACATCATATTTATATTCTCTAAATATCTATAATCATGACCCCGTGACCTCAGGTTGACCTGGTTGGCCAAGCTCCAAACATACACACACACACCTGTGTGCATAGTACACACAACTATACCATGACACTACTATTTCATTCTCACCCAGTGTCAATAAACTGGACGGATGGCTACTTTGATCTGTTGTCTCATTAATACCTACTAAGTGTCGACATAATGATACAGGGAGAGGGATGTGAAAAATATCTTGGTTTCCATGGCTTTACAATGAAATGTCCTTCCTCTTTCCGCTCATCTTTTTCCATCCTGTTGCTGGTTGGACATCGACTTTCCAGATATTTCACTGTTGTCTACACCGTCTGAAACAACCCACTTAGCAGAAAAGTCACGTCAATTAGGAAAGATACAAGTAGATAGGCGGAGGAAATTAGTACCCTTATAAGACTTAAGCGGGAGAGGATTGTGAATTCTGCCCTCGTCATCCCCACGCTAGCTAGTGACTGACCCACACAATGGATGGTACCTAATGCGTGCTGGTCACTGACCCAAGCGATGTGTTTGGTCTATGGTGGCTGCTGGTCAGCGGATCAATAGTCTGCGCGCGCTTGACGCGTGAGATAAGAACCATGCACCATGCTGAGACTTAAGTAAATGTTCGATGGAGTTGGAGGAGAGCTCGGACTGTTAGAATTGGACCCGAATCGGCATTGTTCAATTTCTTAAATCGGTCTGTCGTCCCACAAGTCCACCCAGCTTTAAATGGGTACCTGACTTAAGTTGGGGAAGTAAAGGCGGCTGGGCGTTGTGCTAACCACACAATCCCTTCATATGCCGAGGTTATAGAAACAGATGAATTCTACACTTCATCTGCCCCGAAGGCCCGTTAGGGCTAAGAAGGGTACTTTACTTACTTACTTACTAGTGTTCTGTTATAAATTAATGCCTACGTGAGCAAAAATTTCTACACACTATTACGACATAAAGCTATGTTTTTATACGAATAAATGTGTATTTTTCTCTAATTTTTTTTCCAGGTATGGGCGAAAAATTTCTTATACCGTAACATGTATCTTGTGCTTTGTTACCTCATTGTTCAGCTCATTTTCAAACAGCTTTGTTCTTTTTCTTATCATTAGATTTGCTTCTGCGGCTTTCCTCTCGGTTAAGTCATTATTTTTTTTAATAGCTCTAATAACATTATTATGTTAATTATAACAATTCATGGAGATTGTTTAAATGAACTATTGAATTAATGCAACTTTTATAGCTATCTCTTGTAACAAAAATGTATCTGTATTTTTCAGAGTTCTTTCCAACTAGCAAAAATACAAATGATCGAAATGATGCCGACTACTCACCGAGATCTGCCTGAGAAAATTTGTTCCTTTGTATGGGATATTTCCCTCATAATTTTGTGTCTGATAGCTTACGTAACAAGGAGTTTAAAATGGAATTATACACAACTAATTCTTTCTGCTGTTTTGGGCTATGCAGTGTTTCTATGGTGGTAAGTAAATACAGTAATGTAAAAAAGTATTTTAACATATCGATAAATAATAAAACACACACACACACACACACACACACATATATATATATATATATATATATATATATATATATATATATATATATTTATATGCAGAGTTTGCCAAAAAATGAGAATATTACGTAGAAAGCAACATAACTATATGAAAGTTTGTTTAGCTGTATGCAGCATAATATCTTTAATTGGTTACTGATTTACTTACTTGCCCGTTTAGATATATGACGTCATTAGTTCGACAATTTCCGAGCGCCAATTTGGATTTTAATATGACATATGTTTCCAAAAGAAAATGTAAGTTTTTTCTCAAGAATGACAAAAATTACCGCGGACAACGTAATATGATAAAAAAATTTGCGAACTGAAAAACAGTCGGTCGCTAGGAGAATCGTCAATGAGTTCCCAAACAAAGCCTGGAGTATAGCTAGTGTCAGTCGAGTTATACATAAAATTAACAACAACGGTACAACAGAACGTAATCCCAGAAGTGATAGACCAAAACAGGCCAGAACACAACAGAATATTGAGCGGGTGAGTGAGATGTTCTGCAGTCAAGAGGGTGAGCCTCACAGTCACAAAAGTCAATGCTTTAAGTCTCAAAACGTACAAGCGTGTGATCGGGCTGAAGATGAAACGAAATGTCAAATTGAAACGCTTGCAACGCAGTCGGTCTACTAATGAGAGAAGTGTAAGAAACATCTGGTCTACAGATGAAAAGACATTCACCGTTGACACTCCAGTTAATTCTCAAAATTATCATATTTATTCCGAAGAAACAAAGAAAGCGCAAGTTCAGGAAAGTCGGTTTATACGAGAACGTGACCATTTCAGGCGCAGTATCATGCTATCAGTTGGTGTATAACAAGTAGGGAAAACAGATATTGTGTTCGTTGAACAAGGTGCCAAGTAATCAGTGAATACTATTGTGAACATGTTCTGAGAGAAGGTTTGATGCTTGTAATTCAAGCGAAATGTTGTCGACAAAACTGGACATTACATCAAGAGGGTGCTCTTTCTCACACATCCAGAAATACGATCAACTTACTTCGTAAGGAGAATGTTAACATCAATGAGCCAGACATGTGGCCGCAGAATGTCGTGATTTAAACCCAGAAGGTTATACAATATGGGGTGCTTTGCAAAAAAAAGTCTATCATCGACGAAAATCTACCGCAGTGGAGGGGCAATAACTAAAGAGTGGAGAAATCTGAGAGAGCGATGTATTAACAGTAGCATAAAGGAATTGCGTCTAAGCTTAGAAAAAGTTGTTGATAAGCAAGTAGAACACGGTGAACAGTATTTCTGATTACATGAAACAATACAATTGATTTAATTATATTTTAAAAAATTCGTATCTTATATGATTTTCTTTTTTTTTTTTGTTGGCCCACCATATTGTTGTAACCCTCTCAATTCTAGCACATGTAGCCCTCATATTCTAACACACGGCGCTGCACCATTGGACACCTGGACAGGTGTGTAAATAAGAGATGTGGGTGGGGGTGAAACAACAGTCGTTCCCCTCCCCCTTCTCATCTGGTGCTAGCATCAGGACGGTGCATCGAGACCAGTCACGTGACCTGAATTGAGAGGGTGGGGGATCTACTTTGGACTTTAGATATAAGCAGTGAGCAGAGAAAAAGTGGACAGTCCGTGACTTAGCATTTTTAGGAAGTTATTCGGAGAACAACGAGTTCGTTACCTGAAGGTAACACGTTCGACTCGCTTGTCGCCTGTAGTGACTTTTCTAAGTGGATTATGTCAATGTAGTTTTGTAGATTTAAATGTAAAGTGAATTTTAGTAATAAATAAGTACCAGTCTGAGGTTATATTGAACCCATTATTCACCAATGTAGCCATTCATTCTGTGTGTGTATAGTAGAATACTAAAGTTACTACATTGGTGTCAGAAGTGGGATCATTCTTAGAATGGCAAGTAGAACTATCCATGAAATGTTAGTTAAAGAATTAAAAATAGAACTAGAAGAGAGGGATCTTCCTACATTCGGCCTAAAAAAAGACCTAATTCATGAACTTAAAGGCTCTAATTGCTGAAAAGACCCTGAGACTCAGAAAATTGAAACAGAAATAAGGCCGGATGAAATAAGGGAATGGCTCCAGGAAGAGTCATCCTTTGGAAAAAATAAGCACGGACATGCAGCCAGTGTTACCTGAGAATGTGAAGTCATCCCTTGAAGTACTGGGTATCTAAGGATCTTGGTCATCCATCAGAAGTGGTTCATGAGGATGTGGTCGTCCATGAAGTGGTACCTGAGGATGTGGTCATCCATGAAGTGGTACCTGAGAATGTGATCATCCACGACGTGATACCTGATGATGTCATCCAAAACGTGGCGCACGAGAAGGAACTAATCCAAGATGAGCCACCTGGGACGTTGGTGACCAGTGATGAGCCACCTGGGACGTTGGTGACCTGTGATGAACCACCTGAGACGTTGGTGACCTGTGATGAGCCACCTGAGACGTTGGTGACCTGTGATGAGCCACCTGAGACGTTGGTGACCTGTGATGAGCCACCTGAGACGTTGGTGACCTGTGATGAGCCACCTGAGACGTTGGTGACCTGTGATGAGCCACCTGAGACGTTGGTGACTTGTGGTGAGCCACCTGAGACGTTGGTGACCTGTGATGAGCCACCTGAGACGTTGGTGACCTGTGATGAGCCACCTGAGACGTTGGTGACCTGTGATGAGCCACCCAAGACGTTGGCGACCTGTGATGAGCCACCTGAGACGTTGGTGACCTGTGATGAGCCACCCAAGACGTTGGCGACCCATGAAAAGCCACCTGATGAGTTGACGACCCATGAAGAGCCACCTGAGAAGTGGGTGACTCGAGTTGAGCCACCCGAGACACTTGTGAACCGATATGAGCCACCTGAGGAGCGGAGACGAAAGGTACAGAGGAGCGAGGAGATCAGCAGAGCGTATCGGATCAGAAGGCTAAACGTCTGCGTCTACGAGAGGGCCTACCTGGTGAATATCCGGGTTGCTACGGGGACGACTACGATCCTCCCCGCCCCCACCACGGGGACAACCAACCTCCTCAGCCTGACAAAAGACATGCTCCTAGCTAGCATCAAAGGTCACGCTGAGAGCAGGCTCAGTTTCGTGCATAACGTCACAGAGACTGATTACGATGATGATCTAAAATCTCAACTGGAGTTAATTCGTTCATCAGTGAAGAAAAAGATTCGTACGGACAGTAATACCTTGAAAACCAAATTTTACCAAGACCAAACTGTTTGGTGCAGATGGACCTGTCCGGGACGGACAGATTTAAGAGGGGGGCAGTGTTGTAACCCTCTCAATTCTAGCACATGTAGCCCTCATATTCTAACACACGGCGCTGCACCATTGGACACCTGGACAGGTGTGTAAATAAGAGATGTGGGTGGGGGTGAAACAACAGTTGTTCCCCTCCCCCTTCTCATCTGGTGCTAGCATCAGGACGGTGCATCGAGACCAGTCACGTGACCTGAATTGAGAGGGTGGGGGATCTACTTTGGACTTTAGATATAAGCAGTGAGCAGAGAAAAAGTGGACAGTCCGTGACTTAGCATTTTTAGGAAGTTATTCGGAGAACAACGAGTTCGTTACCTGAAGGTAACACGTTCGACTCGCTTGTCGCCTGTAGTGACTTTTCTAAGTGGATTAGCTTAGTAGTTGTAGATTTAAATGTAAAGTGAATTTGTAGTAATAAATAAAGTACCAGTCTAGAGTTATATTGAACCCACGTGTCCTGTGTGTCATTCATTCTGTGTGTGTATAGTAGAATACTAAAGTTACTACATTGGTGTCAGAAGTGGGATCATTCTTAGAATGGCAAGTAGAACTATCCATGAAATGTTAGTTAAAGAATTAAAAATAGAACTAGAAGAGAGGGATCTTCCTACATTCGGCCTAAAAAAAGACCTAATTCATAGACTTAAAGAGGCTCTAATTGCTGAAGGAAAAGACCCTGAGACTCAGAAAATTGAAACAGAAATAAGGCCGGATGAAATAAGGGAATGGCTCAGGAAGAGTCATCCTTTGGAAAAAATAAGCACGGACATGCAGCCAGTGTTACCTGAGAATGTGGTCATCCATGAAGTGGTATCTAAGGATGTGGTCATCCATGAAGTGGTTCATGAGGATGTGGTCGTCCATGAAGTGGTACCTGAGGATGTGGTCATCCATGAAGTGGTACCTGAGAATGTGATCATCCACGACGTGATACCTGATGATGTCATCCAAAACGTGGCGCACGAGAAGGAACTAATCCAAGATGAGCCACCTGGGACGTTGGTGACCAGTGATGAGCCACCTGGGACGTTGGTGACCTGTGATGAACCACCTGAGACGTTGGTGACCTGTGATGAGCCACCTGAGACGTTGGTGACCTGTGATGAGCCACCTGAGACGTTGGTGACCTGTGATGAGCCACCTGAGACGTTGGTGACCTGTGATGAGCCACCTTAGACGTTGGTGACCTGTGATGAGCCACCTGAGACGTTGGTGACTTGTGGTGAGCCACCTGAGACGTTGGTGACCTGTGATGAGCCACCTGAGACGTTGGTGACCTGTGATGAGCCACCTGAGACGTTGGTGACCTGTGATGAGCCACCCAAGACGTTGGCGACCCATGAAAAGCCACCTGATGAGTTGACGACCCATGAAGAGCCTGGTGCTAGCATCAGGACGGTGCATCGAGACCAGTCACGTGACCTGAATTGAGAGGGTGGGGGATCTACTTTGGACTTTAGATATAAGCAGTGAGCAGAGAAAAAGTGGACAGTCCGTGACTTAGCATTTTTAGGAAGTTATTCGGAGAACAACGAGTTCGTTACCTGAAGGTAACACGTTCGACTCGCTTGTCGCCTGTAGTGACTTTTCTAAGTGGATTAGCTTAGTAGTTGTAGATTTAAATGTAAAGTGAATTTGTAGTAATAAATAAAGTACCAGTCTAGAGTTATATTGAACCCACGTGTCCTGTGTGTCATTCATTCTGTGTGTGTATAGTAGAATATTAAAGTTACTACAATATATATATATAAATGGAGAACATGGTTCTCACACATTGGTTAGAGAGAGAGAGTCAACTAACATTCCGAGAAACAAATAAATCACCAGACTGCCACGGACTTATGACACCCCCTCCCCGCATTCCATCTTTTTTCCCTACCTGAGTTAATTGCTTTAGGTCAGCACAGGTATCACGTCTGGATAACAGAGTGTCCGTGCCTTTCCATTTAATCTGATACCTTTTCTGTTCATGGAATTTAATGTTATTTATAGCACCCACACCTGTGTTTGACAAACTGACTCTGATTTATGTGGGGCCCAATAATATAAAGTAGATTTGGAGAGAGAGCAGGGAATGGGGCTGAGGCAGGCGTAGGGAGTGGACGTGAGATATAACGAATTCCACTGTAGCCTACTATTATTCTGTCAGTTATTCAGAGAATAATTTTAGTACTAAACGACAGCAGTAGAAATATATATAGAAGGCGTTAGAGACTACTGGATTATGTTATGTTATGAACTTTTGATGAAAAGATTTTATGTTGTAAAATAAACATTGGCATACAAAGCCTGCATTCGACTCTTCTGTTGTTTGGTACATCATCATTGTAACCAAAAATAAACCCAACCCGCAACATGAAACGTATATATATAAGTGTATGTGTATGTATGTGTGTGTATTTACTTTAGGGGTACACTGGAATCCGATTCCGGTTCCTGATAAACCGGATTCTGGCAGTTTTGATAAATCCGGCTCCGATTCAGGTTTCTATTAAAATGTGTCGGATGTAAGCCGGATTTCTTTGTTGTTTGAACGTTTGGTGTAATAATTTTTGGCGCAACATAATTTAGATAATTTAGTAGGAATCCGTACATCTCATAAGATGATGGTTAGTCATCAGGCGTGTTTTTGATGGCAGAATTTGGAATGACTCAGCAGACCGATACTGGATCGACAGACTCTACCGCAGTGACCACAGTTGAAGATGGATGTAGGGTTGAGGGCCTGTTTCTACTGTGTAATCTTCCTTTTTTGTCTTTTTTTTCCAGCTGTTGGTTGCGTAGTTGTTCTCCATGTATGATTCATTTGTGAACGGCCTGTCGCCACCCGCTCCGGCCGTCGACGAGCTGTTCCCAATCGCCGAGGCTGTTGCAAGTCAATTTGAGGTCGAGTTTGCGAACATCCTCGAAGCGCAGTTTCGGGTGACTAACGGGGCAATGCCCCGTGGCCAGCTCGCCGTATAGGATGTCCTTTGGTATGCGACCATCTTTTATTCGATGTACATGACCCATCCATCGTAGACGTCTTTGACACAGAAGGAGGTGTATGCTCAGTGAGCTGGCTTGTTTGAGAGCGGCAGTGTTGGTGATTTTGTCTTGCCATCTGATGCCAAGGATGCGTCGGAGACAGCAAAGATTGAAGCTCTCGAGACGATTTTCCTGTTTGGTATAGGTAGTCCAGGCTTTGCTGCCATTCAGTAGAGTGCTGATAACACATGCCTGGTATACTTTGAACTTGGTGTTCAGTTTCAATTGGTTGTTGGACCATACAAGTTTGCTTATTCTGGCCATAACGCTGGCTGCTTTGGAAAGCCTCTTGTCAATCTCGTCATCCAGGGACAAACTGCTGGTGATGGTGGAGCCCAGGTATGTGAACTTGTCGGTGACCTCCAGAACTTCGTTGTCGATGGAGATTGAGGGTGGAGCTGGGATGTCTTTACCCATGACGTTGGTTTTCTTGATGCTGATTGTCAGTCCGAATTATCTGCATGCTTGAGCGAAGCGATCCATCAGCAGCTGTAGGTGTTCCTCTGTGTGTGCCGTCAGGGCCGCGTCATCAGCATGTCTCTGATAAGGATAGTGCGAATCTTGGTTTTCGCTCTTAGGCGGGCCATGTTCATCAGCTTCCCGTCACTTCTGGTGTGTAGGTAGACACCTTCGGCAGAGTCCTTAAATGCAAAATTCAGCATCATAGAGAATAATATGTCGAATAGAGTAGGCGCTAGAACACAGCACTATACAATTATAGTTAAACAATAGCTTCCTTTCTTTCCTGCATTTTCAAAAATACAATAACGTCGAATGCTTTTAGTTCTATATGTAAGTAAAACTAAATTAAAATGGAAGATTTGAATCGTATTTTGTCTAGTAATACGACACCTTATCTTTCGCTACTTTCTATTCCATGTTTTCTATAAACTATATTTAGCTATAAAAGTTTAACTTCTTTAAAGAGCAGACAACGATTTATTATTGGGTGTTTACAGTTTAAAAATAGTTCAATAATTTATTTTTCTAAACATTTTTTAATTTACTTAATTTTGTCACAATTTGAATAAAATTTCTCGCGTCAATTAAAGTGATATTGATTTTGATTTAAAATGCATTTTATTTTGCGTTTAAATGGGAAATAGATAATGATTTAAAGGAAAGTATGAATGAAATAACAAGGCTTGGTGCAGCCCCGTGGCGTGGAAATTCTACAGGGGGGGCAGATATTCTACAGCAGGGGCCAGGCAATAGCAGTGGGGCGAGTAATACATTTTACTAATTAGAACACATAATAGAAATCAAGTTAAATTAGGTAATTTTTAAAACAAAGAACCTGTTATTTTGACGGAGTTATCATTCTGAACTAAAGATTGGGGAAGGGGTTTTAGTCACAGTCTTCAAGATCTAAATGGTTAATACTGTTTTTTTTGCTATCTAGAACTTAAAAATTAAATTTTTATTCTATTTTTCATTCTTATAATTTTTTTCTTTTAGGCGAGCATTACTTCTTCGTTTGGAAGAGTTACTATTTTATTCGGTAAAATCCGGTTCTTGTTCCAATTCCGGCAGGATTCAAATATTAAATCCGTTCTAAAAATTACAATCCGGTAGGTCTACAGCCCTAATTTACATTCATACGCAAACACTTATATGCATACACATACACATACACACACACACACATATATATATATATATATATATATATATATATATATATATATACATATATATATATATTTCACAATATATAAGGAAAGCGTGTAAGAAATTAAGACAGAAAGAAGCCAAATTTAACTTACCTCTGTGCTGCAAAATGGCAGAAAGAAAAATTATATAATTTGATTTGTATTACAATGTTTCTTTTTAATTTGAACATTGAGATAATTAATTATAATTTAAACTAATAATCCAAAGTTATTAGCTTTGACGGGTATAACTTAATTTGTGATGAAAAAACGTATGTCATTGCCTATCGAATGACTCCCCAGTGGGCGGATATGGGAAACCTCGCCAGATTTTGTGAGTGCCGATAAAATAAGACTTGCTTGTAATTACATCTGGTGACCTCCATTTTTCTTTGTGTATTCTTTTGTGTGAAAACTTAGTGCTACTAATGCTCATGACTTTTGCCATATGCGAAATCATGTAGACATATTCCATTATCGTTGTTTTTTTTTTCCTGTATGCTGCAGCTTCCCCCCTGTCAGTTCTTGAAAAGCATCACACCTGGTCCAGTTGTACTACCCCCTATGACTTTTTGAAAAATTTGCACATATCATCTCAAGTATATTATGTCTGCACTGTAACCAAATCAGCGTCTTATTCAATTTCTTTTCAAGACTAGCACATGTTCCATTGATGCGGCCTGTCTTTGCCCCAGTTGTGTTGAACGACATGGAAGAGATATTTTCTGTCAATCGCCTATCGTTTAAAATATTTGCAACCGACTTTGTAACAAGATTTCATGTATCTTGTTTTAAATTTGGCGCACACAAAAGCTTCTCAACGCCTAATCTAGAGACGAGGATAGCGACACGGTCTTCCTTCTCTGGACTGCCATCCATTGAATGAAGTAAATTTTCATCCAAATAGACTAACTGATTTTTATATACGCTGTTTTTTTATTGATATTTTTTCTGGCTCTTTGCACGCTACTCCTTGACAAAGCAATATCCTTTGCTTCTGCATCACCAACTCTCGTCACAGCAAGGATTTGAACTGCCAATCTATGACTTATTACATTGCGATCTAGAGAAGATAATATACATATAATATACATTGCCATCTGGGATGGCGAATACGATTATATTTAGGGCAATACAGTGTCAATTGCAAAACCAATTAAAATATAATTTCTGATCGAGTAAAAAATAAAGTAAATTATAATGAATTTAGGCATACATAAACATTTATTTTCAGTGAAAACTAAATACACCGTGTTTATATATCTGATAAAAACTGTGTTTTTTTTTAATGTAATATTTAAATACAGTAACAAATTTTAAAAAAAAATCGTCACACGATGCAAGTAATTTTTTTTAAAGTATCATTACTAAATAAATAAGTGTTGGTTATATTTTTCTCCTGCTATAAATCATTTGTTCTGTACTCACTATTCTAATGTTATCAAAGATATTTTATTTTACTATTTCTTTTATCTATAGAATTCTCTTTTCTACTTGGTAATGCAGGATCAACTTTTTAGAAAATACTTCAAATATTCTATTAAAAAATTTTCAAAGTCTTTCAAAATCCAATTTAATTTCTATTTTAAGCTATTAGTTTAAATTTTCAAAAAAAAAGGTTGATATTAAATGAATATGTTATGAAGGTCAGTCAGGGGACATGCATTCAAGGGAATTGACCTATCACCAATAATGGGCGTATTCAAGAGGGGTAAGGAGTCAAAGGGGGCATTTCTTACCCCTACTTTTTACAAAAAAATCCTGAAAGTTTATTTGCCCGCCCCCACATTTTGGAAAAAAAAATTCCTGAAAGTCTATTACATTAAAGAACAGGTACATATATAAAGCATAAAAAAGAATTATATTTGCAAGTATATCTTATTGCATTATTGTAATTTTCAAAAGAATAGTTTCAGTATCAAGCAGTTACTATACTAATAAAATAGAGTATACAATTATAGAATGCACTGATACAGAAATAATATTCTAATTTAAAAAAAAAATTAATTCGGAGAGTATCGCAGAATATTTGGCATGTTTTGTGATCTGTCCTTCCTGGACTGAGAGACATACCATGATCCACGGGGGATGGATCATAGGGGTTCTCTAGTCAGGAAAAAAACCCATTACTTGCGAGGGTGGTGGTACTGTGGTCAATGAGGACTATCCGAGACCGCAGTATTCACAGCTGGCGGAGGTGACGGATGTGGTCGGCACACAACACCCTTCCTCTCCGTCCCACTCAAGCACACCTGCGCAGCCTGCCATTTCGGGCTGAGGGTACAGGCACACTACACTCTCCCCTCTGTCCGAGTGGCAGGAAAAACCCCTTTCCTTGCCATTCTGGCCGATCGGCAGTACACACACCCTGCTGGTCTGGCAAGTTTGGGGATTAAAACCCATCTTTCTGCCGTCCCTGCAGATGATAGCGGGTACACTCACCCCTCCGCACTGTAGGCATGGCAGACGTGCATCAGCGCCGCCAACAGTGCTGGTGTGGTAGGCACACTACACCCTACCATGCTGGCAATGGCGGCGTTAAAAAAAAAATAATCTAATTTTAAACTATTTATTCTGGAACAAACATTGTAAACGGTTTGGTATTTGTCCAAATCGATTTATAACATTTTATTTAAATTTTTCCTTATTTTGAGATATTTCTTTTCTGCGGATACTCATCATACAAAGACCAAATAAACGATCATTACTTGACGTTGAGAGTACCCACGTTCTTACTGGTCTTAAAGTGCTAAATGACATCTCGATTGTGCATGTTGTTACTGGAAAAGTCGATTCTGTCAAATTTGCCATTTTAATAATGGGGATAATTTCTTTTATCTAAAAACTCACAAGGAGTCATTGTTTTTCCCCTTTACTAGTTTTACATTTCCATATGTCATACAAGGCTTCAATCGCCTTGATTCAATTGTCAAATGCGTAATATTCAAAAAACGATGCAAAACTAAAAGGGAAAATGCTGTTTTTTTTACACAAATACGAGTTTCCAGTTAATAGAATCAAGGTATGGTGTAAAAACAGTTATTCTAACATAATCCTTAGGCAAATCAACTTTTGCATTTTCCCTCTTCGTTTGTCTTCCACCATGTCGTGGAGGTTGAAAGTCGACACCTATGTTATCTTCAACACCTTTTGTAACTAAAAATTTCCTTATACCTCTCATCACAATTCTGTCGATCAACAGCTAATGTAGTCGAAAATACTTCAATGTATTTTTGTACTGCCAGTAAATATAAATGCACAGACGGTAATTTTTGGGACATAGCTTCTAGCTTTGATGAATATTTTTGTATAATAACTAATCAAACAACAAATGTACCCCAAACCTAACCTTTTAAGCACAAAGTAACCGATGTTCCACTTGCTTACTTTTTCCAGATTGTTCTAAATATTCCAGTTATTTAACAATTTCTGTCACTTTTTCAGCACAATTCCGCAAGCTACACAGGGCAATAGCCCAAAAAAAAAATCGACATGGGTATTTAAAATGATTTAAACTAATTTTGGTGTTCGTAGTCCGAATATCACATTGATTTTAGTCTGTCAGGTCAATTTCTTCAGATACAGCCATAGATCTACCTGACGAGCTCTACGTATTCTAATATCAGGGGTTTTAAGTTTAATCATATCTGTAAATTAGCTGCATAAAAATAGCAGCAAAATAATCACAATTATAAAATCAGAGATAATTATATTTAATTTAAAAATCATCAATCTGGATTTTCACTTAATTATTTAATGCATCAGCACTTGATTGGGCATATTCTCCAGTACCCCGACCTTCACTCTGCCCGTCGTCCGGCTGCTCACTGCAAAGAAATTCATGTACCAGTAGAAGGCATGAGTACTACATGGGTTACTTCTGCCAGAAGGAAGACCTCGTGTACTGCCGAGATGTCGCCGGTCTTCTTGATACACTCGGCGGTCCTCAATACGATCCGCGAGATTGACGACTATTTATTGCCAGGTGCAAGCGCTCTTTTAAGTGTGTACTTCTCCACAACGGGAGCCAGTTCGCCTCAATCCCTCTTGCGCACTCCACAACTTTGAAGAGAAATATGAAGCAGTGAAGTATGTGCTCGACAAAATCTAATATGAGCAGCACCAATAGATCATCTGCGTCGACTTGAAGATGGTGAACTTTCTACTTGGTCAGCAGTCCAAATTCACGAATTGCCCATGCTTTATATGTATGTGGGACAGTTGCGACAGAGCCCAACACTATGTAAAGAAAGAGTGGCCGGCGCGAGAGCAGATAGTACCTGGGGCGAGAAACATCAAAAAAGAACCTATTGTTTACCGGGAGAAGATATTGATCACACAGCTATGAAAGAGTTTACGCGCGCTCTGGATAAGGATGGGAGGTGCTTCAACTACATGTGCCGAGCATTTGCTAATCTGACCATTGAGAAGCTGAAGACCTGCATATTCGAGGGCCCACAGATACGTAAGCTCATAAAGGACACAGAGTTCCAAAACTCCACGAACACGCTAGAGTGCGCCGCCTGGAAATCGTTTGTGCAGGTGGTGAACAATTTTTTGGGGAGCACGAAGGCAGCAAACCACGCCTTACTTATTAGCAGCATGAGAGGACTTCCAACAACTCGGGTGTTTGATGAGTATAAAGATGCACCTTCTGTTCTCACACAAGGATAATTTTCCTGAAAACCTTGGGGCGATGAGCAGGGAGAAAGGTTCCATCAGGACATCCGCCAAATGGAGGAAAGTTACCAGGGGAGTTGGGACGCAGTCATGCTGGCGGACTACTGCTGGTCGCTGAAGAGAGACAACCCACCAGCTGCTCACACACGGAAATCGAAGAAACGCTGATTTATGCTTTGATCTCTGAACTTTTGTTTCATGGAACGCTCATTGTTATACTAAAATTATGTAAATTATGCTTATCAAATTTATATATGAATACAATCTAAATGAAATTGAAAACGTTGACTTTTATTTCATGAGTAAAACGGAAAAAAAATCGTCAGGGATTTATCAGCTGATGATCCGCAAAAATGTGGTTTTTTTTTTCCAAAAAAAAAAAGAGTTTTTAACAATTTTCTGCAGCTAAAATTCCTGAGCTGATTGAGCAAAACTAAGGTCATTTTCGTACTCAGGGCAGACAATTTAGTCTAATTCAGAAGGAAAATCTGAAACGATTTTCAAAATATATTTTTTTGTTACCCAGTGTTATATTTATGTGTCCATCTAGTTTCACATAGCAAAGGTACATTTGGAATTAGTTTTCTTAGCTGATTAATTTCTCAGAAAAACACTATAATTGACTTACTTTTTCCTATTGTGTTTTGTAGAGCATTTTTTAAATCGTTAACGACAAGATTTAATTTATATAAACTGCAATGTACAAATGCTGCTTTTGGGTCTTTTTTCGAATTATTGCTTGGACTCCTCCTTCTTTACCTGCCATTGTAGAACACCCGTCTTATCCTTAACCAACACGCTTTGTCAAATCTAATCCCAATTCTATTTGTTACGGGCTCTTTTGTAGATAATAAACACACAGTGAAACACACAGGTATATCAACAGATAAATCAACGCTTATTGATTTGAAATATAAACTAAATGAACTTTATTTAAGCTACTCGTGACTGCACGACTATCTCATACACACTCTAATCCAACACTCCATCTATAAAACTACATCTCTGTCCAAACTCCAATCTAACACTAATACAACACTGACTTAAAAACTAACTTAAAACTTCTGGTCCCCGATCTGGTGGGTGGGGGATAGGGGGGAGGGGTGTTTCGGACAGTAGGGCTTTGATCTCGGGAGGAGATCGGGGCGATGCGTTACGCACATCAAAGCCTGACTCGGAGGTTTGACCAGAGTCCAGTGGTGCTTTGATTTCGGGAGAAGAATAGGGGGCGGGGCGTTACGGACATAAAAGCCTGACAATAGGGCTTTGATTTCGGTCACTTTAACTGTGCTACGCTGACCACAGGGGTGGCGATGGGGGGAACATAATATGGGGCACTGTGGTGGGGGGGTTCGATCGTAACATCTCCCTCCTTGTCAGTAAGCATGATGCAATCATGCAAAATAAAATAACATCAAATTGTATATGGACAAAACCAAAACTAAAATTAACTGAAAAAATAGTACCAGTATAACTAAAAAAAAATTAAACATTTTCATACCCGTAATAAGATGATTAGCATAAAAGAGAAAAAGCAAAAGTTACATGTGGATTAATAACTATTGTGTAGGTAACAAACTTATAACATACGTTAGACTCTCAGCTCTACAACTTGTTAACCAACAAAACGTGACATGATCCTAAAACAGTTTACCTATAACAATTGTATCATTTGGTCTACAATACCGTATCTTAAGTCTTATGATCCGTAATGTCATAATATACTAGATATTTAAAATACCTCATGGCGAATAACCATCAATAAACAAAATCAATTTACTATTATAAATACATTCCGAAATTTTACATTAAAAAAAACGTTTCATAACACAGTAGATGTAATTAATTATGACAGATTAGGCGAAACAATATAAAGTGCAAAAATATATCCAAAATCTTATTAGCCTCCCATAAATAACACCAATCATTAGCTACGTAATCATGATCTATATTGAACAAAAATAACATCCAAAAGCTACCTAATGCATTAACCCATTATAAATCTTCTAAAACGAACAGGCATCTTTTGACAGAGGGGGAAACAACAAGACAAGAGATAATAAAAAAAATTACAACATAAAGGTATTAAATTAATGAAACTCATGTATATTTGCAGGGCGAGATAACATCTGTCAACAAAATGTCTAACTGGTAACAATATATTTACAAACGGCATAATTGTCAGTGATTAGACACTCAATGCCAGCAAAAACAAAATCGTATACAATGTTAAATTAATCGGTGGCTTTACAGTCATGTGACAATCATTAGTTATCACCCAACATCACTATAGTGAGATAATATCTCTGTCTTATGAATAATTAGAACACAAAAATTATTATGTAAAACCTAGGATGGCAATATTAAGTAGGCCTACTCATGAAAATATACCCAATCCATTACAGTTGCCCTTACACAGCAATTAAAATATAACCGTAGGAGTAATGCGAAAAGAATTAGTATAACCTCATAACTATCTTTAACACTAATCAATTACTATTTAGCCATATTTAGCATCGAAATATTATTGAACAAACTAAGTAATAAGCCAATTTTACCTTTTTTCAACAACAATTAAACTGGCCAATTAAAAAAAATATAACAAAACCACATATTCACCAATATACATAGGCCTAATCAAAATCATAAAAAAAGCGAACATGTTATTTAATTAGAACCATTAACCAATACTGGTACATATGAAATAATGAGGTCATGAGGTACAGAATCAATCTATTTTATCATATGCTCCCGCCAGTTGCAATCTAAATCCCTCTCCCTGCATCCAAAGAACCCATACTTTGATGGTCTCTTTTGATGGAAATTATTATGAAACTCATTATTTTTAGGTCTAGACTTCAGAGTACAGTAATGATCTTGGTAATGGGGCCTAGAGCCTGACGCTACCCTACTGCTACTATATCTGTCTTCGTGAACACGTCTGTTATAAAACCTGACGTTATTAATGTCATAGCCTCTCCTACCCTCATTATATTGTGGGTCATATCTACCACTACACCGAAAAACATTTTTATCACCCTGCCTAGGCTGTGCGATCATTGCCATACTATTCACACGATTCCCATTCACGCAACATTGCTCTCTCACATCAAACTTCCTTCTAATTCTATACTCACACTCACATTTGCGCTGCCTAAATTGCTCTACGGGTATGTTACGATTATAACTGTTGTTCTTCCTTACAACTATTATTCTACGAGTCTGATACTCAGGTTTAAATCTCCTTCTCTGCCATTGATCACATTCTTCCACTAACTGACTTAGACCAGCTACAGGTTTATTGAAACGCACAGGAAAAGTTGGTTTTGTTGTGGTGTTTTCCCTAAATGGTCACTTTGTATACAAACAGGATCTGAACCTGGACACTTCTTCTCATCACATTTCTCCAGAACTATTTCTTTATTATTACCAAAACGTTTGATCTGCTTTATGTCTTCTTTAACCACCTTTACTTGGCTAATTTCCCTTTGGGCACTATTGATCTCGACTAAAGTTTCCACAATGCCGATTCTATCTATCACGACCTTCAACCCCTCTTCAATTTTAGGCTGTGATGCGGCGATCACATCAATTAATTCTAGTTTATCAACAATCCTATTTACCATATTTTCTAGTGCTATCACTCTATGTGGTAAACGTTCTACCGACGCATTGGAGCTCGCGTATTGGTTCATATTTGCCTCTAATGCTTCTATTTTGCACTTAAGAAATTTATTTTCGTCTCTTAACTTTTTTATTTTCCTCCCTAAGATTTCACTTTCTAACTGTGCCTTAGTCATTTCGGCTCTAAGTTTTCGCACGGCCATCTCTTCCCGCCTTCCTTCCCTCTCTTTTTCCTCTCTTTCTCTCTCAGTTACCCAGGCTTTTAACTCTTTGCCAGTATACCCAAGGTCCTTACCCATCTCAATTAAAGCTGTTAAGGTTGCCATGGCACTGTAAACACTATTCACCAGCAAATAGAAATAAGTAAAAATAAATTTTAAAAATTTAGCAGAAGAAAATCACCATTGCTAATTAAAATCAATAGTGAAATAAAACCAATGAACTTAAATAAATGTTATAGCTGTTCCAGGTAAACCCTATTTTAACCTCCACTGCATTTAACAAAAACGAAATACAGAATTTTACCAGGAACAGTGAACAATTAAGTTACATTAAAACAATCTTACAAAAAATTCTAAATAAATACAACTAATATTGACCTGATAAAATTACTCAAAGGAAAGAAGATAGCACCAAAAAAAAAACCAAGGTATACTAAATCAGCAGGGCTAAGTACCTAAATAATGGAAATTGAATAATAATAATAATTAACCTCAGTAAAATTGTTTTAGTTGTTCCAAGTGGACCCTATTTAAACCTCCACTGTATTCGAATCAATACAGAATTCCACTAGGAACAACAAACAAAGTACATTAGTAGGTTACAATTAATTTTTCAAAAAATTAATACAAGATGTAAAGTTTTAAACTTAGCTGCAACTTCCAGATCCTCTTGCAGAATTGATGACATTAATATAGTTCCATTCGAATTTTAACTCTAATGTTATTAGTTTCTGATTTATTTTATTGTTCTTTTTAATTAAAATAATATTGTCAATAATCCAATATTGTAACTGTACCACCGTAAATACCAGTCTTGAGACTCAATCGGATCCGTAATACACACAGTTAGCTCACTATATAACAATTAGTTTCCTCTGCAACATCAGCTAAGTCAGCAACCTCAGATACGTCGGCAGCATCAAATACGTCGGCAGCATCAACATCAAACCGCAATGACGTGCAATATAGCAGTAAATAATATACGTACTATAAATTGCAGTAAAAGTATAGTACTATGCGACTAATTCATTAATTAGACAGTAACCTCATCTCAACAACAATCTCGGTTACACATTAGCATCATCAACAGCAACCTCTGTTACATATAAACATCAGCTCAACAGCAATCTCTGTTACATATCAACATCAGTTTAAAGGCAAAAATGAACTATTCAAAACGTCGACAAGACCAGTACTTAAACTGCAGCCTACTCAGAAACAATAACTTCTATCACAGAACAGTTCAAATGGTCGACAGCAGCATTACAAGTTAAACATTATTATGTCCGTAGCTCACTTATAATCCACAGAAGAAAATACTCACAACGTCGTTTGCATTGATAGCAATTTTCACAATTTTCCTTTAATCCGCAGTCACGAGTTCACGTCGGAGGTGCCATAAATGTTACGGGCTCTTTTGTAGATAATAAACACACAGTGAAACACACAGGTATATCAACAGATAAATCAACGCTTATTGATTTGAAATATAAACTAAATGAACTTTATTTAAGCTACTCGTGACTGCACGACTATCTCATACACACTCTAATCCAACACTCCATCTATAAAACTACATCTCTGTCCAAACTCCAATCTAACACTAATACAACACTGACTTAAAAACTAACTTAAAACTTCTGGTCCCCGATCTGGTGGGTGGGGGATAGGGGGGAGGGGTGTTTCGGACAGTAGGGCTTTGATCTCGGGAGGAGATCGGGGCGATGCGTTACGCACATCAAAGCCTGACTCGGAGGTTTGACCAGAGTCCAGTGGTGCTTTGATTTCGGGAGAAGAATAGGGGGCGGGGCGTTACGGACATAAAAGCCTGACAATAGGGCTTTGATTTCGGTCACTTTAACTGTGCTACGCTGACCACAGGGGTGGCGATGGGGGGAACATAATATGGGGCACTGTGGTGATCGTAACACTATTGAATTTGAAATGATGGTGTTATCCGACAACTGTAACACCAAGTGACATCTGCTCAATGCCTGAATATATGTTGTCTCGTCGGCACATAATTTTAAAAATTTTTTCGATCATAGAGTTTTGTGTAGTTGTGAGATGTACTTAGCACTACAAGAACCAATTGACAAAAGGATTACCTTGAACTTCATCTCCAGATTCAACACGAAACTCTAACTGGTCGTAAACATTATCAGAATGTGATTCTTTTGGACGACGTGCCAAATTATACATGCCGCAAAAAAGGATTTTAGAAATGGTGGGACCCAGTTTGTTAATTTTCTTGAATTTGTCTTCGATATGATGGGTTCAACTGCTCTATTGAAACTGCTTGCATACGTAATATGAGCATTAGTGCTATGTGCTTTGCATGTGGCTACGTACATCTTCGATGAAATCTTTAAATTGTGTGCATGGTTTGATGACAAATGCCCCCTGAACTCCTGGAATTACCTTTTGAGGAAACAACACGCACAATTTGCAAAAGCCACCTTTTAACATTTGCGATTGTACAACCCACGATAAATAGTCTGATAACAAAAAATATCTAAAATTTCTGTTTCCACCATAGTCAGCTTTAAAAATCATACTTTTTATCAGGGGTCCAACAATCAAGAATCAGCAGCTAATTCAACTCATTTAAAAGGTTGTATGTCAAGACATACCTTCCTATATCCCATTTAGGAAATGAAGAAGTGACAGCGACAATCAAATAAGAAATAGTTGTTTCAGTTGTGTCTGACTGTTGAACTTGTACTGTTGTCCTCAATAATATGATAATTCAGATGCTGCAGACGCCCTAAAATCTTCTAATAACGGCTTTTCGAGCATCGCGATTGCTCTCCTTTTCGTTTTATTGAGTCTGTACAACAATTTCTGATACCCATCTTTTTTATATTAATTTAGGATAAATTTAAAAACTCACTCAGTGGCAGAGGATTATAAACTAACAAGAGTTGCCAGATTAAAAAAAAATCTAAATGTCAAAAAATGTTCGAAGGACAAATCAAGCGACAGAATGCAAGTAAAAAAAATATAAATTAAAATTGGAACATGCTTGTGCTTTCAGTCAAAATGTTTCAATTTTCAAATACATTTATTTATGTCAGAATAAATAATTAATGATATACCTAACTTGGATTTAATTAAGAAATATACATGTATGAC
Source organism: Bulinus truncatus (assembly GCA_021962125.1). NCBI lineage: Eukaryota > Metazoa > Mollusca > Gastropoda > Planorbidae > Bulinus > Bulinus truncatus. Next base: position 473,495 of record JAGDYQ010000340.1, read on the forward strand.
ATTTTCAGATAAAATAAACACCTTTTTTTTGCCCCCCTCTGCGAAAATTCCTAGCGACGCCAATGTCACCAATCAGTCGGGAGACACTTTGTTTTAAAATATTTTATAAACTTTTTTCTATGGAATAATCTTGTTTTTCATTAAAAGATACAATTTTACATTAGTTTTATCAATTTTGTTAATTATGGTACATATTATGTTAAGTGTAGACCTCCTTTTTTATTATTGAATATGGAATATGGACATTATTTATAAAACCTAAACGGACAGAACGGACAAACAATTTAAGTTTTAAATAGTTTTTTTTTATATTAAATTTTATTAAATTATGTATATATGGCTTTAACTTTTAGGGTCACATATATGTCACCTAACTGACCTGTCACGTCTTAGCGTCCATTTGGCGATATATTTATATATTTGTATAGTGTTACGGATCCTTTTAATGATGATGCTTGTAGAGGGTGTAATAAATCAGACAACACAAATCACGAAGTTAACTCCAGTGAAGTAACATCAAACAATCATTTAATACTTGAACATGAACTGACATAAAGGTAGAATCAGGAGGAGTACAAAAGCAAACTGTAAATATGCATCCATCTACATAGATGCCCACAGCTAGACTCTGCTAGAACATGCATCCGCATCCTATGATGCACAGAGCTCGACTGATTATAAAACAAAGCATGTGCTCCCAACTGTCGGTTAATATACGTCATTTGTACCAAATGACGTATACACTAAAGCTCCCAATATTTACACTCAAGACGGCGGAATGACGCCATGGATACTGCGGTGGGCGGAGCCTAGCGAATTGCGTCATCAAACTTAGACTATATTATTTCTTCACATATAGCTTAACATATTACTCATGTTAAAAATATTTCGAATGAGAAAACAGCTTTTAATTATTCTAATTATTATATAAAACCATAATAAAGAATAATTATTGCTCTGTGATGTAGTCGACACGATGGCTTTGATTTAATAATGCTGTTGGCCGTCTTGAGAAACTTTGAAATAAAACAGAAGGCACGTGTCGACAAGTCCGTGCGTCTTTTACATTACATCGCCACTGCTTTTTATCTCTTAGTAGAGTATAATTAAATTAAAGACTCCACGCTAGTATCTTCTACAAAAAAGCTTTTATAAAATAAACACACTTTAGTAAAGGCAGGTAATCTCTTAATAAGAAGAGGTATTCCCATACAATAATACAAAATGTAGAGGCAAATAACGGTTATAATTAGTGATATAAAATTAGGGAGGTCAACAATAGACATTTTAACATGTCTTTCAATGCTGCGTAATTTTAGGTCCACATTTTGTTGTATTTGTTGTGTTGTATACTATCATAAGTTACCAGTAATAAGGGAACACGTTTATTGGGTACTCACTAATAAAAGAACACGTTAGTAATTATGGTTAACCAATTTATTTACATAGAAATCCAAAACATGAATAGTGAATAATTTCAAATATCCAGATCTCCACACCAAACCTAAGCTACATAATCGATAGACTTTTTAAATATGATCTCCAATTACAACTTAGCATTCTAAACACTGACTTACTTAAAAAAAAAACCACTAACACTTCTCTGTAACTTTCCACTTCACTAACTGAAAATTCATGATCTTACCGAAACACTGTCTGTCACGGGTTGTGAGTAGTTGGGCGACTTGGGTTTCTCGGTGATAATGGTCAACGTAAGAAAGAGAAACAACTAGAGAGAGAGAAAGAGATAACTTGCTTATTCACTTTGGCTTGAATTACTTTTTTTGTACATTTGTTAGCTACCAGACCCTTGTTTAGGGCTGCTGCCTTTGTATAAAAACGTTGTACATTTTATTATTCAATACTTGTTTGTTGCATCTTCAGTTATACGTTATATCATCTATAAAGCTCTGTGGCAGAGGAAAAATACAATTACGAGTCCAAAAAGTCAGCGACTCATACTCTAAAGCAACAGGCCTAATGATTCCGTTAAGAGACCTTGACACTGTTTACTATTTTTTTTACTTTCCTCTGCCTTCTGTACTTTTTTCCACTATGCTGAGTACATTTTCACTCTAAAAAATCTAGAAAATTCTCTATTCAACCATCTTCACCTATACATAACTATCCTAACACATTGCCTATAATGTCACCTCCCCCATTTTCTTAATAAAATGGTATACATTTTCATCCAATATAAGTGATACACTTTAGCTTTCATGACATGTATACGACATATCATAATGATCATTAATACAAACAAATATTAATATACAAAGTAATACCTCCTGTGTATCTGTCGAATTTTTAAAATGAGTTTTAGTCTCATTAAGCCAATACTATTAATAAAAGCAGCTTTTATAGAAATACAATGTAAAATGTACCATTCTTCTTTTTTATTCAGTACTTCCTCTCCAGTACTGTAATTTTTTTTTTCTGCAGTTGTCAACTTGTGACATCCTGTTTTTACTTGTACCGGGAGAACCTGCTAGAAGATTTTTTTGTTAAGAGGAGCCGGTTCAAGTTGTGTTATCCGGTGGTAACGTCTGTTCCCTTTCCCAATGGGATTAGACCGTATAGCGGGGATATCTGAAAGGTGTCTGTGTTTAGAGGGAAGAGTGTGATACAGCAATGCAGATTGAAGTAAAGAACTATGGGGGAGTTTGTGTCTAAGTTTTTAGTGTGGATTTCTATTAATTTTCTAATATTTCTATTAAACTTTGGGATTTCTAGAAGTTGCTGTGATTTTTTAAAGTATTTTTATAAAATTATCGTCTAGTAAACGAAACCAGCATTTTAAGCCTGTTCCATTCTGGACATAGGACGTGTTAGCGCATTTTCGTGTATCAGTGCATATGTTAGCTTTTAGTAAATATGTGTAAATTTTGGAAATGTTTATAAATTGTGTAATGCATGTATCTGAAAAAAAATATTAAAAAGACGTTTCTATATATATATTTGAAAAAAATATTTTCTCTTAAATCTAACTACAAGTGGTTTGTGGTCGCTGAAATAGGACTCATAATTGAAACATTCTAAATTGTAGTCATATATTCGTCCGAAAACTCCGTCAATTGTTGTTTGATAAATTGTTGTTGCCAATCTTGTTTCACTTCCTTTCAATAACTCATTCATTTGGTGCGCGCCACAGCGTATAAGGTGTAGAATTCGGCCATAAAAATGACATAATTATTTATATAGCTTATATAGTAAAAAAACGGTAAAAAACACTAATACCAGCCCTCAGAGCTCAGATCGCGAAACAGACTTTTGATGCAGGAATGGCAGGCCATATTTTTTAACATCAACTACAATTTAATAAAAGGACCTTTGCAATATGTATATTGTTCTCAATAGCTAATTGTGCAATTTTTATAGAATACTCATGCTTCCTAAGTAGTTTACACTTTTTGGTCTACCATGCTGTTTATTTTCTGTTTTCTCTGCCGTCCAGGCTGTCTGTCATCATTTCTACATTCTCTTACAAACTTTGTCATCTGTATCTCTACTAGTCTTATCTCTCTAAAAGCTTTAGATATGCGTCATAGTTATCATCCATTGTTAATTTAGGATTTCCCAATATTCAGTGAAGATACGTTCAAATTTTAATATATCCTGACTGTCACAACCAGTAGGAACAACTCGTGGTCTAGGGGTACATTGGCGAGTGGTTCACCCAGGTCCCTGTAGGTTGGACATACACAATTTATATTTATATATATATATATATATATATATATATATATATATGTAGATAAATATATAACATATACCAATCAATGACTCTAGTTAAATATTCAAACAAATAAGTTTAATTCCACTTATACATTACTATACAGGACATATAATAATTATGTGTCAATTTCCACCATCGATTCCGTTAAATTTATACATCATAGAAACAATAGTATTGACATACACAAGACTATATTCTAAAACATCAGCTATTACATTATTTCATCCAGTGATCTCTCCAGACTTGGCCGGCTAGATCTTATCTCCCTCCAGGATGGCTACGTGTCCGTCAACTCAGGCCTGTTAAGATGCACTTCAGGCCGGGCCCTTCTCGCTGACTAAGTACTATTCGGATAGGTTACAGTCGACTCAGGGCTGTCAATGCGCACTTCCCAATGACTAAGCACTATTCCGACAGGTTAAGTTCAATTCAGGGCCTACACGTAACAAACAACATAATGACATAACTTCACAATGCTATTTTTTTAGTACTACCTTATACAACGTATTGATCTACACTACACAGTCTACCTTCCACACTCATACCAAACATCATGTCTGTGAATAATCCTATTACATGGCAAAGGACGAATGGAACATAAAAGTCCCCAAACTATGCGCTGCCCGTCACTTGCAGCTGTCCACTACCAGAGCACACACAAGTTTCGTTTTACCCCAGCGCACAACAATGTACACACCCTTCCAAACATACACGCCGACCTGAACTCGTTCACCTACTCTATGCTATCTTGACACTGACCACTCTCAATGCTGACACCACTGTCAAATTTGAGTTATTGAGGGTTAAGATTTAGCTGTATTAATTGTGATATATACTATCAATAGGTCCCAGTAGAATGGACAATTACTTTCAAGTATGCTCACAAATCACAGAAAATATCACCAGTCGTGGTCTTCAATTTACTAATTTTTTTTGGTAAGATCCCTCATGCAGAAATAGTAGTAGCAACTGGCTCTTTTCATTATAAATTTTCCACCCTGGTAGCAACATTTATCTGCCGGGTGCTAATAATTTTTGATGTTATCTATATCAATAATTGCTATTTATCTACTTTTTTCGCTTGCTCAACAGTAGCATAAACCAAAATATTGGTATGAGCCACCGGCAAATTTATATTTGTATGAATAATATCGAACAAACCTAGAAATTTCAAAAAGCTTATTGAAAAGAACATTCTAGAGAGTACTATGTATTGAATTAGAATCAAGAATTTTCTTTACAACTTACAATTCTGTCATGTCAAGAATATACAAGAAGACTACTCAGTATAGAATACGAATAAAGAATTTTCAAGAAAACAGACGAGTTTCAACACATTTTTACACTCGTCTTAACATACTAAAATACTTCCTTTTCTATAATTTATGAATACTTTTTCATAATGTACATATGGAATTTGTTAAAAAAAGATTACATCCAAAAAACTATAGATTGCATTCAAATTATGTATGTAAAAGTAGTATTGCAATGTGATAATTAAATGGTGATAGAACATGCCTAACTATTATAAATGTCATTTTAATTTAGGATGACGGACGAATCAATGCGATGGCTTTGTGCTGGAAAACACTACACACAGATGGAAGAGCTTATTCTGAAAATTGCAAAAGTCAATAACGTTAATTCACAGAAAGCAATTGATTTGTTCAAAGCCAAACTATGTTGTAACAAAGAGGAGAATATCGTTTATTTATCTAACTCTAATGCTGCGGTAAATATACTCCTAATCATAAATTTAGTGCATAATAAATTATGATTGTCTTTAATCCTTAGTATTATATATATATATATGTATATATATATATATATATATATATATATATAAATATATATATACACACACACACACACACACACATATATATATATATATATATATATATATATATATATATATATATTCCTTTTTCTGACTTTGGGGGGACAGGCTCAGATTTGATACCATAGGGGGACATTTTAGAAAATGCTCTAAAATATTAATATCCTATCAATGATAAGTTTTGAAAAACTTTTTATAACGTATTTGATGTCTACTTTAAGATAATAGTTGTTTTTTTTTAAATAGTTGATATTAAAAGATATACGTCTTTAGTGCCACTCGGGGGACACGCCTTCAAACGCACTTTGGAGCACACGCCAGATAATTGGTCTCTCGGGGGACACGTTGTTCAACGTCGTTTAATTCAGCTATTTTGAAATATTTTGTTAAGTTTTTTCCCTAGACGCACTCATTGACATTCAAGCAATTTTTTAAATATTGTTTTTAATTAAAAAAACTTAATTTAATATTAGTTTTAATCATTTTTGTTACTAATTGTACACTTTGTTTTAAGTATAGGCCTACTTTTATTCTATTATTGAATTTTTTTTTTACTTTCAAGGAACGTTAAATAAGAACATTATTTATATAAAATAAAAAACCAAAAAAATTATGGAAACACTTTTTAATGACTTTTTGTTAATCTAATATATTTGCGACTTTGGGGAACACATATATGTCCCCTAACTGACGTCTCACATAAACGATTTGTGAAGTGCAAAATATCACTTATGTTCGTGACGTATGTTACGAGTGTGGAAAGATAACTTTATTAAAGACCATATTAAGTAATTTATATGTCTACATAAATTACGCAACATCTATATCATATAATTTTTTGCTACACGAATTATTAAGACCTTACACTATAACTTATAATGTAATTGCAGTGACGATTGTTAATAACAATTTCAAGTCAGCACATTATACAGACTTCTTAATTTAGCTATACTGTATGGTCCTATTCGTCTATATTTTATCAATGAAACGTGCAGCCTTCAATGTATTTGACCATCAGGGATTTGTTTACTTATGATTGACCTAAAATGACCTTTGAACGTTGGAATTCGTATTTAACATTGGTTAATCATTCAATGAATTTATATAAGAAATGCTCTATTGTTATGCCTTCTTGTTTTAGTAAACTATCAAAGGAAAAGTTGCAGGTTTAATTAATTGAGAAACGCTGATAAATTTGAATTACATTATTCCAGATGCCCCTTCCATGTTTCCGACCATTTATTGCTCTTCCCTGGCTAGAGCCCAAGGCAAGTGTCCAGATTGTCCAATCAATTACTTGGTATCAAGTCTACACAATATGTGGAGAGTTTACATATCAACACATTTTATAACATTTACCCTTAAAAATAAAAACTTTTAAAAGCAAAATTATAAACATAATTACAAAGGTGAGGGTTCGCAGCATACTCATTTAATTGCAAAAAAAAATATATGGAAATAAATTAATGTTTTTAAATAATATAATGAGTCTAGCCTAAAAAGAAATGATTTTATTATTGTTTCTTTTTATTCCAATAGTCTTCTTATTATTTTGCGCTCGTTGAATTTTTTGATTTAATGGTTTGTATTTTTTGGCCTTCTGGTACCTCTGAAAGTATCTTATGTGTTCTTAAAAAATCCTGAATTTCCTTTTTCCTGAAAAATAATACACATTTTTTAAGATACTGCAAGCAATTATATTAAACCTTTTTCTTAGTGACAAAACTTAACAATTCAAATTATGTTAAAAGTTAGTGTTTACTAAAAAACATAAATGTGTTTTAGTATATTGAGTTCTTGTTAGGTTGGGTGTTTGGGTGACTTAATAATGCATACTTACAAAAAGTCTAACGTATTTTAAGTTTAACAGATCACCAATCCATGACATTCAGTCGGATAGTCAAGTGTGTACAGTTTAATAATGAATCATTTTAAATGATTTACACCTGGCAGTGAACCAGGCCCGTAGCGTGCGGGGGGGAAGCTGGGGGGCCGCCCCCACCGGCGTTTTAACTGGCCCCTTCTGCTTGTTTGCTCTACTTAGTAACACTTATTTCATGCCGTCCCTGCTATTGGTCTGACCTCTGCTGTGGAATGCCAGGCCCCTGCTGTAGAATTCTCACGCTACGGGGCTGCAGTGAACCTTTTGCACCTGGTAGATTATTATAAATATAGCTTTGAAAATAGTTCATACTATTTGTGATTCTTCTTCTTTCCGGTTTACAGGAAATATGTAGAGCAGTTATATATTTGAAGCTTTAAATGTGAATATACATTATCCCTTTCTCTGATTTAAAAAATAATTTAATTACTCATAGTTCACAAATTTCAGCTACAACATGTTTATAAAAACTTACCTTTTTTTTCTTTTCCATTCTTTTTTTTTTGTTGTGAACACTGCTGAAAAGGGCTGCCACTGATTGCCTCAAACCTGTATGTTAATATATTCATGAAAGAGATTATTAGGATGCTATGCAATTTGGAATAAATTCTAAAAGGTTTATAATAATCCGTTAGAAGCTAGTTTAAACTCACTTGTATGAGATGTGTTTGTATCGACCATCAAATGGCAGTTTTCAAGCTCACTATTTGTTATTTCAGTAGCCACTAATGTATTTTTTGATAGTTCATTATTTGCTATTTCAGTAGTACTAGCTGTAGAGAGTAAAAACTAGATTACAATACAGATACAATACAGCAGCAAATACAAGTACAATGGATACAATATAGCTATAGTTGGTAAAAAAGAGAAACAGTAGATGCTTCACATAAACAATATACACTATGCATCATCAGTAGATATTATTCAGAAACAGCAGATACTATACAGCATAATAATTACAAAATAGCAACAGTACAAAAAATTTTATATAGCAGATTAGACATAAAAAAACATACAATTTAAGTCTTTTCCGTTTCGGACAAAGGACATTTTAGAGCATTTTCGTGTAAGCAGTGGCTATGGTTACGATAAATAGAGAGGGAAGTAATCATGTTGAATAACTGTTACAAAAATAAATACTGATTACGACCCTTTTATTAGCTTTTATTATTTATATTTAAAATATAAGCAAAAACGGTACTTAAAACGCCCCCTTTTTCGGCCCTCAGAGGTCAGATCGCAAACTGAACTTTTGATGTACACTTGGCAGGTCAAGACCTACAAAATGATATATACATCATGGGTCTAGGACTTATAGGGCGCTCCTTTGTTAATATAGCTTATATAGTAAAAAAACGGTACTTAATACGCCCCCTTTTTATGGCCCTCAGAGGTCAGATCGCGAAATGAACCAAAGTGTTTTCTTGGCAGGCCAAGACCTTCAAAATGATATATACATCATGGGTCTAGGACTTATGGTTGTTGAGATATAGGGTGATGGCGGACAGACAGACAGACAGACAGGCAAAACGGGGACAATAGAGCATTTTTTTTCGAAAATGCTCTAAAAACTAAAATTAAAGAAGCTTCTTTGACGTAAAAAGGTAATGTTAACTTCAAACATTCGAAGCTTTAATACATTAAAAAAATACATAGGTATATGAATGCCTACTTACCTAAAGTGTAGATTTCCTTTACTGGAAATTTGAAACACTTTTTTACTCGATAAAGGCGGAAAATTGAATCACTTAGTAAGGTAGTTTCAAAATGTTCGCTTTAAAGTATCTTTTATACTATTGTATAGTCAGCCGAATTTCCTAAACCGACCAACTGGCAACCGTTTCTTTTACGTCGTAATAAAATGAAAAAGTATAACGCCAGAACATTTCTTTCGCATAGTAGTGAAACTGTGAAATCTTCACCCTGTATCCAATTCTTTACCCGCTTTGTTGTTCGCAAAAGAAAAAACGGCGGATTGCCGGGGGGGGGGGGAGGTGGAAGGAGGGGTTAGTGAAAAGGAGTGGGGGGGAGGTAACCAGATGTCAGAATTGTTCTTCAGCATTAGATTGAACATCACCTTAACACTCTTGATGAGTTAACATAATCAAATTAATACATTTACATTCATGCATAAAATTTAAGGATACATTTTTAACTGTTACTTTACTTTTATTATTTAAAAAAGTTTTAATAATCAGATTGAAGCTAAATTAGTTTGAAAAGTTTATATCGTATTGAATAAATAAATCATTTTTATGTTACACTGTACTGATTTAATACAGTGGTCCCCAACCTGGGCTGTGGTCTGGTACAAATCTATATAAAAAAAAATTACTGGACCGAACAAGAAACATTAAATTAATATCCATATTAATATTGTGGTGTATTTCCGTCGAAATTGTGCGACTTTCTATGGAAGAGAGGCTAGCAATAATTTAATAGACACAAAATTCTAGTGGATAATATTGTGTAACGTTATGGATTGTGTATAAGAGCCTAACCACACCACCACGACGGTGCGTCAAACGCACGTTTGTCGTCCTAAACACGACAGGCCATTGTCGTGTCGTTTTTGATTAAAACACACTGCCAAGACGTGCGTTTTCTAAAGTATGCTCACTGACCTACACAGTTCAGCTAAAAATTCTCTTAAATTGACTGCACTCACCTAAACAACTTTTAGTAATTAAGTTATTTATTCATTTAACCAGGAACAGCATTATTCTAGTTCAAGGCTTCTTAAACTTTTGTAATTCACGACCCCATTTATGATTGCCAGTTTCTTGACGACCCCATACAAATATAAAAGGAAAAGAAATTAATATTTTACAAGTTAAAAGTTGTATTTTTATCTCTCTTATGGGGTCGCGACCCATAGTCTAAGAAGCCCTGTTCTAGTTCTATACTTATATATAGATATACAGTTCTAAACTTAGGAACTGGCAGGACCTGGAGGGGGCTTGACCTCTTTGGGGGCCCCTGTATTTTGACTTTCTACATCATGATATGAGATAATGTACTTAATATTTAATGTAAAAAAATGTTTGCGGGCCAGGTGGGGGCATTCGAGTTTGGAACCCCCACTCTCTCCATCCTGGTTATGCCCCTGTATATATACATACATATATATACATTAATATATATAGCCAATCTTAATTATAGAAAGAAAGCTACTATTATAGTATGATTATAGTTTCAAACTAGAGAAATGATGTACTTTTAACAACCAAATAACTTTCAGTGACAGTAACTTCGTATTTATTTAAATTATACAAATACTACTCAACTAAACACCAAATTCAGCTCTATAAGACTACTAAGAGCTAAATTAAGCCTCCCTATAGGCTACTAATATATAAAAAAGCCTGTAATCCAAAGCACTCATTGTAATCCAAACAGATTTCCTAATAAGAAATAACGGAATCTCAGATGACTTTAAATATCCTGAAAAAAAATTATAACATCTGTTCTAAAAGACATAAAACACTAAGTGTGGTATCATTGGAAAGCTTGCAACCAGCTCTATCGAATTAAACATATTAAACTTTTATATTACTGTTTAGAATTTTCTCATCGTCATCGAAGTACCTAATGACACTAGACTTATAATTAGTCTTAGTAGGCTAATTACTTGAACCGGAGTAAAAAAAAGTAGTGGTCGGGGTAACCAATTTTTTAAGAGGATGGGGGGAGGCTTTGTGGACGTGGATGAACACTGTGCTAAACTTCGAAGAGCGTGCCGACCAGTGGCGATACCCAAAAGTACTTCACTCACAATGCATTGCTACCGTCTTTCCTCTCTACACGCTACATAATGTATACACAATAGGTTTATACAGAAATAAACATACTTTTGTAAATGCTGGATAGTTTTCATTAAGAAGATTATTGTGATAAAGATTTCCTCAAACGATAATGCCAAATTGTCACAGCAAACAACATTTATAATTAGTAACCATTACACAATTAGGGAAATAAACAATACATATTCTTTAACACGTCGAAATGTTTTATAATTACATCGGTGGAAATATATTTCTCTTTATATATAGAACAATATTAATACTAAAAAGTAAATGCAAATACATATTTGGTTTCTCTTATCATGAAGGCGATAGCAAAATATTGTACCTGAGCAGCAAATAGCCTAGACACTGATCGGCTAATAACACATATTGGTTATATTACTATAATCAAGTGAGTTCTGTTTAATAGCTTATAGCAAATTCACTTCTTACACAACATGATTCGAGCGTGGTAAATTAAAAATCGAATATCATGATGATTTTTTATACTTACTTTTTCAATTACTAAATTAAAGTACACCAATAGATATTAAATAGGTTATATCAGATGACCAATGAAACATATCAACTCCGTCACTGTATTCATTCGAATAATGTACTGTATGTTAAAAGCTAAATACCAAGTTAAATTTTAAATTATAAAACTCATAGATTGTATCACTATTGTGGAGTTGGGAATATTCAAATGCTCATAGCATATTAACTTATACCACTTATCGATTCTGTCACTCAATTTGATCTTTATATGAGATACAAATTTTAAGAAAAAAGTTAACCTAACATAAGAAAATATGATTACAATCCCCTCAAGTCACCTAAACTTCCTAAGCGATTTATGTTTAGGCTGTTCGCCTTGATCGTAAAATCACTTGAATAGGATGGGGAGAGGATTCTGACAATTCTAAGATACAGTAAACCTAACATGTGGTCTGAGCCTAGCAGCCTCGTAGCGTGAAAAATCTACAGCAGGTGCCAGGCATTCTACATCAGGGGCCAGGCAATAGCAGGGGGGCAGGTAATACATTTTACTAAGTAGAACAAATAAGCAGAGGGGGTCAGACAAAACTCAGGGGCCCGGACCCCTGACCCCTCGCACGCTACGGGCCTGAAGCCTAGTAATGTTTTACAGTTTGCCCCCGTCTATACTATAACCTGGTGAGCCACGTGGCCACACGATTTATTTATTTTTAAGGGCAACAAAAAAACAACAACAACAATTTATTGCTACAAACATTTCACAATATAAATACTACTAATTAGTTGTTGTTTGCCTGTGAGTTGTTGTGTGTCTGTAAGTACCCCGCACCGATGATTTTTACGTAAAATTAAAGAATGTTTGTTTTATTGAAAAACATAAAAAGTTTTTTTTAGTAGTGGGAGGGATGCGAATCCTACATACAGCTCTAAAGTTTAGTACACAGAAATTAACAGTTTTTTAGACGCTTTTTTAGAACAGAAATGTAAAATTTCTCGTGAAACTCTTGGTCAGAAAGATTTAAGTAGTTGTAATATTTTTCTTTAAATCCCTATTATTACTCGATCTTTTTTATATTATTTATGATTTGATACTAAAAAATCTTTGTTTAGATAATCCTTTTTTTATCTAACGAAAGCCAATCATTGGTCACTGATATTATGTTAAAAAACGGTGCCCAGTATAGGGGTGGGTGGGAGATAGATAATCAGCCAGATTAAAAATAGAAGCTATCGCAGAGTTCAATGGGTGGGGGGGGGGGAGGAATGTACACTGATGTGTCAAAAGCCAAGTCGTCGTATGGTGTAATTAAACAGGATGGTCAAGGTAGCAAGTGAGTGTGCGTAGCCGTTGGGGGGAAGGGGTAGAAAATGGCTTACGTACAAACCAACCCGTGTTGCTCATTAGCGTTCTATTGCCTCTGGCTATTTGGGGAAAGAAGTGTCGGGTGGGTGGGAGTCAGCCGCAAACGAGGATTAAAGTCTTTACTATCTGTTAAGTCTCGCTTTTCATTGCCACTAACCATTACGTCATTGGAATTTTCTTTCAGATGAAAATACTTTGGTAAAGATGGTTATTTCTTAATAGTGAGTCTATCATAAAAATTCAGTTAACATATAAGTCTTTATTAAGATGCACTAAAATGTTGAAAATCATTCCTTAGATCATACATGTATTAATATAAATTATCGTTTAACCTATCATGCTGGCCAATGCCTGACGTTTTTCGGCTAGCAAACCAAAATATATACATAGTAAATAAGAGAATAATAAAATAGAACAAAAATAATATGTAAACTACTGGACTAACAAGTAAGTTACGTTCAGTACTATAACTCGACCTTCAAAAAAAAATTCTTCTATAACGATTTTTAACAAAATCTGAAACCCATCTCCAGCCTTCAATTATAATATTACTCTTTAATGAGTTTTGTTTTACAGTACTGACTGTTTTGTTTATAATTATCCTGCGACTACACTATCCGGCGTAGTCAACAATAGTTATACGCAAAAAAATGAATGAGAATATAGTTAGAGTAATAATGATACAAACACTTTATTGAAAAAAATTTCAGTAATAAAAAGAATGTATTATACTAGTATGTGTAAGGCAGTTAATTAGTATGTGTATGGTTATACTGTTTAACCGTCTTTGGCAGAATTTGGAATGTTTCATTAGTTCGGATCACTGATTATATATAATATATGGTTTGGATAGTTTGTATCTTTCAAGTGAAAAAAATATTTTATTATTCTTCAAAATCTGTTACAGCTAAACAGGCGTTAATAGTAATAATTAAATAAATGTAGCACCCAAAGTTATCAAAACAGATAGTCTTCACCAATACACAATATCGGCATATTAGATCCCGAATAGTCTTCACCAATACAAAATACAGGTACATTATATATATATATATATATATGTGTGTGTGTGTGTGTGTGTGTGTGTGTGTGTGTGTGTGCTTATGTAGGTATGTATGAAATTATTTAAATATAATAATTTGTCTTAATCATCGGCATTAACTATTATATTTATTATGTTTTTTTTTATTATTAAAAAAAATCTTTACATTTTTATTGTATTTGACGTTTGACTATAGGCAATTTTTTTTTAATTTTCTATTAAAATATCTTATTGAATCACTACTGAATATAGTAATTATTCCATTGCTATTTACAGCGTTTTATCAATACAAATATGTTAATCAATTTCAAGTATTGTCTAACATCAAACGAATTTAGCGACACATATGAAATATGAACGTGTGCCACATAACTTATTTTATCCGAAAACCGTTGGGTGCTAATGGTGCAGCAAATGAACTATGTAAAAGTATCTAAAATAAATATTTACCTCCTTTTGTACGTCCGTCTGTCTGCTACAGCTTTAGAATAAAAATCAAGTCTAAATAATTAATCATGGATTATTTTCTCTTTATCGATCAATTTAAATGGATAAAAAATGTTTTTAAATAATTTATGTGGTTCTAAATGTGGACGTTAAAGTGTACTATAAACAAGTAAAATAAGCCTGTTCCATTCTGAACACAGGACGTGTTAGCGCATTTTCGTGTTTTGTATCAGTACGTATGTTATCTTTCTGTAAATATTTATCTTAAATCTAACTACAAGTGGTTTGTGGTCACTGAAATAGGACCCACAATTTAAAATATTCTAAATTGTATTCATTTAATCGTCCAAAAACTCCGTCAATTGTTGCATAGCTCTGATAATAAGTTCCCATTACCCTAACGGGCCATCGGGGCAGATGAAGTGTAGAATTCATCTGTTTCTATAACCTCGGCATATGAGGGGGTTGTGTGGTTAGCACAACGCCAGGCCGCCTTTACTTCCCCAACTTAAATTCATGTACCCATTTAAAGCTGGATGGACTTGTGGGACGACTTTGAAACACATTTTACCTGGAAACATTCCGTATGGCTCTCACCGAGGATCGAGCCCAGGACTCTCAGGTCGACAGTCGAGTATCTACACCACTCGACTACCCGTCCAACAATCTTGTCTAAATCAAGGGAAACAACTGGTGCTAAATATAGTACACAGTAACGGAATTTGGCACCAATTTTAGATTTAAACATTCTAAATTGTAATCACTTAATCATCCGAAAACTCCGTCAATTGTTGTTTGATAAATTGTTTTAGCCAATCTTGGTGAAACTACGTGCTGCAATATTTCGCACCAAATGAATGGGTTGTTGAACGTATAAGGTGTAGAATGGGGCCAAGAAAATGACATAAATATTAATATAGCTTATATTGTAAAAAAAACAGTAAAAACACTGATGCTCAGCCTTCAGAGCCAGATTACGAAATGGACGTTTCATGCAGGAATGGAAGGTCAAGACCTACAAAACAGTATATACATCATGGGTCTAGGACTTATGGTTGCTGAGATCTGGGGTGATGACGGACAGACAAATCGGGGACAATAGCGCATTTTTTCTCGAAAATGCGCTAAAAAATAAAAATAAAAATTACAAAAAATAGCATTTAAAAATTGCTCAACGAAAACAATTTTAATAATCTCCAGCTATAAAGTGGCCGCGTTAATAAATTATGATAATAGTTTCGATCTAATAAAAAATCTTTGCAAGAATACATTATATAAATAAAATAGTAGTTGCCCATTGCAATTTTATTACATAAAATGTTTAATATGAGAATTAATAGGAACTATTAACATGGAATTCCAAGTGCATTACAAAAACTTAATAAATAGCCGGTTTGAGCAACATCATTTAGTGATCTACCTATTACATCTAAAGCATGGCTTGAAGCAATCGTGCAATCATCCAGCGAAAACATTTCCGCTGCATATGTATTGTGCGCAAATTTTGTTCTACCATCTTCTTTAATAGGAGCTATTAACACGGAATCCAAGTGCAGAATTTTTTTTTTACAGCGGCGGCGTTCCTATTCTGAAACATGCGCAGCCGAAAACCATCAAATTTCGTCATAGAGGATATCCCAAGTGCAGAACTATTTTTTTATTAATAGATAAATTGTACCATCTGGAAATCAATCTAACTACTGAATTTTAAAATATGATTTATTTGGTTAATTAGTTTTTTATTTATGCCCTCTTCCAAATTTGCAGAAATGACGTACAATTTATACGTCACAAATTACGTTTCCCCGTCAACGCTAACCAACAAAACCAAAAGCCAAACCAGATAACCGAGCCAACCAACCGATTAACCAACCCAACCAACATAACCCACCAAATAATCCAACGCAATTCAACCATACAAACCAATCCAAACTAAAAACCTATAGGTAAATATATGGGTGCTAATTTATGTCACCCGTTACGTTTTACCCTTAATTCTCTCAATGTTAAAATAAAAAACTAAACAAGTAAAATAAGCCTGTTCCATTCTGAACACAGGACGTATTAGCAATTTGTTGTTTTATGTATCAGTACGTATGTTAGCTTTCTATAAATATTTATCTTAAATCTAAATACAAGTGGTCTGTGGTCACGAAAATAGGACTCAAAATTAAAAACATTCTAAATTGTAGTCACTAATCGTCCGAAAACTCCGTCAATTGTTGCATAGCTCTGATACTTTCAATTAAATTCAGAACCCAATCTTACTATTTCATATGATGAGTGTCTTAATATATACAATTAAATATGTATGGCGAATATATCACAATCTTGTCTGAATCAAGGAAAACTACTGGTGCTAAATATAGTACATCAATTTTAGATTGAAACATTGTAAATTGTAATCATTTAATCGTCCAAAAAAATCCATTGTTACATGGTGGGTAGTCCTAATGCCAGTCCTTGCCACGAACAGATCGTTGTCTAGAAGTATGACAGTTTCATGTAGATGGTCTGGTGACAATTTTCTATTTTCAAAGCTCACGTTCAGTCAACACATACCGATTTCTTTGCTGATAAAACAAGTTTATTATGTATATATGTTGACGCCAGCTCTCCCCACATACAGCACTTCAGTTTACGCCCCGCACTCACTTTGCTATCAACCTCATACAGTTCAGGTTCCTGCCTTGCTACTGGGGTTACTCTGTGGACTCCTTCTAAGCATATCGGCCCCAAGATTGTATATCCCCTTTGTGCTTCTCAATGTAAATGTGTAAGGTTGCAGTGCTATTGCCCATCACAGAACTCGAGTGTTCTTTGGCTGGCCTTCGTTGAGAAATATTAGCTGTTGGTGGTCAACCTCGAGTGTAAATTCTACCCCATATAAGTACTCCGTAGCTTGCCTATTGACCATAAAATAGCAAGACATTCCCTTTCTATAGCTGAGTATCTCCTTTCCCTGTCTAACAGCTTTTTATTAATATACTGGACTGGAAACCTACCTTCGGAAAAGTCCTAAAGCAATATACTCCTCAGGCCCTGGTCTGAGGCGTCCGTCCGTAGAATAAATGGGCGGTTGAAGTCGGGGAATCTAAGGATTGGGTCGTTGGAAAGAAGATATTGGACCTGTTCCAACGCATTCTGACAGTTGTCAGTCCAATTGACTTTGTTAGGTCTTCCACTTTTTGTCAGGTCTGTTAGCGGTGCAGTGATTACAGATAAACTGGTGCAAACCTTCTATAACAGTTCATAAGCCCCATCACTCCCCGTAACTGTGTCTTTGTTGGTGGTGTCGCGATGCTCAATATTTGGTCAAGATTACCCCTTTAAGTTTTTAGCATGCCACCACCCAGTCAATATCCAATAAATTATAATGTATTATAGCCGAACAAGCACTTTGTAGGTTTCACTATGAGTCGTGCCTGTCTCAATCTGTCAAACACCTTGGATACAGTCTCCATGTGAGTCTTCCAGAAGTCTGTGAAGACAAGTATAATCCCTTTAATAGTTCCCTCATCAGCCTTGAGAACGTAGCCGGCGCTATGGACAACCCGAATGGCAGAGTACGCCACTGAAAATGCCCTTTAGGCGTCTGGAAAGCATTTTTTTCCTTTGCCCCCTTGCTTATTGGTTTTCGCCAGTATCCCTTACTAAGATACATTTTACTTGGTACCCGACTAGGCCTTCCTGCAATGTTAGCCAATAGTGTATCGAGGTTTGGGAGTGGTTCAGCGCCAAACACAGTGATGCTATTCAACTTTCTGTAATCGACACAGAACCGGTTGGTGCCGTCCTTTTTTCTGACGATAACTATCGGGGATGAGTACGATGAGTTACTTTTCTCAATAACCCCCAATCTGATCATATCCCCTATCTCCCGTACAATTGTTTCCCTCATCGCGTATGGGGTCAGATACATTGGTTGTTTGATTGGCCGATCGTTGGTCAGTCGTATGTCATGCTCAATCAGGTTTGTCTTACCCGGTCTAATTGTGAATACATCTTAGTAGTCCTCCACAAACCACCAGAATCTCTGCGCCCAATTAGTTGGTAGCTATATGGATATTGGGAGGTCTGCAACCGTTTCCTCACAATCAATTAATGGTAGGTAACATTCCCTTCTTCTGGTTCCTCCTCTGAAGTGTCTATTTCTGCACTGCAAGAAATTACAGCCGGCGATTCACACTGCAATTGAGTTTCCTTCTTTCTAGAAGTATCCGACGCCTCCGGAAGTCGTTTATCAATTCGTTCAATGTACCCATTCAGTAAGTTACCATTAGGCAATTGTACCTGAAAGTCGAGAATATCCACCTTCTTGACTACCTCAAATGGGCCTTTCCATCTCATCAGCAGTTTTTTTTGTCACCCGATAAGAGGATAATGACTTTATCCCCCGGTTGATACACACGGAGTTTGGCTTTCTTATCGTAGTGCCTTTTCGCCCTCTCCCCTGCCTTCTTCAATTCCTCTCTGGCAAGTTGGCAATTACTCTCCAGTTTATTCCTAGGAACTACTACCACGTATTGTTAGATCGTACGGATGTCAGGAGCATCATGCTCTTTGGTCCACAATTCTTTCAGAATTTTCGTTGGCCCTCTGACAGTCCATCCATACAGAAGCTAAAAAAATGAGAACTCCAGACTTTCTTGGGGTGCTACCCTATAAGCAAATAGGATAGCTGTGAGATACCGATCCCAGTCATTTATCCTCTCAAAGCACATTTGTCTCAACATTGACTTCAAGGTACAATTCAGTTTTTCTACTAGCCAATTGGTTAGTGGGTATTATACACTAGAAGTCAGTTGGTTCATGGACAATAGCCTAGTTACCTTCTTCATCATTACTGATGTGAATCGGACCCCTTGATCGGCCAATATCTCCGCGGGTATTCTCACCATTGTGAATATACCGACTAGAGCTTCTGTCACGTGTTCCGTGTCAATGATACGCAGAGGGACAGCTTCTGGATAGCTGGAAGAATAATCAATCAATGTAAGTATGTACCTGTTTACATGGTCAGTGATATGTTCTATAGGACCCACTATGCCCCTACACGTTCAAAAGGCGTGTTAATTAGTGGCATGTGCCCGAGCGGAAGTTTTCCAACACGACCCTTTAGAATAGTCTTCTGACAGTTATCACATGAGCTGCAATTTCTCTGTACATCTTTGTATATATTTGGCCAATAGAAGTCGGTCATTATTCGCATTACGGTTTTCTTTGAGCCCAGAAGACTTCCAAGTAAGGTTTCATGACTATGCTTCATTACTTGTTCCCTTCTTGGTCTGGAGACCACAAGCTGTTTCAAAAACTTGCCGTCATCGTATGCGCGTCGTCGATATAGCAAACCGTTTTTAAAATCAAAAGTTTCGGTACCTGAGCGGTATTGCTTAGTTTCTCCTTTCCTTCCCATCACTAATAGCCCCTTCAAAGGCTCGTCGGTCCGCTGCTCGGCCATCAACTCCTCTCGACATAAGTCGGCCGGTAGCAGTTCTGAGTTTGTCAGGGGTTGCAATGGGTGAGTGCCCCTTTTTGACCCCCTCCTGGTTACGGCAATTGCCGCTTCGACAATGACTAGTTTTGATTGCTAGGAATTCATCTCTACAGGGTCACTAGTCTCCCTTGCTTGGTATAAAGCTCCCTGAGCTTCACAGTTTGTGGCCTCAGATTATGGCATCTTAGCTTTCTTTAAGTTTTCCACTATCAAATCATTTAGGGGATTATCCATAAATAACGTTCTCACACGGTCAGTTAAATATGGCGTCTCCACCTCAACCATAGCGGTTGACAATCTTCAAACGCTACTCTCTGTTGATTTGAGTTATCCAAAGCGCCCAGTTAGGGCCGCATCATCCACCAAACTCATTTTTGTTACTTCCCTCCTCACAACCAGTATACCGTAATGCCTTAATGCGAATACCGTTTACCGTGCATTAGGGCAGTTGGAATTGTCAGCTACTCTCTCTGGGCTAAGTATCTGGACA
Organism: Bulinus truncatus; assembly: GCA_021962125.1. Lineage (NCBI taxonomy): Eukaryota > Metazoa > Mollusca > Gastropoda > Planorbidae > Bulinus > Bulinus truncatus. The sequence continues at coordinate 494,075 of JAGDYQ010000340.1, forward strand.
GCCCCTGCAGGATTGACCTACTTAAGGGTGCACATACTTGCCATATGCCCCCTCTCCTACAATTGAAACAGGTTGGCTTTGCCAAGACCCCTGGTGCTCTTTCTTTGCGTTAAATGGGTTGGTTGGTCTGAGCATTACCTGACTTTCGTGTCTGCCCTGTTCAATTTTGTCCCTCGCATATGAGTTCGTCGGTTTTTTTCTACCAACAAAACTCCTGGAGTTTTCCCTAGGGTGTGCGTCCCTGTAATTGTTGGCTAGTGACAGCATCTCCTTCTAGGATTCTGGTTCTCTTTCTCGTAAGAAGACTAACAGTTCCTTGGGCACGCTGTTAAGAAGCTGTGCTTTTAGCAGCAGACTGTTTATCCCTTCGTCGGAATGTTCTGTGCTACTAAGCCCCACCCACCTATCAAAAATGTTATTTAGTTCTGCTCCAAACATTTGGTAAGTCTCCCCTCTTTCTAGTTTACAAGTCCTAAATTGATTCATAAACCCTTTTCAGTACAATCATATGCTTTCAGTAGCGTGTCTTTTAATCTTTCGTAGTCTAACATGTCATCCCTTGACAGTCTAGTTGCTTACTTCACTGCATGACCTGTTAAGAGTGAGGAGAAACATAAACTCCACTTTGACGTTTCCCAACCTACTAGTGTTGCATGCCGTTTGAACCTCAAGAGGTATGAGTGCATCTCATCCACCCTCTCGTCGAACTTCGGCAACTTGGAGACGGACGTGCCCCCTGATACACTAGCAGTACCTGACCTAGGGCTCATCGACAGTTCTCTAGTGTTGGTTGTGTCACAGGACCGGAGTTTGGACAGTTCTATCTCTATGGATGTTGGCCAGCTTGAGCTCATGTTCAAGTTAAAGTTCTAATCCATGTTTTGCGGCTTCTTGTTCTAATCTAGTTGCTTCTAACTGATCCCTACGTTGTTGTCTCTCTTCATCCCTTAGTTTTTCAAGTAGCTCGAATTCTTTATCGCGTTATGCGCGTGCAAAAGTCATTGGATCCTGTCCCTTTAACCCGATATATTTAGCATAGCTTATCCACTCTTGGATTGTTTGAGCCATTTAAACAGGTGGTATTATAAAGTAGCACAACATATTTTATTAACTATGTAAGTAAATGGAGAAAAAAAAAACCTCCAACTTTTCCGACGATGTTTTCTCCAATCGGCAACTTCTCTTTAAAACGTTATAAAACAATATTGTTACTGGCACTAATCACACACAATCTAACTATAATATACTAGGGTTGCTGATTAAACTGCGTTAATTTGCGATTAACGCGTCAAAAAAATTGCGATTAAAATTTTCAACGCAACACTTAAATGCGTTAAATAAACTAAATGCGGAAAGTTCACCAAATCGATAAATAACAGAATTTCACCATTTAAAGTTTAAGTTCCGTCCACTTATTAAGTAAATCTACCACTCCCACCCTGTCGCAATTCGCACATACCCTCACCCCAGGTATGTCGACTGAAGCCCAACTTGTAATATATAATGAAGATGTTTTGGTTATTTAGCCCTTCGACAAGTAAACTTCTTGCTCCCTTCCCGGTCGATGTAAAAAGAGAAAACTTTCATTCACTAGTTTACATTATATACTGTAGTGTGTTGGTGGTGGTACTATAGTGTTGTTAAATGTATAATGAACCCGTTTATAACTAGATCAAAATAACGAGATGCTAGAAATTTTGTATCATCATTTTTTTGCGCATAATTTTGTATTGTATTTTGATAGTATAGCATCTTGCTAATAGATCTGTACCCGAGATGGTGGTTGTATTTTTCATAATTATTGTGATACTGAGTTAAATTTTATATATGGCTGTAGATTTACTGCAATTAAAGCGTAATTAATGTGTTAAAAATATGCGATCACATTTTTAACACACACACCTAAATGCGTTAAATTTTACCCAAAGGGTGTTATTTCAGAGTTGCAGATAACATAAAAAAATCAGTTAATAACCCAATTCTATAACCAGATCAGACGAGATTTTTAAAAAAAGGGAAAAAAAAACCCGAACAAAGAGTGTCACATTTACATAAAGTCATATCAGCTATATGACCTTGAAACAACAGGATTGCCATTTCTTAATTCAAAATTATGACACTGAATGATGTAATTAATGAACATCTGCACGTGTTATAGTTTGATTGACAAGTGTCATGGCTTTAAAACAATGTAAATTGTGGTTGGTTAGTGACGTCATCTAGCAATATTAACACCACCCACCTCCTGACCAATACAACCTCAGTCGGCGAATTGAAGGACAAATTTACTTTTAATCTTCTTTTGAAGTTTTTGCTTTGCGCCTCGATGTCTATAAATGTTATTCTTATATTCTTTCATTCATTTACTTTCTTACTATCAACTATTTTTTCAATGTTTTAGTGAGCAATAAAAAAAGAATTTTTTATCGGTCTGTCAGTTATATTAATAAAAAAATATGTGTAAAATGACACTCTTTGATGTTATCGGTCGGCTTTCATTTTTCATCTTCTGTTGTTCTTTCTTTCCTGTTGACGACACACTTTATAACAAGTAGCGACTTGTGAGACTAAGAACAAATGAACAAGGATGCTTACTTGCTCCCGTCAAAAATGAGTCGAACATTTCAAGGTCTGGCTTGTCAAAGACGTCACACACACACACGCGCACACACACACACCCACACAAAGGTCTAATACTCTATTGCTTAGGCCATACACTTTACCTACTAGATCTGTGATAAACAACAGAATTGATGACTTGTACCACCAAGAGCGGCAAAACATTTTTCAAGCTATTTCAGAAGTTGAATTCGTTGCTTTAACTGGCGATTACTGGTCATCGGTCGCAAACGACAGCTACCTCGGTGTGACAGGTCATTTTATTGATAAAGATTTGGAGTTTCCGCTCATATGATAAAGTGACCACCTTTGGTACGGACAAGGCATAAAATGTGACAGCTGCATTAGAAATGTTACCGTTTCACTCTATGCCATGTGCAGCCCACAGTCTTCAGCTTTCAGTTAACAAAGTCATCACAGAGTCCGGAATCGAAAGCATCCTTGCTAAACGTCGCAAAGTTGTTGGCCATTTTAAACATAGTCCGGCAAACAACACAGAGTTAAAAACTAAGCAGGCGCAAATATACAGACGAGAAGAAGCGTTAACTCAGGTCGTTCCTACACGTTGGAATTCATCATGGTTGATGGTCGAGCGACCCCTTAGCAGTAAAGAAGTTGTGTTGAAAACACTATAAGAACCAGGCCACAAAGACAGGCGTGTCCTAACTAAAACAGAATCGGAGAAATTGCGCTTAATTCAGAAGGTCCTCGACCCATGCCGATATGCTACAGAATTATTGGGTGGGAACGATATGGTTCATGCTCAATGATTCTTCTAACCATATGTCATCTTGAAATCGAACTAGCAGTGTCTGATGAAGACCCAGTCAGCATTTTACGTTTCAAAAATTCTTTTGAAGTTTGGCAACAACTTGAGGTAAAAGTAAAAGAATCTGGGCTTGGTAATGATGATCAAAAAACACCAAAACATCCAAGAAAAAAAGCGCGAATGCAGGAACTATCATCAGATTCTGAAGATGAGCCATTGATGCCTCGCTCCATCCCGACAGTTGTTGATAAATACAGACTGGAGCAACAAATCGAAAATGACATGGATCCACTAAAGTGATGGAAGTTACATAAGGACAAATACCCAGTTTTGGCTAAATTAGCGAAAAAATGTTTAGGCTCCCCTGCCACAACTGTCCCTTGTGAACGTCTCTTTTCTGTTTCTGGGTGTGTTGTCAACATTAAGAGAGCATCATTGGAACCGTAAAATGTGAATAAACTTGTAAGTTTAAGCAACTGGATGAATAAATAAGACTGCTTCAGTTAAGTAAACTGTTATATCCATCAAATGTATTATTTTAAAATGACATGTTGATAGAATAAAAAAAAATGTTACAATTAATAAATAAAGTATTTTTTTGATTAAATGTACGTTAATTTGCGATATTATTTTTAATTATGCGTTAATTTTGATTAAATTTTTTAATCGAACAGCAGCTCTATAATATACTAAATGTTAAGTTAACTTAAAGTCATTTATCATTGTTCCCTACTAAAATAAAGTCAGTAATTAGTGTTTCTTGTTTATTGCAGTTTCCGGTTTCCGTCTATTGGTTCTTACGTCCATTGTTGCAGAGGTGGTTCCTTGTTTGTTCGGATGCTGGGGCTGGTGTTGTACCTTTTTTGTCGGTAGTTCTTCGATAGCAAAGTCGTCAATCTGTCTTGATTAGTCGTTCAATGACAGTAGTTATTGCCGTGGGTAATTTGCAACTCTTGGTCGTCTCACCAAAGAAAGACATAATCGTCGTCAAAGGAGACTGCAACGCGAAGTTTGGAGAAGATGCATGTACCAACTGGGCAGATGCTTGCGGACACTCTTGCAATGACATGATCAATGACAGAGGGTTTCGGCTCTTGGAGTTTGCCAGATATAACAACCTCCTGTTAGCAACTACAATTGGACAGCATACAAAGTTCAGAAGATGGACTTGGCACAGCCCGAACGGAGAACTTAGTAATCAGATATATTAATACTAGTCAAAAAACGATACAAATCATGCATTAAAACATCTAAAACTAGAAGTTTCCCTGTAGAAGATATTGGTAGTGATCACAATCTTCTGCTGATGACTTACCATCTACACCTGAAAAACATATCACAACAAGGCAATTCTCGATTACGCTATGATCTTGATTAACTGAAAGACCCGGAAATGTTCAGAGCAACCATTAGAGGAAAACTTGCTCCACTGACCGGCCTATATAACTCAAAGACAGACATAGACGTAGTCACTGATACCTTCAATTCCAAATAAATGGAAATAGCAAAAGAAATAATTGGGAAGAAGCAAACAATAAAAAAAACCATGGGTTACTATTAACATTATAAGGCTATGTGATGAAAGAAGGAAACTTAAGAGCGCGTAAAATACTACAGAAATAACACCCAAATACAAAGCAATTAACAAGAAAATAAGAAAAAACATGAAGAAAGCAAAAGAGGAATGGATAAAACCACAATGCTCAATCATCGATGACAATTTACAAAGGAACGATTCCGAAAAGGCGTATACTTTTGTCAAAGGCTTAATATCCAACAAAGTCGTGTCTCAACCATACATGATAAATCCGCAAAATGTATCACAGACGAGCAAGAAATTCTCACAAGATGGACCGAATACTGCTCTGAACTATTCAATGAAGGGGATATTTGAGTGCTAAATTGCCCAATGTCAGCCGACACAGAAAATTATTCTATCCCCCGCAAGGTGGTGGAGTTCGCTGTACAAAAATTGAAAAAAGGGAAATCAGAGGGAGCAGACAACATTCCAGGTGAACGTAATCAAGCAGGAGGCGACCGTGTTATAGACATACTAACCAACATATGCAACTAAATATGGCAAACAGGAGAATGGCCAACTCCCTGGACTCAATCACTAGTTATTACGCTCCCAAAGAAGGGTAATGTACAGTTGTGCCAAAACTACCGTACAATAAGCTTAATTAGCCATCCAAGAAAAGGCATGCTCATGATTTTACTAAATAGACTGAAACCACTGGCAGAGCTAATCTTCTCAGAAGAGCAAGCTAGCTTCAGAGCAGGAAGAAGCACAACGGAATAAATCTTTAATCTGCGAATACTCTGTGAAAAACATCTGCAACATCAAAGCGATCTCTATCACGTCTTCATCGACTTTAAAAAAGCGTTCGACAGAGTGTGGCATGCAGCAATGTGAGCAACCATGCACAAATTCAACATTAATGCAAACCTTATTGAAGTTATCAAAAAATTGTACGACAAAGCAACTAGCGCGATTGGTTTAAAACTACTGTTGGTGTCATACTTTCCTCCATTCTCTTCAACCTCTTCATTGACAGGATTATGACGAATGTGCTAGAAGACCACACCGTAACTGTCAGTATCGTAGGGAGAACCATAACCAACTTGCGCTTCGCCGACGACATAGACGGCATCTCTGGCAGCGATGACGAACTGCAAGAACTCACTGCTAAACTCAGTAAAACAACAAAGGCGTGTGGCATGGAAATCAATGCCGAAAAAACTAAAGTCATGACAAATAGAGCAATCAAACAAGATATTCGGAAAAATAGGCAAAAACTTGAAGTTGTCTCCTCCTTTAAATATCTAGGTGTCATAATATCCGACGAAGGATCAAAGCCAGAAATTCTTGCCAGATTGGCCCAGACATTGGCAGCTCTGAGCAAACTTAAACACATTTGGCAAGGCAAATAAACTCTCTGATGAAATCGGTCTTCATGTATGGATTTGAAAATTGGACGCTTACTTCAGAACTCCAAAGAAGAATAAGTGTGCTTGAGATTAAATGTTTTCGCAAGCTACTGAACATCTCATTCACGGAACACATAACGAATGAAAAGGTGCGCACTAAAATAACGGCTGCCGTCGGTCCTCACGAATACCTGCTCACTTTAGTCAAGAGGAGGAAACTGCGATCTTGCAAAGACACTCTTGCAAGGTACAACCAACGGAGGAAGGAAAAGAGTAAGACAAAAGAAGAGAAGGGAAGACAACATCAAAGTCGTTCGTCGACTGCCAAAAGGTAGCATAGGACCGGAGAAAATGGCGGGAACTAGTTTTCGGTCAACAACGGTGCCTCAACGACCCATCCACGGGTTAAGCGATAATCAAGTCAAGTCAAGGTCGTCTCACACAAAACTTTAGTATTTTGCGAGAGAAGCAGAAGTTCCAGCTGCTTAATCTCTCCCTATGGCTGATCAGTTGATAAAGTAGGTGTAACTCTTGGTCGTATCACGCAAGAAGCTTTTTTTTTACGAGAGAGGCAGAAGTTGTTGCTGCTTAATCTCTCCCTACAGCTGGTCAGTTGATAATATAAGTGTGATGTAGTTGACTTCGTTGTATCACTGTCAGTCTTCTGTGAAATGATGTTTGTCTACATCTCTTGTTACCTTGCAGCCGGTCACGTTGTAGAGACTGTCAGGTGTTCCGTGACGCTGTGTTTTCGAGCCCCCCCAGTCACCAGTTTCACTACACTCTAGATCCCTTGAAGTAGGTCGATCCCAGACAAGATTCCCCAGTTAATACGTGGTGGGTAGTCCTAATGCCAGTCCTTGCGACGAACAGATCTTTGTCTAGATGTATGAGAGTTTTATATAGATGGTCTGGTGACCATATTTCTATTTTCACAGCTCACGTTCAGTCTCCGCTAATGAGTCAACACATACCGATTTTTTTTCTCTGATAAAACAAGTTTATTATATATATATATATTGACGCCAGTTCTCCCCACATACAGCACTTCAGTTTTCGCCCCGCACTAGCTTTGCTATCTAGTTCTCAGTCTCTCGCCAGTCTGTCTTACATACAAAATCGTTTAGCTGATATACAGCAAACGATTGGCTTGGCATCCGTTATTTATTACCCCTAATCATTCCTAGCCCAACGAACTCTTCCCTCAGTGTAATTTACGTGATGGGCCTGGGAGATGAGAAAGAGATTTGACATCTAAATAGGGGACATATAACACTCTCTAGCTCAGCATCCCCCTCAGTAAATTCTAACGCAACGGCCTTCCTAAATAGATATAGTATTACCTTCAACTTTCAGACTGCCCCCACCCTTACTATGAAATTTCAACTTACGTGTCGAGGTCATTCTTCTATAGATATTTGGTTTCGTGAGAGTCCCAATCTATTAACGACCTCCCCCTAGTGATCTGACACGGTAACGACACACCACCTTCCCGAGCTGGCGGCTCCAATAAATTAATGACTTCCTACCTAGAGATCTGACACGGTAGTCTAGGTCAGAATGACCCACCCTTTTTCCGAGCTGACTTTTGTTCCTGAAACAAGTAAACAATTGTGCTAAAAATCAAAACATACATCGTAACATCCATCAATTGTTGTTCGTTAAATTGCTGTTACCAATCCTGGTGAAAATACGTGCTGCAGTATTTCGCACCAAAAAACTATGTGCTGCAGTATTTCGCACCAAACGAATGAGTTATTGATCGTTAAATGTGTAGAATGGGGCCATGGAAATGGAATAATTATCAATATAAATTATATAGTAAAGAACGGTAAAAACGCTGATGCTCAGCCCTCATAGTTAAGTCACGAAATGGACCTACAAAATAGTATATACATCATGGTCCAGGACTTATGGTTGCTGAGATCTGGGGTGATGACGGACAGACTAATTTTCTGGAAAATGCGCTACAAATACCCCACTTAAAAAATCCCTATCTTGGCGTCGCTATAAAAAATTTATGACGTCATTTCCCGATTGTACAATTTTATATTTGCCTAGTTATAAAGTGCTATCAGAATGGAAAGTCGCTATAAATTATTCTGCAGTTGTTGCCAATCCTGTTTCACTTCCGTTCAGTAACCCATTCATTTGGTGCGCGCCACAGCGTATAAGGTGTAGAATGGGGCCATGAAAATGACATAATTATTAATAAAGCTTATATAGTAAAAAACATTAAAAAACACTGATGTCCAGCCCTCAGGGGTCAGATCGCGAAATGTACTTTTGATGCAGGAATGTCCGGCAATACCTAATAAAAAGTATGTACATCATGGGTCTTAGACTTATGGTTGCTGAGATCTAGGGTGATTACAGAGAGACAGACGGACAAAACGTGGACAATCGCGCATTCGACTTATCGAAAATGCGCTAAAAATCGTATTTTTATAATTTTAAAAAATGTGACATAGTATACATTTTACAAAAACTTAGTTTAACTGTAATGAACTACCACCATTTATATTATACCAAAGGTCCTATTTAGGCCGACCAGGTTTTATTTTATTTATCGTCTTTTTTAGGGTCAATACACTTTATTGTATTTAACGGTTCTATTTAGGGTCATCACCCTAGATCTCAACAACCATAAGTCCTAGACCCATGATGTATATATCGTTTTGTAGATCTTGTCCTGCCAAGAAAACTCTTGTGTCCGTTTCGCGATCTGACCTCTGAGGGCCGTAAAAGGGGGCTTATAAAGTACCTGTCGTATCCCACTTGTGCTCTAATTAAATCAGACGACACAACTCCTTGTATTGTAAAAGAAGTAACTGAACTTTTTAATGCATGATATTTACAGATGAGAATATGATAATCCAATATAAACACTTGAGAAGATGAATCAATAATTCACACGTATAAATCTATAATTTAACACACGATAAATACTAAGATCAATATTTGATGAGAGATGTGGCAATAAATCACATGTTGCTGCTATAACTTATAAACCAGTACACGAGTCTATAACTATTATTAATTCCGTTTGCACTGTCCACTTAGTCCACGTGTTACACCTAGTATCCCCTTCCTGGGTCTTTAGTCTCTCTTGTGTGTATGTCTCTGTCTATCTCTAACAACCGTTATAATTTCCCCTATTTAAAGGATATATCACCCCCGCATATTACATGATTTTCCCGCTAAAACCACATAGGTCAATGTGTAGGCGATTCGCGCCAAACTCCGTGCGTGCGTTGATTGCATCATGATTGCTTGACCCTGCAAGCACTTACCATAACATATAAGGAAATACGCCGTGACCAAAAGTGTGTGGTAGCAACGGATGGAACAATACCAAATAAGGCAAAAACATGAAACGTAAACAAAGCTTAATCACAAGGGATAGGACACACCCATTATCCCCAAAAAAATGTCATTACCTAATGAAATTTTGGCAATATCAACAATTTTAAATAAAATCATCTAACATTACTTTCTTGCCATTGTTTATAGCATTACATGCTTATGATATATCATTATTAATTATTCTATTATTTCTCAATCTTTTCAATAAAACAAAATGTAATACATGTCAATCTTAAAAAAAATATAAGTACAATTACATCTCTAGTCAGATGTCAATAATAAACGAATGTGTAACAAACTTTGAAAAAAAAATAAATATATGGTTCTCCTTGAGTAGATGTGTAGTCCATCATCTCATCAACATCAGGACGACGACGGATATGCGTAACATGTTTCTTACTACAGTCTGTCTTGCTTCAATGACGTCAGGTCAAAGTTAAGCACAAAAAAAATCAATAATTGTCTCTACATAAAAATAGTCTCTACACAAAATAGTCTCTACACAAAATAGATGTCCATGGCGAAATTGTTTTCAGATTGTTCACGTTTAACATTGTCAGAATGACAATATGAGCAACGACTGCTCACAGTAACGATGAATTGTTCCATTAACTGCGACGAAAAATTTAGCAAAGACTGCTCACAATAACGATGAATTGCTCCATTGACTGCGACGAAAAATTGAGCAAATACTGCTCACAATAACGATGAATTGCTCCATTAACTGCGACGAAAAATTGAGCAAAGTGTGCTCAACGATAACTTGAGTTGATAAAAACAGTCTTGTGACATCAGCTCAAACAACAATAACTCATTCAACGTACATTTGTGTGTGACAAAATCGTTGACATCTCAATGTCGATGATGACAGTATAAAATATCTCCATTTAAGTAGTAATCCACATTCATTAATTGTCTGTAGATGTCCCAATTATCATTCTAGACAACAGATCTGGTATATGATTGTTTGTACCCTTTATTCTTGAATCGTATTTTATGCCTTTTTTGTTGCCTAGCTTCATTTCTTTTTCTTTGTATCCAGTTCTTTACAATTGTTTCTGTGTGATATTTGGATACTCCTGGCACATTACCAATAATCAAATCACATACAGGATTATCTAGTAAAATAGCTTCACATATACCAGCTAACCATGGTGAGTCTATTTTAATGGTTGCTACGTCACACGACTTTATAGTACCATCTCCTAGCTTGATGTGTGTTTTCTTTGACATGTACTGATCTTTGTTAACCAGACTTCTTTTAACAACTACAGTAGTACAACCTGAATATCTAAGACATTTTATTTGTTGACCATTAACGACAGCAGGATGAAATATTATTTGACCTTTTGTATTTATAATACTTGCACAGAATTGTTCTGTTTCACCATTATCTTGAACTTTCTGTTTTGGATATTTTCTATCAGCATACTTTTGCGTAGAATTAAGTTCTGGTCTATTTCTGTTTTGACGTAAGTGAAGTTTTTCTGGTCTATGTTGTTCTAGTTCTTTCTTTCTCAAGTAGCAGTACTTCGAAATGTGACCTTTTTTCTTACAATAATGACAAATTCTTCTTTCAAAATAAACAGTATTATCTTTAGATTGACTCATGTATCTTGGTTTGTATCTATCATTCTTTAATTTGTATGTTTCATTCCTTTCTCTCCCCTGTCACATTTTGTCACAGTGTAATTCGGCAAAATTGATAATTTTTTATAAGTTTTTATAATGGAATCGCTAACAGAAAAAAAAGATTTTCAAAGGGTATTTTATCGTGAAAATAATTAGTATTGTTGTTTGCAAATATTGCAGATAAGAATTTAAATAACATAGCAGTAATTCATCTTTGACTTATCATTTAATATCTAAGCACGCATTTATCAATCGTGACATTACATCGAAATCGGCTGTATCAAGCGTTAAATTCAAATCGACTCATCGCCAAACTACATTGTTTGAATATAAGGAAAAGGCACAAACCAATGGGCCAAACGAAATATTATAGAATAACCAACAATATCGCCCAATGGGTTGCCAGGAATAATCGACCAATAAACATTGTAACCGACAAAGGACTATAAGAAGTTATTTGGGTTGCCACTGGAAATCAATCTTACACTTTACCTACAGGATATGTAATCAACTAGAGAATTGATGTATTGTACCACCGAGAGCGTCAAAAATTTCTCAAGCTATTTCAGAAGATGAATTCGTTGCTTTAACTGGCGATTACTGGTCATCGGTGGCAAATGACAGGTATCTTGGTGTAATAGGTCATTTTATTTTTAAAGACTGAGTTTCTTCTCATATGTGCGGTGCATTCAATTAATTTATTAACGCCATTATTTAGAGAAATGTGCAGCACACTTCAGTTCGGTGGCGAGATCTTGGGGAAGGTATGAGAAAGTGACCACTTTTGGTACTGACAATGCTCGAATTGTGACAGCTGGATTAGAACTGTTGCCGTTCCACTATATGCCCAAGTATTCAGCTGTCAGTTAACAAAGCCATCACAGAGTCCGGAATTAAAAGCATCCATGCTAAATGACGTAAAGTTGTTGGACATTTTAAACATAGCCCGGAATTAAAAACAGAATTAATAACCAAGATGGTGCAACTATAAAGACGAGAAAAAGAGTTAATTCAGGACGTTCCTACACTTTGGAACTCATCTTAGTTGATTTTCGAGCGACTCCTAAGCATCAAATAGGCTGTTTTTCTTTGTAATACACTGCCGTTTTATATGTTTCTTGAATTTAAATTTCATCAGTTTTTCGAAGAATGTCTAGAAGAAGAAGATATGTTATACTGAAAGAGCTGCAACAATGCAGTGAGTATCTAAAATCAGAAAACAGGGCAGCTAAGCGACATCAGCCCAACATGAGGGTTTACAGTATATATATATATATATATATATATATATATATATATATATATATATACCTTTTTTCAGTTCATCAAATAATGCATAGCAGGGGAAGATCTAACTAAGGTGGTTATATTAAAAAAGCGTCAGCTATGTAACCAGTATTCAAATTTTATGAGCATTGGAATTAAATAAGTGCAAACGGAAGAAAAGTAAATTGCATCCAGGAGTGAAGATGAACAGTTGCAAGCACGCCGAAAAAAAATCACAAAATTAAGATCGTCTTTTATTAGTTATCAACACAAACTAAATTATTAACTCATTACAAAGTTCTGACATTTATTAGAGAAACAAAAGGGATATTTTGTGCCTCTGGAAAAAAAATGACTACCTCACATGGATAACCTACAGAACCATTAAACATTTTTTTGATAAATATCCCAGGGAATTAAAGCATTTTCTAACAAAACAAAATATAGCTCATGCCATGAAATATCAGTCTATACCATTACACATGTTACAATTTATCGACCAGCCGAAGTACTGCTATGTAGGGAGCGACCGATAATCGGATCGGTATCGGACCGATATTGGCACTATCGGTTAATATCGGATCGGCCGATCGTTGTAGGGAACGACCGATAGTCGAACTGATATTGGCACTATGGGTTAACTATCGGACCGGCCGTTTTTGGCTGCCGATACATTGTTTTTTTTTTTTTTTTTTTCACAACAGAGTTGCAGAAAAAAAATCAGTAAATAACCCAATTCTATAACCAGATCAGACAAGATTTTAAAAAAAAGGAAAAAAATCCCGTACACAGAAATTGTCACGTCTACATCAGAGATATGACCTTGAAACAATAGGATTGGCATTTCTTAATTCTAATGTATGGCCTTGAATGATACAATTAGTGAACATCTGTGTGTATTTTTTTTTTTGGGATGGGAAGTTGGGGGGGGGGTAAACAAGACACGCGTGGGCGAAGAGTTACAAAATATGTAAACATGGGTCATATACGTCATGCAGCACGAGAAAGACACGTGTTTTGCATTGTTTGTGCTTAAGGGGCTGTCCATTTACTACGTCAACAAAATAGCGGGGACGAGGAAGGGGCGGGGGGGCAGAACATTTTTTACAATTGTTGACAAGGGGGAGGGGGGAGGTCAAGAAAAGTTGACGTCAACAATGTTACTTTTTTAATTTAATATAATTACTTAATAAATAGGAAAATTAAGCAGCGTTTGTAGTTCTGTGTTACATACTCGCTTAACATTCAGTATTTTAATTAAACTAACTATATTCCTACTATTTTTGCCACATAAACATTTTGGAAGCCATAGGGGGGATGGGATAATCTATGTTGACTTAATTTTATTGGGGGGGGGGTCTCTGGAAGTTTGACAAGTTGATGACAAGGGGGAGGGGGGAGGTAAAAATCGCCAAAAAATTGTTGACATAAATAATGGACAGCCCCTAAAAAGAAAATATCGGTATCGGACTATCGGTAAAAAGGCATATCGGTCGCTCCCTACTGCTATGGAATATGCCTTCCAGAAAAATATTGACGAGCAGCGTCATACAATTTGACAGTTCTTACAGAAGGCAAGATGTCCTTATTTCTTGAATTCCTATGATTCCTATCATTTCAATTTGAATGATTGTCATTTCATATTCGTTTGTCAATGCAATCAACTTCAACAAACCTCAAGGCTAGACCTAAGAATTATGAAGTATAAATCTAGACATTTCTTCTTGCATATACAATTACGTGTATATATTGCATGGTCTAGTTCTTCAAACCAGATAATTGTATATCTCTAATACGTAATTGTCTAACCTAGGTGGTAGACCGACCGTAGGTGTGTATAACTATAAAAAATAGTCTCGGGAATTCCAAAATAAGTAGTATTAAGCAAATTATGTAAAGTTGTAAAGATGCTTAAATAAAATCAATTATAAGGAGTCAACTTATCACTGTAATTGTTAACTCGCTTGGTTTTTTTCTTTTTCTTTCAATTTGTTGTAGATTACTTTATATTGCAGGTAGCAGCCAGCGTCAGCAGGCTTTTCAACTTGTATACAAATAATGGTACAACCAAAAATCACTCCATTATAAACATAACAAATTTAGAATGTAAGATCCTCTCAACATAAATCATTTTCCTTTGTTTATAGTTTTAAATGTTTAATACTTATTTTTCTAAAATTTGTCTTTTTTTATAGACAGAATTAGAAACAAGGTTTTTCTCAATACTTATTATTACATTACATAGGGCTTTGTCACGGCAACGTTTGGCCGGGTACAGCTAGTATATTACTAAATACCTAATGTTTTTTTTTGTTAAATATAATGTATAGCTGTCAGTAAAATATGATACACCTACATGCGTGTTCAAATGTAAAAATAGTACGATGCAAATAAAACATGTGTCTCAGAGTCACTTTTTTTCTCATAACTATGCATTTTGTAAATATTTTAACATTTTATTGTAGATGCTAATAACAAACTAACTCCTTAAATACGTTTGTATATGTTTCGTTTTTGCAGATTCCTGAATTGAAAAAAATCGTCGGTAATCATCCAGATATACATCTATCAGTGATTCTTAGAAACAAATATGTGTTACATACCTTATTAGTCTCAAATTGTATATGGTAAGTCTTCAATGTACCCATTTACACTTACAACCTATGTAGGATTGAAGAGTTAGGGCAAACAAAGTTTGGTCTAAAATTAAAGCTATTTGTAAAGGTTAACTTAAAAAAATATAAAAGCAAGTGACCTTTAAAACAAAACTTCGAAATAACCTAAAGAATGTTTCCAGTTTACATTGAGTGTAAAATTGAAGAAAAAATAACGCATAATCGTCTAGGCTAGGCGGTAGATCGTTCGACCATGTGTATAACTATAAAAATAATAAGGGGAATTCCAAAATAAGTAGTAGTGCGCAAACTATGTAAAGCAGTAAAGATGGTCAAATATATATAACTCAATTAACTAACTGTATGAGTTAACTCGAGTGTTGTTTTTCAACTAGTATACAATAAACTTACATAACACTATGTAACAAAGTGTGTTTTCCTAATTATAATGCATAAGACAAACAGAAAAAAAGTCATTGTTCCACAAAAATCGTTGTTTATGTGATCAGGATAATGATATATTTTTTTTTAATTCGTCTGTTTTCTTGATATTTCTTTATTCATGTCCTATACTGAGTAGTGTTTTAGAATATTCTTTCAATAAAATGTAATAGCTTTCAAGGACTTCCGATAGTAATCATACAGTTATGTAATTGCTGAGTAAGAGAATAAACAATCGTAGTTAAAGAACAATTATAGATTAGTTTGGCATCAAGAAGTAGTATGCATCCAGAAAATGAAACATTCTATGTGCGTAGACAATTTATAGAGTATTTTGTGAAAACATGTCGTTAGATAACGAGACCTATATGTCACAAATGGGCCTGCATGTTGGTGATTAAGACAATTCATGTGCAACTTATTCCACATGCGAATATTGCAAGAAAAGGTAATGTAAATTTTTGCTGCCAACATCATTTACCGTATTAAGGAATGTGTACAATGTCCTGCTTATAAATCTACATACTTTATTATATCTACTATGTTACAGGGTAGAAAAGATAGCCTTATTTATCTATCATGAAAATTCAGTGGATACCGACTGAAAACTCAAGCTACTCCTACTAAACTTGTTACTGTAAAAAATGGGTATCAATTTGTTAACCATTTCTTTACTCATTGTGCAAGTAGCACACTTCTTCGCGCTGCTTGTTCTCTTTCCCCAAAGAGAGATCAACTTCACATGGAGACAGCAGCAATTCAGACGGCGAATAATATATTGGAGAGAAAGATTACGATTTCACACTTGCAGCTGACGAGATAAGGCTACATTTCCCTTCCAGAAAGACGTCAACGATATGATCCGAGACATTGTCTTAGCAAGTCACTGACCAGTTAAAGCGTCCTCAATCATGATCCTACATCTTCAGTCGGTAGGAGAGGCTGTTCTTGTTCAACTATGTGGCGCTGTATTCAAGGTTGAAGGTATCACATGAGACCCCAGTGAATGGTCCCAATTCATAGATAACTCATCCCGGAGCCTCAAAGAACTGTTGCTTTACAACAGAAACAACTACATATATATCTCGTTTAATACGACGCCATTATAACGATGTTGCTTAGTGCTTTGAAATATGATGACTGTATGGGAGATTATCGGAGACTTTAAAGAGGTGTCATTCCTGATAGGCCTGTAAGGCGGTTTATTTGTTTCCTTGTCTCTGGGACAGCCGTGACACTAAAGCCCATTAACAAAAGGACTGGTTACAACGAACCGAGTTCCCTGTGGGGAAGAGAAACAAGTGGGAGAACATAATAATATGCTGATACCACCTCCGCACATTAATTAAGGCCTCATCAAGTAATTGGTCTATTCTCTTGAAAAAGTATTCGGCAGTTTTTAATTACTTTCAAGATCTTTCGCAATTTTTTTCGAGGCAAAGGACGAAAAAAGGTTAAGACCAGTGTTGTATCAAATGTCCAAGGCTTTCAGGGAAATCATAAGGCCGAGAATCGTGTGCTTTTGGTTTAGGCTCTCATAAAGAGTTACGCAAAATGTAATGGACAATGTCTTTTAAAGTCCACATCCTTGGAGCTAATCTTGACAAATTAAATGCGAATGTCGGAGCTTACTCAGAAAATTTAGGCGAGCGCTTTTATCACCTGTAAGGCAGTTTCACAAATTTCCTTGTTCCCTTTGCCTCTTGGACAGCCGTGACACTAGTGCACACTATCACAAAAATGATAAGTCACAACATGCCAAGTTCTCCATAGGTAAGAGCAACGTCAAGTGGGAGCCGCTAAAAGAACCACAGAAAGTGCCGATGACACCTCTGCACACGAATTTTAAGCCTCTCTAATTTCTCAATACTCTTGACATGAAGTTAACAGCTTCCAAGTACCTCCAACATCTTTTCCAAAGCTAAGACTAAGGCTGGTATATTCATCTTACCGCTAAGCTGCTGAAAGACCGAGAAAAATGCTTGGAACAGTTTAGTAACAGACAGTTGTTCAAAATACATTTGAATTCGAACGTCGTTACCAAGGACAGTATAATTAAATCATTATTATGGAATGCATTTTTGAGCTTCATACATATAGCAAATAGCTTTTAAGAACATTGTAGAGTAATTTTTTACTGGTTTTTGTCTATTTTTATGTTAGTGTTTTTTCTATTAGATTGCATGTACGAAAATTATAAACTTTTCCTCGTTTAAACATAATAAATACGGCATTCTTAAGGCTGTGGTCATAAAAACAAAGTTTGTGCTAAACGTTGTTGTTTTTTAGCGTATTTTCGAGAAGTCGAATGCGCTATTGTCCCCGTTTTGTCCGTCTGTCCGTTCATCTGTCATCACCTTAGATCTCATCATCAATAAGTCCTAGAATCATGATGTATATACTTTTTTGTAAGTCTTTGCCTGCCATCCCTGCATCAAAAGTCAATATGAACTACCATATAATAGTGAATCAATACAATATTATATATCTAGTAGGATTTTAATTAGCTTATTTTTTTTTTACTTTTGTTATTGAAATTAAAAAGAAAATTAGAAATACTAGTATAGCATCAAAATACACTTACACATATTGCTATCAAGTATCATTACTAAATTTAAAACGTAAATGAAAACTATATAATGCAGTAGTTATCCTACTAACAAAGTATATATCTTTTAGTCCGTTTGTGCGTGAATAATGAGAACGCCTTCGCTATAAATAATCTTTGACGTAATTTCCCTATGGTACTTTTTTTGCAAAATGGGAACGCCGGCACTATAAATAAACGACTTCCGTGAAATGACGTCATTTCCCAAAGGTACAATTTATCTATAAATAAAAAAAAAATTCTGCATTTGATTTAAAAAAAATCGGCTGCGCATTTCACGATTAAAATGGATGTCTTTAAGCACAAGCATTTTTTCATTATAACTATCTATGTTTGTGAAAACAAAACTTCCTACTTTTTTAAAACTTGCAATAGATCGAAAATCCATGGTGATTTTGTTTGGTTGGTGGGTTTGCTTTGGATGAATTGATTTGTTTAGTTAGCCTTGATGAGGAGAACGTAACTTGCTTTTGTACTGCAAAATCGATTAATAAAGTATTTACTTTTTACTTTTCAATGCATTTTTATAAAAACTTTTTTAATGCTTCGTTTTGATTTTAACATTAAGAGAACTGAGGGTAAAACCTATCGGGAGACATAAATTAGCACTCATATCAATGGTGTTTAGATTGATTAGATTTTGGTTAGTTGGTATGCTATGGTTGATTTGGTGGGTTTGGTTTGCTTGGTTGGTTGGTTTGATTAGTGGTTTAGTTTTATTGGTAAGCGTTAACGGGTAGAACGTATTTTGTGACGGATTTGACTCGGTTGGTTTGGTTTGTTGTTGGTTTGGTTTGATTAATTGGTTCGGTTGGTTTTTTGGTTGGTTGTTTGGTTTGGTTCGGTTGGTTAGCTTTGACGTATAAAAGATAAATTGTGACTTATGAAATGTAGGTCATTTCTGCACATTAGGAAGGTGACATAAATCAGCAACTAATAAACCTATTATTCGTATTTCAAAATAGTAGCTATTTCAGTATCTAAATTTATTTGAAACGGGTTTCCCGGGCATCACCGGGCTTAATTTCTAGTATATATAAATATATATATATATATATATATATATATATATATATATATATATATATATATATATTAGGGTGATTCAAAAAATGAAGTTTTGAATTTTTTTTTCATGGGGCACCATCTAAAAATGTTCCAATATATAAAAAAAATAAACCAGTACATTTTTTATTGATTTCGACACATTTTGAATGGTTGCTACCACATTGTGAATTTTACACATTTCAATTATTTTACCCCTTGTTGGTAATAACGTGACTGCCTGACTGACTATGCCCAAAAAATATTATTGATTGTGTGAAATGATGAAGATACAATGACATTCTTATTTATTTCAGTTAATTTTAATCTTTGCTGTTAATTATTCTTTGTTAAATTTTTTTGTCTAATTTCTTTCTCCACGTTCACACAAAATCAAAATTATAATATCACTCAGTTAAATCTTGTATTTTATCTCTTAAAATCTTTCAACTGGTTTAATGAACATGTCCAGTAGTAGAGCAACATTCAATGGAGCATGTGTCCTACTGGAGCGAAAGACGCAGTAGGGAATGTTGTGTCTGGCCTGTCGTCATCATATGTATGCTGAAAATATGTTGAAAGCAGTTTTGAAGCATTCATTTGGTCCTTCTACAAGTCCAGACCTAGCAATATTTAAGCGGTTTAAAGAACACTGGCTACTCTTTGATAAAACAACAATTCAGACGGTTTTAACAGATGATTCTAGTACATTAGTCGTTGTTGACATTGCTGAAGAAATTATCGAATTTGCACAAAAACAACTTTTCAACCTTGTGACGATTACCGAAAGCTACTTGACTTTGTCATTATTTATCTTGGAGGAATTCCAGCAAAAGGTATCTCATTTAAACAACCAGCTGGACTTCATCCTGCTAGGTGGATGGCCAAAGCCATATATTATCATCATCATCATTGCCCTTCACCCATGGCAAGGTATAGGCCACCAACAACAGTTCTCCAGAGTCCTCTGTCCTTTGCTATCTTCTCCAGCTGGTTCCAGTTGTGTCCCATCTTGATGGTGTCCGCTTCCATGTCTCGACGCCAGGTATTTCTTGGGCGACCTCTTTTCCGTTTACCTTGGGGGTTCCACCTCAGTGCCTGCCTTGTGATACTGGCTGCTGGTTTGCGTAAGGTGTGTCCTATCCAGCCCCATCGCCTCTTTCTGATCTCTTCTTCAGCTGAGAGTTGGCAGGTCTTTTCCAAAAGGCTGACATTGCTGATGGTGTCTGGCCAGCGAATTTGGAGGATTCTTCTGAGGCAGCTGTTTGTAAATGTTTGGACTTTCCTTAGTGTAGTCTTAGACATCTTCCACGTTTCCGCTCCATACAGCAGGACTGATTTCACATTGGTGTTATAGAGTCTAATCTTGATGTCTAAGGACAACTCGCTGGAGGGCCAGACATTCTTAAGCTGCATGAAGGCGGCTGGGGCTTTACCAATTCTTGATTTGACATGTGCCTCTGTGCCACCCTGCTGATCTATAACACTTGAGGCCAACCTCGAGCGCTGCGGCTGAGACTTTATCTGTCTTCTCCTGCATCTGTTGGTGGCTGTGGGAAAGGAGAGCAAGATCGTCTGCGAAGTCTAGTTCGTCAAGCTGGCTCAATAATGTCCACTGGATTCCATTTCTTCGTTCTCTGGTGGATTTTTTCATGATCCAGTCAATTGCAAGAAGGAAAAGGAATGGTGACAACAAGCATCCTTGTCTGACTCCAGTTCGCACCTGGAAGCTTTTTGTGAGCTGTCCTCCGTGGATTACTCTGCATGACATACCCCTGTACGAATTCTTTATGATGTTAACTATCTTTGGTGGGATTCCGTAGTGTTGAAGGAGCTTCCAGAGGGTCTCTCTATCTATACTGTCAAACGCCTTTTCAAAGTCCACAAAGTTGACATACAATGGTGAGTTTCACTCTAGGAACTGCTCTACTATAATGCGAAGTGTTGCAATATGATCTGTGCACGATCTGTTTTTTCGAAAGCCTGCCTGCTCATCTCGCAGTTGTGGGTCTACTATATCTTTCATTCTCTCCAATAGAATCCTGTTAAAAACCTTGCCTGGTACAGATAGTAATGTGATACCCCTAGAGTTGCTGCAGTTGCTGAGGTCATCTTTTTTCGGAAGCTTGACAAGGTAACCTTCCTTCCAGTCTGCTGGTATGTCTTCTTCATCCCAGATCCTCCCAAAGAGAGGGTATAGCATCTCTACTGTTGTATTCAAATCTGCCTTTAGTGCTTCTGCTGGAATGTCATCTGGTCTAGTTGATTTTCCAATTTTCATCAGGGTGATGGCTTTCCTGATCTCTTCTCTTGTGGGCTTTTCGCAGCAGATCGGGAGATCCACTTTGGCTGGTTCAATATCTGGGGGGTTCAGAGGTGCTGGTCTATTAAGGAGTTCTTCAAAGTGTTCAGCCCATCTGTTGATCTAGGCTGTTTATAGTTTTTCCATGCTTGTCTTTGACAGGTCTTTCTGGCTTGTTTATCTTCCCTGAGAGTCTCTTGGTTATGTTGTATAGCATTTTTATGTCCCCGCTATATGCTGCCTGTTCTGCCTCCGCTGCCAACCCCTTCACATAGTTTTTCTTGTCGTTCCGAATACTCCCCTTCACTATCCTGTGTGCTTCTGTATATTTTTCTTGAGCCTTACCCTTTGTTGCCCTGGTTTTACTGTTATTGACTGCTGCCTTCTTTTTCTTCCTGTCTTCTATCTTGTTCAGAGTTTCTATTGTGATCCACTCCTTCTGGTGATGCTTCTTTGGACCCACTGTCTCTTGGCATGACGATCTTAAGGGTTTTTTCACTTTCTGCCACATATTGAGTACACTATTTTCTTCTTCCACCAATTCTTGAAGCACTTCATATTTATTCTTCAGCACTAAGTTGAACTGCTCTTTAGTTTTAGGGTCTTTTAGCAGGCTAATGTTGTATTTGACTCTTTTGTCTGATATGCTGTTGAGAATTCTCTTTAATTTCAGCTTCACTCTTGCTACCACCAGGTGGTGGTCCGATGCTACGTCTGCCCCTCTTTTCACTCTTACATCTTTAATGACCTTCTAAATTTTTTATTGATGCAGATATGATCGATCTGGTTCTCAGTTGTGTTGTCTGGAGGTATCCATGTACTCTTGAGTATCCTTTTATGAGGAAAGATGCTACCTCCGATGACCATATTGTTTAGTGCGCAAAAAATCAGCAAATCTCTCTCCATTTTCATTCATCACCCCAAGAGCATGAGTGCCCATGATTTGTTCATATCCAGCGTTGTCGGTCCCTATCTTGGCATTGAGGATAGTGAGATCCTTGTTTGGAAAATTCTCCAGAATCTTTTGGAGTCTGCTGTAGAACTGATCTTTTTCCTCTTCGTCGCCGTCGTTTGTTGGCGCATAACACTGAATTATATTCGTTTTGATCTTTTTCTTCTTTGTACGGAAGGAAGCAGTTATGATTCTGGGGCCGTGTGCTTCCCACCCAATCAGTGACCCCTGTGCCTGTTTGGACAGCATAAGTCCCACTCCCTGTGAGTGGGGTGCGTCATCCTCTTCATGTCCAGAGTACAGCAACAGCTCTCCTGATGTAAGTCGTCTCTGTCCAGCTGTGTCCACCTTGTCTCGCTGATGCCTTAGATGATCAGGTTGTTTTTCCTCATCTCTGATGCTAGCTGTGCCATCTTTCCTGCCTCAAACATGGTCCTGACATTCCATGTACCGATGGTGATTTTCCTGGTTGTCAGAAGGGTAGTCGGCTTTGTGGCCTCCTTTCGGCTTTCACCACAACTAAGCTTCATAGGTCTTCGTGCTGAAGAACCTTCTTCTCCCAGGACAAAATTTTCTGATTTTTCTGTTGTTCGTGTTTTTGTAGCAAAGGGTGTTTTTACAGGATGGGGTTGCTAGCCCCACGCCCAACCCTCCTCCTTTTTCAGCCGGGCTTGGGACCGTCCTTGGCGGAGTTAAAGCCATATATGCCATCATAATATGGCTATTTCGGGCCCAATATTGACTGACGGCAAAAGAAGAACGGGGTCTCAGAAATATGCATTTTTACCTCCAGAGTTTACACAAGAGCCTGGTTTACAGCTGCATCAGCCATTCCAGCTCCTCGAAATGATCTCTGTCTTATCAATAGCCTACAAAGGTTAGGGTTAGAGTTAACTTTAGTTGGATTAATTAACTTAATGTGCCAAGTGATTAGTGAAATTGTTAATATTATAAAACTTATTGTATCATTTATGTATTTGCTTGCAGCTATCCCGATTCACAGATTTCATCGGTGGCTTTGAAAAAAAATTAAGACACCTCTGGTATTTATCAGAATAACTTGTCGCATTGACTTTTTTGATGATGGAGTACCACTTGACATAAAACAGAAAATGGTGAAAGGTTTCAAAACAAATGGTTTACCTGGCTCGTTGAAAAAAAGCAACAATCGATCAAACTCTGTTAGAATTCAAAGAACTTGATGATTTTGTATTAAATAACACTTTTGTTTTTTTGCCATTTTTCGACTGTCATCTGAATTTTTCAGCAGTGATCCAGATAGTTGGGAGACCAATGAAACCTTCATAAAAGCAAAATCCTCTCTCAGATTTGTGAATGACATAGCAGAACTTGGAGTAGCTCTTATGTAAGAGTACAATAAACTTCACACAAACAATGAAGAACAGAAACTGTACCTGCTGATGGTTGTGAAACAGTATAGACAGAACTGCCCAGACAGAAACAAGTCAACATTGGTGCAGTTGAACCAATATTTTAACTATTAATTTAATTTTTTGTATACTTTTTATTAAACAAGTAAAATAAATTTAGATTTGTTTAACTGGTAATGAATATACTGATTTTTTCATTATTATTATTTGTTAAAACTAAACATGGCGGTAGCACCCTCTTAATATTGTCCAAAAAATTTAAAATTTTTATTGAATTTTTTTTTCATATATTGGAACATTTTTGGGGGTATGCCCAAAGTTAAATTTAAAATTTAATTTTTTACTATATTGTTTTGAATCACCCTAATATATATATATATATATATATATATATATAACTAATAAAGCAGCTATCTTGTAGTGCATGCGGTATAGGAAAGCTATAAAGCTAACTGCGAATGTGGCACAAATAAATAAAACAATAATTATACACTTGGGATATCCTTTATGACGTCATTTCCCAAGGGTACATTTTTTATTAATTTAAATTTACTGTTTGTAAAAAGCGCGACAAGTAATCAGCCGGTTGTAAATATTCATTGCTAACTATATGCTTCTGGTCTTTCTGCCGGTTTGCGTGTAGTTTTTAAACGATTATTATATGGTAAATTCGTCGCTTTTAATAAACGACTTCTGTGAAAAAAAAATGTGCACTTGGGATATCGGAAATCTGCTGTGCTTATGGCAGAATGGAAACGCCGTCGCTATATATAAAAAAATATTCACTTATAATTCCCTGTTAATTGTTCCTATTAATGTAGACGGTAAGACTAAATTTGTACAAAATACATTTGAATTACAAAATTCTGAAATGTTTTTGCTGGATGAGAGCACGATGCCATCGAGTAATGCTTTAGATGAAATTGATAGATCACTAAAAGATGTTGCTCAAACCATCTATTTACTTGGTATTTTTTATGCACTTGGAATAACATGTTTATAATTCCTATTAATTCTCATATTAAAAATTTAACGGGCTACTACTAGTATCACCCAAATCAACGGCGGCCTGCAAGAATTCCTGAATACGTCACAGAAACAACGTTTGACAATTTGATTTGTTTTCTGATTTTTTTTTTATAAAAACAGATTATTGTAATTTCTCATTTATCCCCAGTCGCGGTAAGTTATGTAGCTCCAATCGTAGAGTTTTGCCATGAGGTAAAACTAATACGGCTAGCCTCACTTCTTTTGCTTCATTTTTTAATACAACTACTTGGTGTTCTGTTTTCTTAATAATTTTACAATCAAAATGTAAACTCCATAAGCTATTACGCAAAGTATTTATTAATATTTCTTGTAGTCTAATTGCTTCTCTGAATACAGCTCGACAGACACCTGACTGAGAATGAGTTGCTATTTTTATGCCGGACTTATGCAAAATTACTAATGCTGCTCTTCGAACTGGTAGTTTCCCAGATTGAACTAATGAAACTGCACTAGAAGTAGAGTGCTGTGATTGTTTCTTATGTGTGCTTTGATCCAAGCTTTCTGTGGATGACTGCATTGCATCAGCACCATCAGAGCTACTTGGAGAATTCTCGTTATCACTTGAATCACTGGAACTTTCAAAACAGTTTTGTTATTGTCATTAATTTATCAAACAATTTATTTTCCGTTTTGATGAATGAATTGTACTTTGACTAGCAATTTTAGTTGTAGCATATCCCATCTTACCTCCACTTAGAATTTGTATTTCGTAAAGATTTTTTGTCCTCAGCACATAACCATTGACCAGTTTTGTTTGCGACGTCAAATAACTTATAACTTATATAACTACTTATAACAGGTTTTTCTTCAAATGAACATCATACCTTTTAATTAAAGTTTCAATTTTTCTGCTCACTGATCGCAAAGACGGTATAGGGAAATTCAAAAAGCTCCATAATAGCTCTACTTCTTTCCTGAGTGCTGCAACTCTTTTCAATCTGGATTTTTCCATAGCGGCCAAGCCCATGTAGCGACCAATTAGTATCCACTCTTTTGGCATTCTAGAATGCGAATGCAATGCTCGATCTCGATTCCAATTTTGTTTCTTTTCTTAAGAGTGTTTTGAATTTTTTTCAAATTACTCGCCCGTTTGTCCGTACTTTTAGCAAAGGAAAGTGATGATTTTTTGTAAGACATTTTTAAGAATAAAATTAAGCAAAATTAAAATAATTATTCAAACTCAATTATAATTAAAAATCTAAAATAAAGAACAGGAAATAGAATTTTAATGATAAACAACAGGAGTAAAAGTGAATTTTAGTATAAAGAGCCAAATAGATTATTTGTAAACAAAAAAATGTTTTGCTGTGTGAACTTTTTCAACAAAATTTATGATTTTTGGTTGTATTTATTATTTTTTTTTAAATTCATTAAAATCTGGCACGCCACTAATAAAATTACAAAATTTGTTTTTCAAGTCAAATACCTAATATATATATATACATATTCCTACTAATAAAGAATGGGAAAGGAGTCGCTATAAATACAGTCGCTGTAAAATTGTTTTATTAATTTAAATGTATACTATTTGTAAAAAAAAAAAGCACGACAAGTAATCAACCAGCTGTAAATACTACAATGCTAACTAAATGCTTCTGGTCTTTCTGCCAGTTTGCGTGTTTTAAACGATTATTTTTGTATGAAATAATTTATTGGGATAAAACCTTTAGTTGCAAATGCAACGGGCAACTACTAGTTATATTATATTATTTAATATATCACATTACAAACATATTATCAATATATTTAGATTGGCACACACATAAACATTTCTAGTCATGATAACTTTTATAAATATTTGTGTAATATACAGTTACATTTTTTTCTACTTTCAGTGAATTTTTATTTATTCTTTTTCAAAATAGAGCCCATTCATTTACAAATATTTAGTTGCAAATTTTTTTATAGATTTTTTTTTTCCTACATTTGCTAGTAAAGGTGTCCAATTATATATTTTTGGATATGATTTAGATACAACTTGGTTCCTGTTGAGTTTAATTTCGTACATCTGATTTCTATGTTCGCTAAACTGTTGAAGATAATATTTTGAAAAAAAAAATGATTCAATTTTAACACTTACTTTCTCAGAAAAAGAAAATATTTTTACATCGTATTAACAAATCAAATAATGAATTATTTATGATACATCATAACCAATTCCACTCGCTTTGTCACAATAGATTTATGAACACTTATAATACACAGTTATTACATTTTATGATCAAAAGATCATTAACAATATGCCATGGAATAATTAAGGTGTTAAAATAGCGTAACAGTGATTTTAGAGTAGATTACAAAAATATTACACAAATATTTGTTTCATTATATGGTCATAGTTGTCTGAAGCAGCTGAGCTTGACTTTTAATATATTCTGTATCTGTATACCTTCTCAACGAATGCAGACACATAAGTCATTTAACAAACAAAGCTTAAAACCATCATTAATGATTACTAAAACACACAAAACTTATCATAAAAGAACTCTAGTCAGCTTTTCACCACTACTTCCTCAACCTTCGTGAAACTCGTTCTTTTTGTTTCCTATGTAGTCTCCTTTTAAGTTTCGGTCTTAAATACGCAAACCACACCTCACAAATTATCTCGGTAAACCTTCATTCAGATAAGTTCAAACCACATTCACACATTGACCTTTCAACATGATGCGTGAGAAGTCCCTGTAAGGATGAGATGATATCTCTTAGATCCTATAAACAACTAATGCTACGGTTTTTATAGTGCCCTTCATTTATCCCCATGGAGCCACCATTGTAGACGCATCGGGAACTTAAGCCATGACCAAAACAAATTCCTAGGTCCTCACCAGAGATTGAACCAGGTTAGCAATAGAGTGCTTTACCACACGACCGACTCCAACTTGTTGTCTTACCCACACACAATATATTGATACTTCCACTTACAACAAACTTGATAAAAAAATACAAAAAAAAACAAACAAACTTCAATAAAATTAAGCTGGCATTGAAATAGGTCGACCCCATTAATAAAGTACTTTAATGTTTGGACCAGTTTTATTAGTTAATCCGAATAACATGTTAGCCAGGATATACTGCCTATCTGATAAAGGCTTAATGGAGTAGTTCTAATAAGTGTTTTGTTACCACCCACACAATAGAATATTATTTTTTTCTAAATGGTTAACTGATTTTATTTCTTTTTTTTACAGTTTTCGCATAAAGGTTTGTATCGTTATGACGTGACGGGGTTTACTTTGGTTGTTGAATTTCATTGACAAATCACAAAACATATGAGTCCAATTCATTCTTTGCATTTTCTATCTTCAATTCAATCTTTACAACAAAAGCAATCTCATGACATAGCATATTCAAATATTATATAATGCCGGTTATCTATTTCTACTAAAATTATGCTCTGACTAAATGCTAGAATATTCGCCAATTATAAAGAACTTTTTCCTAACTTCGACGTTTACACTCTACGCCTGTCTCAACCTGTCATCTGGCTCTGTCTTTGCCAAGCCCCTCCCATGATGCTAAAGCCCTTACTCTTCTGACTGACATTTCTACATCTCTTCTAACTCTTTTACATAAATAGTAAAATTATCCCAGCCTAGTTATTGTCGCAGTCAAATATCAATTATATGGTTCGCATCCCTTTGCTACCATCTATTAAAGTAGATGATTTATCTGTTTGTCTAAGAAAGTTAGTTGACTTGTATGTACTTTGCCTACTGTTGGAATAAAGGATAATGCATCTATATGTTAATTTAATAATTTTGCTCACTTGAAATTCTACCCTCAAAGATTTAACCCCGAACTTGTAATTTAATATTTGATCCTGTTTTTTTTTCTAAATTCACCATCTGACCTTGTTTAGTCAATAAAGACATGGCCCTGAACCTTTTAAAATGTACCTATATATGATAACGTTTTCTAGATCTACATCGTAGTAACTTGTCTTTGATACATGCATACCACCAGGAGTGAACTTGATTTCTCGGTCGCTATGTGAATATGATATGTCTGGCAGCCTTAATATTGACTCCTTTTTGAGCTTCTGCTTTTGATTACTTAAATCATAATTACATATTTCTGGCCACTTTACTTTTTTCGGCTGAATTCATTATGTTAACTCTGTTAGCGGTAAATATCTCTCATAAAAATATTTTTTTAAAATTTTATAAGACCAAATAATGACCTAAACACCTTCATAGTTTGAAAGGGTCAAAGGTCCGAAATTTGTGACAGTAATATTCTTTACCATGTGGCACTTGTATTGTAACTGCCTTGTTCTTATTCACATTTTGAATGGAAACACTGTTATATTTTGTAGTCGTAGTAATGATAAAATGTTTTATATCACAGTTATGTGCATCGTATTACAGTAACAAAAAATGTTTCGAAAATCGTCCTGGGTTTTCCAACTGAATTAGATTAAATTTGATAACCTGATTCCGAAAATGACTTTTGTTTTGCTCAGTCAGGTCAGGATTTTTTGCTACAGAAATTTAAAAATAATCGTTTTTATTTTGTAAAAAAAACACATTTATGCTGATAAAACCCTGATGATTTTTTTCCGTTTATCACAAGAAATATAAGTCAACGTGTTCAAATTCATTCAGTTTTTATTTACTCCATCAAATTTGATAAGCATAATTATAAAATATTTGTATAAGAATGAGCGTTACGTAAAACAAAAGTTCAGAACTCAAGGCGTAAATCGGCGTTTCTTCGATTCCTTGTGTGAGCAGCTGCTGGGTTGTCTCTCTTCAGCGACCAGCAGTAGTCCGCCAGCATGACTGCGTCCCACCTCCCCTGGTACCTTTCGTCCATTTGGCGGATGTCCTGATGGAAACTTTCTCCATGCTCATCGCTCATTGCCCCAGAGTTTTCAGGAAACTTTTTCATGTGTGAGAACAGGAAGTGCATCTTTATACTCATCAAACACCGGAGTTTTTGGAAGTCCACTAACATGCTGCTGATGAGTCTGGCGTGGTTTGCTGCCTTCGTGTTCCCGAGGAAGTTGTTCACCACCTGCACAAACGATTTCTAGGTGGCGCACCAAGCGTGTTCATGGAGTTTTGGAACTATGTGTCCTTTATGAGCTACCTTATCTGTGGGCCGTCGAAAATGCCGGGTTTCAGCTTCTCAATGGTGAGTTGAGAAAATACTCGGCACATGTAATTGAAACACCTGCCATTCTTGTCCAGAGCGCGCGTAAACTGTTTCATTAACCCTAAATTCATGTGTAGCGGTAGGATCAATATCGATTTTTTGCATCGCAAAGGCACGATACAGCACCAGCGCGCAAGTTCTATTCGATCATCTCTCTCTCTCTCTCTCTCTCTCTCTATATATATATATATATATATATATATATATATATATATACATATATACTTATAAGACGCATTCGTTGTCTGTCTGTCTGTCTGTCTGTCTGTTCCCTTATAACTCAAGATCCAGACAAACAAATAACGTGAAATTTGTTACACATACACATAATTACATGGGGAAGGTTATAGGACAGGTTTCGTTTCATATCGATGGGTAGTTTAATTGTAATTATTTTTTTTATTTTAGTATTTTACTATATTAAAGTAATCTCGACGGCGCCATAAATAAAATTCCTCTGTGACGTCATTTCCCTATGATCGAATAGAACTTGCGCGCTGGTGCTGTATTGTGCCTTTGTGATGCAAAGAATTGTTGATGTTTTAGAAGAAGTTTGAAACCATAATAATAAGTATATAAATATATATATATATATATATATATATATATATATATATAGATATAGATATAGATATAGATAGATAGATAGATAGAGAGAGAGAGAGGAGGGAGAGAGAGATAAAGAGAGAGAGATAAAGAGAGAGGGGGCAGGGGGGGAGAGAGGGGCAGGGGAGAGAGAGGAAAAAAAGGGTAGGAGGGAGGGCGGGAAGAGGAGAGAGGGAGGGAGGAGGGTGTGGACAGGGGGGAGAAAAGGAGAAGGAGAGATGGAGATGGGAGAGGGAGTAGGGGGAGAGGGAGCAGGAGGAGAGGGAGAGGAGAAAGGAAGGGAGGGAGAGAGAGGGGTAGGGAGGGGAGCGAGGGAGGGAGAGGAGAGAGGGGAGGGAGAGAGAGATAAAAAAGTGAGGGGGCAAGGAGGGAGAGAGAGAGGGGAATGAGGGGGAGGGAGGAAGGGGGAGAGAGGGGGAGGGAGAGAGGGTGGAAAGGGGAGGGTGGGAGAAAGGAGGGACACAGGGGTTAGGGAGGGAGAGAGAGGGGAGGGAAGGAGAGAGGGAGAGGATGGGAGAAATGGGAGGAAGAGATAAAGAGAAAGAGGGGGCAGGGAGGGAGAGAGAGGGAAGGAGGAGGGAGGAGGAGGGACGGGGGGAGAGAAGTAGGGGGAGATGGGAGAGGGACGGAGAGAGTTTTGAGAGATGGAGGGAGGGAGGGAGGGAGGGAAAGGGAGAGAGGGGGAGGGAGGGAGGGAGAGAGAGAGGAAGGGAGAGAGGGGGTAGGGAGAAAACAGAAGGTAAACAGAAAACCTTATTTTAAACCCGGGCAAAGCCGGGTACTTGCAACTAGTATATATATATATACTTATAAGACGCATTTGTTGTCTGTCTGTCTGTCTGTTCCTTTATAACTCAAGATCCTGACAACCAAATAACGTGAAATTTGGTACACATTTACATAATTACATGGGGAAGGTTATATGACAGTTTTCGTTTCATCTCGATGGGTAGTTTAATTGTAATTAATTATTTTTATTTTAGTATTTTACTATTTTAAAGTAATCTCGACGGCGCCATAAATAAAATTCCTCTATGACGTCATTTCCCGATGATTGAATAGAACTTGCGCGCTGGTGCTGTATCGTGCCTTTGTGATGCAAAAAATCTTTGTTTTTTTCATGCTTCCCGATTTGTACAGTTTGTGGAAGGTAAATGAATGAAGAAGGATTTTAGGATAAATATATATAGGGGTAGAGAGATGGAGTGAGGGAGAGAGAGTGAGATGAGAGAGGGAGGGAGAGAGAAAGGGAGGGAAGGAAAAAGAAAGGAAGGGAGGGAGAGAGGGAATAGGGAGGGAGATAGAGGGGAGGGAGAGAAAGGGGAGGGAAGGAGAGAGAGGATGGGAAGGATGAGAGATAAAAAGTGATAGGGGGCAGGGAGGGAGAGAGAGGGAAGGAGGAAGGAAGGAAGGGGGAGAAAGGGAGGGAGGGGGAAGGACAGGGGGAGAAAAGGAAGAGAGAGAGAGGGAGAGAGAGGGAGATGTAAGTTAGGGAGGGATGGAGGGAGAATGGGAGGGAGAAAGGGGGAGGGAGGGAGTGAGAGAGGGAGGGAGAAAAAAGAAGGTAAACTGAAAACCTTATTTTAAACCCGGGCAAAGCCGGGTACTTGCAGCTAGTATATATATATATATATATATATATATATGTATATATATATATGTATATATATATATATATATATATATTTATATACTTATTATTATCGCTTCACACTTCTTCTAAAATCCTTCTTCATTCCGTTACCTTCCTCAAACTGTACAAATCAGGGAGCATGAAAAAACCACAACAATTCTTTGCTGCACAAAGGCACGATACAGCACCAGCGCGCAAGTTCTATTAGTAGGAAAATTTGAAAAAAGTATCATCGGGAAATGACGTCACAGAGGAATTTTATCTATGGCGCCGTCGAGATTACTTTAATATAGTAAAATACTAAAATAAAAATAATTAATTACAATTAAACTACCCATCGAGATGAAACGAAACCTGTCATATAACCTTCCCCATGTAATTATGTGTCTGTGTACCGAGTTTCACGTTATTTGGTTGTCTGGATCTTGAGTTATAAAGGAACAGACAGACAGACAGACAACAAATGCGTCTTATAAGTATATATATATATATATATATATATATATATATATATATATATAGAGAGAGAGAGAGAGAGAGAGAGAGAGAGAGAAAGAGGGAGGGAGGGAGAGAGAGATAAATAGAGAGAGGGGGCAGGGGGAGAGAGAGGAATGGAGGGTAGGAGGGAGAGGGAGGGAGGGGGGGAGTGGCAGGAAGGAGTGATGGACAGGGGAGAGAAGGGGGGAGAGGGGAGCGAGGGAGATGGGAGAGAGAGGGAGATGGAAGAGGGATAGAGAATGGGAGGGAGGGAAAGAGAAAGGAAGGGAGGGAGAGAGGGGGTAGGGAGGGAGGGATAGAGGGTGGGAGAGAGATAAAGTGAGGGGGCACGGAGGGAGAGACAGGGAATAAAGGAGGGAAGAAGGGGGAGAGAGGGGAAGGGATAGAGTTGGAGAGGTGAGGGAGGGAGAAAGGAGGGATGGAGAGAGGGGAGAAAAGGAGAGAGGGAGAGAGGATGGGAGAAATGGGAGAAAGAGATAAAGAAAGAGAGAGGGGGCAGGGAGGGAGAGAGATAGAAGGAGGAAGGGGGAGAGAGGGAGGGGGTGGACAGAGGGGAAAGGATGGGGAGAGGGGAGATGGGAGAGGGAGGGAGAGAGAGAGGGAGGGAATGGGGGGAGAGGGAGGGGGGGAGGGAGAGAGAGAGGAAGGGAGAGAGGGGGGTAGGGAGAAAACAGAAGGTAAACAGAAAACCTTATTTTAAACCGGGTACTTGCATCTAGTTCTTTGATATTCATTTGCAAATTTATTAAATGTAAGTTGATTTTTTGTGGTATTTTCGTAATCGGATTTCGGTTTTTCGAACATCAAAATTTGTTTAAAAAATATTTATTGGTGTGTACCCCACAATTATGTTGATGTTTTTCAGTGGTATTTTTTCCAGCCAGCTAGATCATATATCGAGAAAGTTTAGGATGTATCTATGACCTCCTACTGATCGGTTGTTTTGTGACTGATGATATTCATGACCACCGTTTGGAAAGTTATTAATGGTTTATCCATCTTCTGTACATGTGCCGTGTGTTTGAATCTTAAATTGTTAGCCCTCTGGAATGTTTTTACTGCCATATGTCCAGCAAGTAATATATAGTGACTTTTAAGTATGAGAGTTATTAGTGTTACATACTCCACTCTTTCTATATGAGCTTTCAAAGTTTATCTGCAGGCTGTGTTCCTGTTCCTTACCATTTATACGCATGGCAAGCAAGCTACCCGTCTGGTCCACCTTGCGTTCTACCAGGGCACTTGAAAAGCACATGTTTAACGGTTTGCTAAACTTTTCTGCAGCGGCGGCAAAGGGCATCAACACTGAATCTCAACCTCATAAAGCAGGCAATGATATAATAGGACAAAGCCCCCACCACGTACTTCAAGTCTCCGACATCCTCCATATTCTGGTCCATTTGTGAATGACACAATTTATCCTTCATACCAGCTATAGATCAAGTTTTAAAAATATCTGTTTTATATATCCGTTTACTATCTCCTCTTTTAAACAGTCCTTATTAAAAAAAAGTCCTAAAATAGTCTGCTCTAAATAAACTATATGGCATTACTATAATGGCAGGTTAAACAAAAAAAAACCCAGACTGAGAATATTTTTAGAGCATTTTCTGTCTGTCTGTCTGTCTGTCCGTCAGCACCCTAGATCTCAACAACCCTAAGTCCTAGACCCATGATGTATATATCATTTTGTAGGTCTTGGCCTGCCATGTGTGCAGCAAAAGTTTATTTCGCGATAGGACCTCTGAGGGCCGGGCTTCAGGGCTCCTAAGGGGCTTATATATTATATATATGGCCCCATTCTACACATTGTACGTCAATAACCCATTCATTTGGTGCGAAATACGGCAGCACGTAGTTTCACCAAGATTTATTAAGAAACTCATCAAATGAAATAGTAAGCTTGTGTTCTGAGTTTAATTGAAAGTATCAGAGCTATGCAACAGTTGACGGAGTTTTCGGACGATTAAATGACTACAATTTCGAATGTTTTCAATTATAGAGTCCTATTTCAGTAACCACAAACCACTTGTAGTTAGATTTAAGAGAAATTAATTTTTTTCAAATATAAAGAAACGTCTTTATAATATTTTTTTACAGATATATGCATTACACAATTGAGTTTATAAACATTTCCAAAATTTACAAATATTTACTGAAAGCTAACAAACGTACTGATACATAACACGAAAATGCGCTAACACGTCCTGTGTCCAGAATGGAACAGGCTTAATTGCTTGTTTTTATATGCGTTCTTATTGAACAAATAATTAAAGAGTAAATAATTTTAATTATCTTTATTAATTTCTATAAAATTTTGTTTGGTTTTTCCAATGTTTACCAAATAAATAAATGTTATTTCTTTTTAAGGTTTGTAGATTCCTTAGCATATAATGGTCTTCTGATGATCGCCCCTGATTTGCATGAAGATTTTTACGTTGGTTTTGTCATTGGTGTTTTGTCCGGATTACCAGCGTCAATTATTTTTTGTCTGCTGATAAAAAGGTATATGTTTCATTGAGTTAAAAAAAACGGAAATATGTATTAAAATAATAAAAAAAAGATACAATTTTTAAATGTATTTATTGTTTCTTAATTTTTAACACTAAATGACCCAGTGATGCCATTAGTAATTAATACATTTGCGTACATGAATACAATTATATTTAAAAGAAAGTTATCGTAGCTTCAAAAATTAACAATTGTAAATTGTTGTGAGTAGTTGGGCAAATATATATACATATATAAATATATATATATATATATTATATATATATATATATACTATACTTATAAGACGCATTTGTTGTCTGTCTGTCTGTCTGTCTGTTCCCTTATATCTCAAGATCCAGACAAAAAAATAATGTGAAATTCGTTACACATACACATAATTACATGGGGAAGGTTATAGGACAGGTTTCGTTTCATCTGGATGGGTAGTTTAATTGTAATTAATTTTTTTATTTTAGTATTTTACTATATTAAAGTAAAAATAAAATTCCTCTGTGACGTCATTTCCCGATGATCGAATAGAGTTTGCGCGCTGGTGCTATATTGTGTCTTTGTGCTGCAAATAATTGTTTATGTTTTTTCATGCTTCCCTATTTGTACAGCTTGAGGAAGTTAAAGGAATGAAGAAGGATTTTAGAAGAAGTGTGAAGCCATAATAATAAGTATTTATATATATATATATATATATATATATATAGAGAGAGAGAGAGAGAGAGAGGGGGAGGGAGAGGGAGAGATAAAGAGAGAGAGAGAGGGGCAGGGGGGAGAGAGAGGAAAGGAGGGTAGGAGGGAGGGAGGGAGGGAGGGGGAGGGAGGGAGAAAGGGAGGGGAGAGAGAAGGAGGTAGGGGGGGATGGACAGGGGGAGAGAGAAGGAGGGGGAGAGGGAGATGGGAGAGGGAGGGGGAGAGAGAGAGGGAGATGGGAGAGAGGGAGAGAGAAAGGGAGGGAAGGAAAGAAGAAAGGAAGGGAGGGAGATTGGGGTAGGGAGGGAGAGAGGGGAGGGAGGGAGAGAGAGAGGTTGGGAGAGAGGGTGGGAGAGAGGGAGAGAGAGGGAGGGAGAGGAGAGATAAAGAGCGAGGGGGGCAAGGAGGGGAGAGAGGGAATGAGGGAGGGAGGAAGAGGGAGAGAGGTGGAGATAGGAGGGAGGGAGAATGAAGGGAGGGAGAGAGGGGTTAGGGAGGGAGAGAGAGGGGGAGGGAGGGAGAGAGAGGGGGAGGGAACGAGAGAGGGAGAAATGGGAGGAAGAGATAAAGAGAGAGGGGGCAGGGAGGGAGAGAGAAGAGAGAGAGAGGGGGGGCGGGGGGAGAGAGAGGAAAAGGAGGGGTAGGAGGGAGGGAGGGAGGGAGGGGGAGGGAGGGAGGAAGGGAGAGGAGAGAGGGAGCGAGGGGGATGTACAGGGGGAGAGAAGGAGGGGGAGAGGGAGATGGGAGAGGGAGGGAGAGAGAGGGAGATGGGAGAGGGAGGGAGAGAGGGAGAGAGAAAGGGAGGGAAGGAAAGAGAAAGGAAGGGAGGGAGATGGGGTAGGGAGGGAGAGAGTGGAGGGAGGGAGAGAGAGTGTGGGAGAGAGGGGAGAGAGTGAGGGTGGGAGAGAGGGAGGGAGAGAGATAAAGAGCGAGGGGGGCAAGGAGGGAGAGAGGGAATGAGGGCGGGAAGAAGAGGGAGAGAGGTGGAGATAGGAGGGAGGGAGAATGAAGGGAGGGAGAGAGGGGTTAGGGAGGGAGAGAGAGGGAGGGAGGGAGAGAGAGAGAGGAAGGGAGAGAGGGGGTAGGGAAAAACAGAAGGTAAACAGAAAACCTTATTTTAAACCCGGGCAAAGACGGGTACTTGCAACTAGTATATATATATATATATATATATATATATATATATATATATAGATAGATATATATATATATAGATATATAAATATATATTAGGGTGCATCGCTACAATAGAGGAACGAATTGATTGTTTTTGAGCTGTCTTTGTTTCTAATTTGTTCTAATATCATTAATAATTTTGTGTCAAATATTTTTCAAATCAGAGTTGATTTAGAGATCCCCCTGCCCAAGAAATCACAAAACATGACATGTAATGCGAAAACGTTTATTCTAGCCTGTATAAAAACTACATAAAAGTATTAAATTCTTTATTACTGTTGCATTTAATTCAGTTTTCACGTTTGTAAGATTAAAGCACATTTGAGATGTTTTGCCGCCCATTTCTATTATCATTCCACTGAGGAAGAACTAGAAAGGAGTTGCCTATGTGTAGCTTTGTAAGCAGGTTCTGTGAACGCCTTGGGGAAAAGTGACCCAAGCTGACGACTTCATTTTGGAGCAATGATGGATAACCTATAACTCGTCGCTCACTAGGTTCTATTATAAAACCTGTTATTTTTTTCTGTTTCTCAATGGTGACACTTCATCAGAAAACAATGCCATGCTGACAGTCTCATTAGACAGATACGGCATGTGATTCTGGAGAATTTTTTGTGCTGCAATACTGATGTCGTGATCAACAGATTGATATTGCAGAAGGTATTTCCAGAGCAAAAGATCTCCTCCAGGTGCTTCCGCTGCATAGAGTGCTTGAATCCAGGACTTTGTGTACAACAAACTGTACAAATCGCTTGAGTCGGCTCTCTTCCTTGGATGTAAGACTGAAAATTTCTCTCTGATGACGGAGGAAGGAAATTTTGATGGCATAGATCAGCCTAGCCATCCACCTAGCATGATGTAAAGGGCCTGTTGCTCTCCAGTGAATGTTTTTTGGTGGATCTCCTAAGATAATCTTTGTCAGTTAAATAAGTTCTTCATAATCATCTCTGATCTGGGACTACAACTGAACGAACTTTGTCAGGAAGCTCACCGTGTTTTCTCGGAAACCATGAGTGATTGAAGGCAGTTACAACTTACTATAGTTGTCAAGCTTTATGCGTCCCCAAACTTCTTTAAATCTTTTGAAGTTAGGTATGTTTGGTGAGTTAGAAGGATCGCAACACAAACTGAAAGCATTTGCCAATGCCAGTTCAAGAACACGATGACGACATGCCAGCCACAATAGTTCTCGACCAATTCGATTCTCAAGCTGTACACAAGCTCCATTGAAACGACCAGTGTTGACTGAAGTAGTGTCGAAGCTCATAGCCTGGATGCTTTCTACCAGTGCCCACTGTTCTAACTGACCATAAATAGCATCCACAGCACTCTGTCCTGTTCCTGATGTTAGTTTATGAACACCTGGTAATTTTTCACTGCCATCACCGGAAACCAGCACCGGCAAGTGGTCAACGTCTCCAAGACCCAGGATTTTAGGTAAGATTTTTCAATCCCAGTGTAAAACTACAGGATAGTCAGGCTTCAATGAAACATTTATATCTGCTGCTTGTTTACACCTGGCTCTCTTTCTGGCTCTTTGTATGGTGCTTTGTGAAACTGTCGATGGATCATGTCCCAGTGCTGCAGAAATAAGAATCATCAATCGCAAAGCTTCACGATCAGACGTTTGGTTGCTATCCAAGGCCCTGGTGACATGCTTAGTGAACAAGAAAGTATGACACCCAATCTCCATCTTGTCTGTCCGTTTTTTAGTTGAGCTTGGACTTGGTTCATATTCATCTAGGAATTCAAATTTATTGGATGATTCACAGCTCTCTGTTTCATTTTCACCTGATTCACCTTCTATATTTTGTTGTTGTCGTTTTTCATCTTTCTGTTTACGAAGAAGCTGTTTCTGTTGTTTGTGATGGACTCTCTTTATCTTCACCACTCATCAACATTATATTTGTTGATTTCCCGTCTGCACACTGTTCATAAAAACAACAGGAAGTCATGTATCTAAAATGAGAACTAGGTCAGCATGGAATAATTCAAAAGTGTAAAAAAACTTTGTACTTCCACCAGTCAACAAAATCGAGTAAAATGCCGTAAAAGGTAAAACAACGAAGCCTCTGAGCATCCCCTTCTACTTGGAATTTAGTTGTAGAACTTAGATAGTATACTAACTATGGCAAAAGGAAAGTAAAAAAAAGGGTGCCCCAGTATGTGGCAGGAAGTTGGATTTTTAGGCCACCGTAATATATATTTAAAGCAATTAGTGTTAGAATTTGATGCCTTTTATTTAATATATATTTAATGACACATTAACATTATTTTTATTAAAATGTAAATTGGATTCCTAAATTTAACTTTCCATGGTAAAACACGTGAATCTAAATGTTAATGAAATTGTTAATATTTTATTTTATTTATCTGGGGTAGTTATACTGTTTTTCGTCTTGTTTTAGAGTTAGCTATGGCAAATGTTATTGCCTATAGACAGTGGCGCAATCTGCAAAAAATGCTGGGGGGAGGGGCTGACATATGGAAAAAAAATGCTGGGGGGGGCCTAACATATAGAAAAATACAGTTTGACAGTCTTTTTAGTAACTTTATATAGTAAAATATGTATTGATGATTTGGTCTGAGCACCCCCCCCCCGCCTCTGGTTGCGCCACTGCCTATAGAATGTAATTCAAAGAATATCCAATTGGTAATATAACTAACTAGTAATACCCTTAGTGTAATATACGTCACTCTATCAATATAATTACTGCGTCTCGCTTGCTCTGGCAAATTATATGTATAGATAGATACATTGATATTTCTAGCTTGGTAGATTTGAAATTAAAATAATTGTTAACTTAATTTAGTACTATGATCAATTTACTTTTTACATTTTACTCCTATTTTATAGGCACCTTCTATACATTTAAATATTCTAAAATGACCATCTACCTCAGAGGTTTTCAACCTTTTTTATGCTGCGGACCCCACAGATATTGCAAACCCGGGTGGCAGACCCCCTTAGCCCAAGGCACCCAGAATGTGTCTTAAATTCTGCTAAACGTTAGGCCTAGTTTAAGTTACGCGCAAAACATGTACAAGTCATTTCACATATAAAATATCTATCTATCCAGAAAATGAAACAATCACCGAGCATTTATTCTGGTGGTTTGTCTGTAGCACAGTTTTCTGTTCAGTGGTAAACTTGTGTCTGTTTGACACAACAGCAAGATCTTCATTCATGCTCTTTGCTGCTGTTAATCACGCAAAGGTTTGATACTTAGAGAGGCGCTGCTTGTTTCCCTCGTGCGACTAAACCAGTCATCGCAGCAGCGCCGTCCGTGCA
The DNA here is from genome assembly GCA_021962125.1 of Bulinus truncatus. Classification (NCBI taxonomy): domain Eukaryota; kingdom Metazoa; phylum Mollusca; class Gastropoda; family Planorbidae; genus Bulinus; species Bulinus truncatus. The sequence continues at coordinate 534,618 of JAGDYQ010000340.1, forward strand.
CATGCCAACACATTGTGTCCAGGCCAGTCCTGATTCTTCAAAAAATGCATCAAGCAGACGGAAAAGTGCTCCACCGGTTATGCAACCCAGCACCGGCTTGCAGAACAAGTCTTCTACAACTTCACCTTCTCAGCAGTATCGAACATAAACCAACATTTGAGCTGCATTCGCATTGTCTGTACTTTCGTGAAGCTGAAATGGGAGTCTGATATGCTAAAGGCGTGCAATCAGTTTGCATAGAACATCTTCTGACTTGTCGGCCATTTGTCTGCTCACTGTGTTATCAGACTGTGGAATGGCTTTCAGTTTTTGACTGTATTCCTTTCCTAGAAAGACTTCGCACATGTCGAATGCTGCCGATATAATTAGCTCTTCTGCAATTGTGTGCGGTTTTCTTTGAATGCGCTATTTGCAATGCTACCAACCAAATACGACGCTCGAAGAGCTTTCTCGTTCACAGTAGTACGGGCCATCAGTTTGCCTTTCTGTTTCAAATAGAGCTCTTTCTGTCTCTCAAAGTATTCCTTCCCTTTATTGGCAAGTTTCGAATGCACTGTGGTCAAATGGCGCCTCAATTTCGCAGGCTTCATCGCATCGCTCGATAATGTTTGCATCACACGACACAAAGATGTTGTTTAATATCGGTTCCCACTGGCGTGAAGCCGAATGGTTTATATTCTGGATAATAATTGCGCCTTTTTCTTTTTCGTTCGTCTTTAGCTGCTTTATCATCAGAATCTTCCAGGTTCTAGTCAGTTTTCCTCTTCACAAATGTATCCATGCTAGGCTTGGACAGTTTACTTATACAAATATTGATAAGTATATGACCAACAACAGTTTAGTCACGTTGACTCAGATCTCACAGGGAAAAAAAATTAGAGAAAAAATTCCAGAGTCGAGAGTGTAAAAATCTTCACATTCTGATGACGAAAACTCACATTTTAAAATTAAATCGACTACTCTGATAAAACAAATACAAATCTTATGAAATATTTTGAATTGCTTATTAAGTTTTTAAAAGTTGTTTGTCACTTAAGCAAGTCACATGACAACAGAACAGATAAATAGGTTCATGGCTTGAATTTCGCACAGTTTCATCGATGCGTTAGCGAAAAAGCCATATCGCTCTGACTTACTTTTATATGAACAATTTAAAAATTTACTTTGAACCAAAACAATCTGTGGGTGTCATTTTTAATTAACATGCAAAGTGTACACCAGCAATTTGATATCAAAAACTTTTGTCTAAGATTATTTCTAAGCCAATCTAGGCTTATAATAATTGTAACCACTGATTAACCATACTATTAATCAACAATACACACTCTTGCGCAGATCCGGATGTTTTAAACTGTGATGTCAGAGCAATGTAAGTAAGAAATATTGCCAAGATAACATGACTCAAAAACTCATTGCACAAGTACATGTAGTATGCAGCCTAGTTGAGACTTCAGACGAAAATATAAGAAAATACCAGCGAAGTTTTCAATGTGCCTGAAACATGGGTGTCAAGGAGTTAAGATTGAATTAAATATACATTGTTTGATTTAGTTTGTGCATGTGTGTTAATCACACTTTTTAAGTGACTTTAGAGAGTATGAATTTTTATATTGTTATGTGACGTAGTTTTTCTAGTTAGACGTCATTTAAGAATTTGCTTAGATACAAGCCTTGCATATAGATGAAGCTACTCTTTTGATTTCAGACTAGCAAGTCGTGTTTTATTTGACTTTTAGGATGTGCCTTCATTATGTGCCTTTGTCTAAAGTTTAATGTAATATTTTAAAGTCTATGTCTACGAATAAAACCAAGAATCAGCCTCACTGTCTTGAGTGTTTATTTGAGGCTACCATAACAGCGCCTCCACATCCATTCTGACTGTAACAGCAATCAGACCCCAACATACAACCTTCACAATGGGCAAAGCTAGTTTTTTTTAGCTAAAAGCTTACCAATCAACCAAACCAACCAATACTTTATACAAGAAAAATTACAATTTTCTTTGACTTTCCCACGAACACCTTTGAACCACAGGCTGAAAAACCTCTGCTCGACCTTGTTTAATATTTAGATATGTATACTAAAAATATAGTCGCATTACATAAATTTATATAACCAAGATTTTAGACAGTATTATTAAGTATTTCATGTATGTTACAATTAAGGCTTACATACATTAGCATTGGTCAATTTAGAGTATGGTAAGCCTAAGGTCATTAGAGTTAACACATTTTTAATTTTTTTTTTATATTCATCATCACAATCTGAATGAATAAAATATGATTTTAACTTAAAGTAACTTTTCCTTGTGTATCCTGTTTAATATAACTTCTTTTTATATAAGTTTACGCATAGATAATTTACTTTTTTCTGTTCAAATAATTTTAATTGCAATAAAAACATATGTGGAAGTTTAAATATTAAACAAATGATTTCAGTTTATCGAGGCAGAAGGAAACCTAGACCTAAAGTACATAGGCTCTACTAGAATTTAAATAAGTTTGCTTTCATTTGCTTCTTTGTTCCGGTTAATGCTTTTATTATATCATCTCTGAAATTTTTATGAGAAAGACGTCGATTGTGGTTAAATTCACCATTTCTGCAGATTTTAACAGCCACATAATTTTAAGTACAAAAACACATTATTTAAATTAATATTAAGTAATTTTGTTATGTTCTTTTTTTGTGTGATTTACCTGGCCAGGAGATGGTGATGGAGGGGGTACTCAAAAGCCATAACGTTAACCCTGAAGCCTTGACATGTATAAAAAAGGAATTCAATTTCCAAAAAAATGATATTTTTAATATTTTACCATAATTCTATGGAATATTTTCCCACGGACATATCGACCCAGCTTTTTTAAAATTAATTTTAAGACATAAATTTGTCGATTTATAAGCGAGTATCTCGAACTATTAACTGTTTAATTAGTATTGTTAACGTTTACATTTATTTTTTTGTTAGTTCATGAAATATTATAAAAACTTAATATATATGTTCTTGGTCCGGCCCTTCAATCACATCTAAAAACCCATCGTGGCTTTCTGTGGTTATATACTATATATGTTATCTTAAGTTTCACACTGTTGTGCTAAATAAAAAAAAAAAGAAATTTACTTTAATATATATATCAATATTTTACATTAATGAAATAAAAATAAATTAGGTCAGTTATGATATATAGGTTTCAAATTGTGTATAGACACACACACGTTGAAGATCATAGTGCTTTATGTGTAGATTGAGCACTATGTGCTGCTGGCACTATGAACACTAATTTTGTTTATATTACCTGTGAAAATTGGAAAAAAAAATGACTGTTCAGTCGATTTTGAACTAATTTAAAGTATTATTATTTAAACATTAACATTGAAAGGTAAAACTTTAAATTGAATGAACTTAAATATATGATTTAACCCACGATATGTCATATGTTTTAATGCTAAAACTGGAGCTATCAATTAAGTAACTTATATTAATTTATCATTTATGTGTTGGTATATGTTGGGATTAGACCTGCCATACGAATTTTTTTTTAAGTTTCGGATGGCTGACATAATTTTTCGGCTGATAGCCGGCGTAGCCAAATTTGACTATAAATTGAGTATATTGACATTTGCGGCTGATTTTCGGCTGATTTTTGGCATATTACGAAATATTTGGCTAAAATTCGGCTGACGCCTAGAAAATATTGAATTGATAAAACTTCAGCAATAAAACAATTTGGGGAAAAGTTTTATTATTTAAAACAACAGAAATAAACAGTTGTATGCCTATATGCTGTCCTACTAATACAGTACATGAATACATTCCACACATTCAGTTTCTGTCACTCAATACCTTAATAAGCACTTAAAATATCAGTTTATAATTGTCATGAATAAAACAAACGCGATGTAGTTCATCAGCTTTCTTCAGAAACATGTTCACTAACTAGCTGCGAATGCGATACATCAGCTTAAGACATGATGAATCCACGGGCCATTGCTGACTGTATTGCGTTATCCAGAATTGTGGTTGCTTCTGACCGTGGAATCAATGATTTGAAATTTGGATCTAGCAGCTGATGCAGCTTAATGTGATCATTTACAGGAAATCGATGGTCAAGCTGGTTGATCATTCGTATTTTGTCATCATCATCATAAAGTCAAGTATAGACTGAATCATCATCAACGTTGAATTCCAACGCATTGGACACGGTGCCTTCACTGACTTATGATTGTGTCTATGAATGTCATCGATGGCGTTAGTGCTGCTCTCAGAGGCATCCATTATTGATGCATTGAACTGATTATCTACAAGAAGAAATTAACACACTAAAGACGTGCCTTCTTTCAGGGTCTTTATCATTTCTTTATCCTCTGTGAATGCTGCATCGTCTTCTATTATTGCGGTCTTGAAATTCTTCATTTTTATTGATGCTGTCGGTAGTATTAAGGTGCAATACGTGTGCTGTAAAAGTCAACCTTCAAAAGCTTTGAAGTCTATCATGATTGCAGCACCATCATGGCAGCTAGTATTTTGTGATCAACAGAAAAGCTTTTCAAGACAGAGCTGATATGGTCAGCAAGGTCATGTGCAATAAGATTAAGTAATGCGACAGTTAATATAACGGCGAACGAAATACGGCGGCTAATGAGGCGCGCAGCATATTTTTCGGCGGTTTTACGGCGGACGAAGATTCGGCGGCGTAGCCGGCGCACGGCGCCGGCTGAGGGGTCTAGCTGGGATGCTGAAGAAAGTTACTATCTGTGATTGATTGAGCAAGAAATTCACTGCTAAATAAGGACATATATATTTATAGCACTACAGCTATGACGCTTGAAATTCTATAAGTGGCCATTTTGAGTATGCTGGAATGAACTCATGTAAAGAGCTACAGAGAAAGATAAAAGATGAACGTACCAGAACTATCATTAGAGAAGAAAGATCTTTAAAGATATTACATACATATTTGGCAAAAGATGAAGGAAGTGAGATCACACCCTAAAGAAACACACATTTGTAATTAAGAATGTTTTATAATAAATGTATGTTATATAAATTAGAATGGTGCGTGGGGGAGGGGCAGGTAAAATAACTCGCACAGCAAGCCTCTATAGCTAGCGACCGCTAAGTTGATAGTGTGGTGGCGTTTAATTGCGAACCGAGTAGTAAACTGTGCAAACAAAACACACTGTCATATAATATTTGTATGGTTGCAGAAAGGTTCAAGTCTATATTAAAGCTTTTTTCTGGGAGATAGGCTCGCTGATTTTGTTGGATTAGTCAAATTAAATTTCAATAATTACATCTAAGAAGCGTAATTCGAAGATTTTTATTTATTTAGCGTTATATTTGGGATAAGCAACTCATGCTTTTCTTTTTTGTTTCGTTTTAATAAGTATGTGTTTTTAAGGGTTAAAAAAATAAATAAGTTATTTTACTTGGTGGAACACTTAATGTATGACAATTGTTGAAATGTAATGGGGGAGGTCTAATAAAGCTAAAAATTAGTTGACATAATTAGTAAACGAAACTTTCAGATAGTTACACTGCACTTCAAAGTTTATTAACGTACCACAATGTTTAATATATTAAATGCATGCACATCACACTTTTTTAAATTAGCATTTTGATTGGCAAGACTTCAAAAAACTAGCTTTAGAGGGTTCACTTTTAAGTACTCATGTCTGACTAGCCAGTTATTTAATGCACATGGGTTTAAAAAGATGATTTACTTTCTCATATAAAACTAAAACAAAATTCTTCTTTCACTGCAAGTCAATTAATTAGAACCAAATTAAATGTGTGTGTTAGTGTTAAATCTAATTAAAAAATATTTAATAGTTATTCTGCAATTTTATTGTGTTTTTACAGGTCTAATGTACACTGATTATCTTTTTTGCTTAAGGATATCACACGAATTATTTATATTCACATATTGTCGATCTGAAAACCAAGATAGATAGGATATACAATTTAATCTCTAGATAAGATATTCTCAGGCAACAAAATGTAATTAAAAGTTGTATTTATCCTATTTAAAATATTCTAGCTCATAGAATTAATTTAATTTAAATAACAATACATTATTTTTATTGGATATTATTCTTAAGTATATTTCATAGTTTATTGATTTGCTCAATTAATTTCAGTCACATTTAAAAATAGATTTGTGGATAGGTGTTTGCAAAATTAATATAAAACATATTCAGTAGTTATACTGCAATTTACATTGGTTGTCCTTATAGGTTGTCTTGAAACTTTACTTTCTTTGCTTAAGGCCGCTCAGGAAAAGATTGGTCCTCACATAATGTCTTTTTGAGGATTAAGAAAGATAGGGCAGATATAACAACCGCTAAACCATATTTTTTTGGCAAATACGACAAGGAAGATATAAATAATTTCATTTTATACTATAAAAGATTATCTTTCGTTTCATAAAATATTTTAAAGGTTACGTCTGTAAAATTTATCCTACAGAGAGCCTGACAATGAGTCAAGAGTTCATAGTGCATAGAAGGACTTCAGCAGCCTAATAAAACTTCACAGTATCTGTTATAGACTCGTTTTTCTGTTGTAAATTAAAAATCGTTTATTTAAAATATTAAAAAAAAGTATATGATATCTAATATACATTTGTTTTTTTTTTGTTGTGTTATTTGTTAATTGTTTATTTGTTTTTCATGCTAGTTTACATGATTTAATACCTTGTGGACATCGGCTAAACCTAGAAAAGTATATATATATATATATATATATATATATATATATATATATATATAATACCATTATAAATAACATTTTATCAAATAAACATACATTTTCTTCATAAATAAAGTTATTTTATCCATTACTTAAAAGAATTGGAAGAAAGAAATGTACAGCAATGTTCCACCTATTGGCAGGCATCTTTCTAGTGATCTACGCCATACTTCTGAATAGAACTATTTTTGGTGAGTAGATAGATATTTATTAAAATATGAAACAAAAAACATTGGTCTTACTATCAAACAGTGACTTATTTTAAACCATTAACATTTTAATAATAATATAATTAGTTTAAGCATTTTGAACCATTTGCAGTGCCGTATTTTTAAATGCTTTATGAACAGAAAACTGGGTCAATTTCTTGACTTAAGTGCTATCATTAAACTAATGGTCAGTCTGCTATTGCATTAGAATAAGTCCGAAGTAAATGTTAATTAGATCTATACACATAGAGAAAGACAGACTTGTGCAATAAAAGGAATAAAAAATGTTTTTTTAGCCTTAGCCTTTTTATACTATTGTTGTGTACAGGATCTTTCGGCCGTTAATTTGACGTCGTCACTACGTTACGTGTGTCAGCACTCTGACCGTGGGCATCCACAGCCTAACTTCTACAATCGACTACCCTTGGCTGTGACACTTCAACTACTGACCCATAGACTACTGACTAGTCCGTGTTAACTAGTCCCGGTCCCCTACCGTGAACTCCTTTTATGATTAAAAACGCCATGCCCTTTAACCCGTCAACTGACCTAACCCAGCTCTCATAACCAGTACACGACACTCCCCCATGGCCCCTTTAGTGTCAAACATATTAGAGTTTGGCACTTAATACCACCAATAATATATTACATAATATTCCCCAAACTACCACCCTTTGAACTACAGTCAAGTATTAGCTCATAAACTTCCACGTCGGTAATACAATATACTAATCAATATTTATGTGGGAACATTATTACAAAACTATTTGACAACCTACATATCTTTACATATGGCTACGTAATAAGTAACGAGCTGTCAGCTGTGTAGCCAAATAAATGGGACATAAATCATAATCAATTATATGAAAATAACAACTGATTTCATGAAAATGTCAAATCAATTACATGAAAATATCAATTCAATCACATGAAAGAAAAAACATAGCAATAGTGTCATTGTTTACGTAAACTCTGGGGTCTGGCTCTACAAAGTTCCGTTAGCTCTGAAGTAAACTGTGATCCTCTGTCTGACAGTATCGTTTGGGGGAACCCAATCCTTGTAAACATTGTGTACAGAGCGTGTGCCACATTCTGTGCGCTGATGTTAGTCAGTGGTACGGCCTCAGGCCATCTTGTACAGACGTCCACTAATGTTAGGATATACTTATGACCTTGAGTTGATTCTATTGGCATAGGCCCAATCAAATCTATGGCCACCTTTTCGAGTGGGTTTTCAACGATGTAAACTGCTTGTATCGGAGCATGTAAATGTTTCCTCTTGGGCCCTTGCGCTGACAAGTATCACATCCTCGAATTTACCAGCAATCGTCTTATGTATATTGGGCCAATAGAACTGTGACAAAATTTTTTGTTTTGTACTCCTAACGCCCCTATGGCCGGCAATGTCACCATCGTGGGCTATGCGTAAAATTTTCGCCCAGTACGACTGTGGGGCCACAAGTTGTATTGTTGTTTCTTTCCTTCAAATTTCCGGAATAAGACTCCATCCTTAATAAAAAGCCCTGATCTAGGATGATCCCCACTGTTTTTTTGTGCTGCTTTATACAGGCGCCCTATTACCGTGTCTGTGGCTTGTTCTAGGGCCATATCATGTCCGCTTTTGATTGCTCCCTCTGTAGTTACTGGGGCCATCTTCTCTCCCGCTTCAGGTTCCTCAGGTTCTTTATGTGCTGTTTTCCCGCTTCGTGTCACGACCACATTACTGACATCATTACATGGAGTATCGTCACATCCAGTGTTATCTCTAATCCAACGTAGAATATCATTGTCTGAGCACTCTTTTATACCCGAAATATTTCCCACAATCAGGTCACATACAGGGTTGTCAACTATATAAGCCTCGACGTTCCCTGTAAAGTATGGTGTTGCGATATGTATTACCGCCTGAGGTAGTCTATGGTCCTCTCCCGTAAATGATGTCATCATCCCGTATTCCCCAGTATACTGCGATTGTTCTACCAAGCTTTTGCGGACCGTTATCGTTGTGCATCCTGTATCTCTTAAGAACTGCACCGGAGTCAAGTTGACATATCCCGGGTAAAACTTCAATTGTCCGTGGCACGATACAATGGCCAAGCCTGTTTCCTTTAGTGTTGTTTTAGTCCCAGATCATATTTTAGTTTCAGTTTTTATTTCGTTTTTTCTGTAATAATTTTAGTTTTCGTCTTGCTTCTTATTTTAGTTTTAGTTTTAGTTCTCGTTGGCGAAAGGTCAACATTTTCGTTAACGAAGGTTTTAGTTTTAGTTTTCGTGAACGAAAGCAACACTATATTTTAGTTTCAGTTTTTATTTCGTTTTTTCTGTAATAATTTCAGTTTTCGTCTAGTTTTAGTCTTGCTTCTTATTTTAGTTTTAGTTTTAGTTCTCGTTGACGAAAAGTCAACATTTTCGTCAACGAAGGTTTTAGTTTTAGTTTTCGTCAACGAAAGCAACACTAGTTTCCTTTCGCTCTGCTTTTCGAACATTCAACTTGTTGTATTTTTCCGGATACGTGTCATCAACTTCACCTGTATTTGGAGCATACTTCCTGTTTCGATACGGATTCGTAATACGTTGACCTCTGCCTGGATATCTAGTGACTCGAAGTTTGCATTCTCTCGCGACGTGATTTAGTCCGTTACACGTATAGCACCGAATAAACGCATCGCCAGGAGAGGGACTTCTGTTTATGCGATAATAGTCACTTCTATCTTGAGTCGGGTTTGTGTATCTAGGTCTGATTTCTTTACGTGCTGCAAAGCAAGCGTCAACGGTGTGATCAAGGTCACCATTTGACATGGGTCTGTCGGGGTGGGCATCTCTGTAGAGCCTCATAATTTTAACCACATCAATGGTCGACCGAGGTTCTCTCTCTTGAATGAAGGATGTCAGGTCCGTTGTGCAGGAGTGGGTTAGCCTGTCAATGACAATAAAGTCTCTAATGTCTTACACAGTGTTGCCAACATTGGCACTCTGTAACCATTTGTGAAAATAACCCGCAACGTTGTTTACAAACGTCTGAGGGTCCTCTTGGGTCGATGGGTGACTATTATAAAAAAGTGTTCTGAACCGAGCAGCATTATGGCCATACGCGTTGAGCAGTTCAAGTTTCATCCTTTTATAGCTGCTGTCGTCTGTCATATCGTACTTCTGACACAGGGTCAGCGCCCTGCCCTGCACCAGGTTGGTCAGTATGTTCGCCCATTCAGTTTCCGGGATGTTTTGTGATCTATAGTTGTCTTCGAATCTTTTTAGGTATGCATCGATGTCATCTTTGGTCTCATCAAACTCACGTATTTTTTTTCTGTACCACAGGATCGGATTGACGTTACCGGCTTGACCTAATTCAACTTTCTTCATTTCTATCTGCAATCTCTGCATTTGTAATTCATCTTTTCTCTTCTCTTCTTCTCTTAAAATTTCTTCTTTTCTCCTCTCTTCTTCTCTTAAAATTTCTTCTTTTCTCCTCTCTTCTTCTCTTAAAATTTCTTCTTTTTTCCTCGCTTCTTCTCTTTTCTTCTGATTTAATTCTTCATTTCTCCTCGCTTCTTCTCTTAAAATTTCTTCTTTTTTTGCTTCTTCTTTCAATTTTTTATCTACAAATTTCATTAGTTCCTCACCTTCTAACATCATTATTTCCTTTCCGACTCTCGCTATTCTTTCCAGGGATCCAGAGACTGATTCCGACTGGGACATTTTTTTTTCACTGAACCAGAGTCTACAAATTAATAATACCAGCAAAACTGCTGCTCCACCAATGTTGTTTACAGGATCTTTCGGGCCGTTAATTTGACGTCGTCACTACGTCACGTGTGTCAGCACTCTGACCGTGGGCATCCACAGCCTAACTTCTACAATCGACTACCCTTGGCTGTGACACTTCAACTACTGACCCATAGACTACTGACTAGTCCGTGTTAACTAGTCCCGGTCCCCTACCGTGAACTCCTTTTATGATTAAAAACGCCATGCCCTTTAACCCGTCAACTGACCTAACACAGCTCTCATAACTAGTACACGACATTATAATTATTCAGATGAAAATAATGTAGGTTTTATAGTCGTTTTTCCGTCTAATGTTTTTTTTTAATTTTTAGCTTTAACTGTAAATATAAAGTTTTTCATTTCTAAGTTTGTAACTAAAATATTATACTACATTAAAAAAATAATATTAAAAAAAAATATGATTAACATATTTATGTAAGCAATATTGTTGAAACCTTGAAGCCTCAAAATATTTTGAATTAATAATTATAATATAGATAAAATATGTTATTTATATATTATTACTGTAATTTTAAAGTGTAGATTTGACTGATCTAATGAGTCTACAAAATTACTAAAATTCTCACTGTATTGTTAATAAAATATTTGTCCCGGTTATTTTCTTTGTTTTAAGCACAAACTCATTTGGTATATTGGATTTCGGTTATGTTCTCTATACTTGGAAGATCATCATTATCTGTTGGTTTTTCATCTACCTTATTATATATCCCAGAGTTATTTCCAACATCGATAAGGTAAGTTGAAGTGCCACTTAGTTTGAATTTTGCTTTTATCATTATTTAAATTAGGAACACAGATTTAATTTCAAATTTTTTATTACTTTTATTACAAGATAGCTCGTTAAAATTTAATAACACTATCTTAAATTCATATACAGTCTAACCATAATCCGGAAATGTCTTAATTCTAGGCTCTCCCAACAGCCATGACTGCGGCTAAAACTAACTTTCCCAGCTCTGCTGGTAGTGATCTCAATGGGAGATTTCAACGCTGACTGCAGCTATTTAAACAACCAACAGAAGGCCTCACTGGCCATCTTCAATACTCCCGGCAGATACCGCAGTTTGATTCCAGACACAGCAGACACCACCACATCCATCAACACAGACTGTGCCTATGACAGAGTCATCGTGGAAGGTAACAGTGATGTTGTAGCTGACTCAACTAAAGTTTACAGATATGACACAAGTCTTGGAATTAATGCGAGTACCACGTCAGCTATAAGTGACCACTATCCAGTAGATTTTAGACTTAATTAATGGACATTGACATGTAATTTAAATAGTTGAATATTTCATTGTTTGAATACTTCATTGTTTAGATACTTCATTGTTTAGATACTTCATTGTTTAGATGATATTAACAATTATTTAAAACCCTTCAATCCTGTTAATGAAGACAAGATGCTATAGTAAACATGTTAAACATCTTGTATGAGATACATTTGTTTTCGACATTTTGTATTTCATAACTTTATTTTAACACCTTATATTAGATACCTTTGTTTTAAACGCCTTGTATCAGATATCTTTGTTTTAAACATCTTGTATTAGATACCTTTGTTTTAAACGCCTTGTATCAGATATCTTTGTTTTAAACACTTTGTATCAGATATCTTTGTTTTAGACATCTTGTATTTGATACCTTTGTTTTATGAGTATTGTGAAAATTTTCTGATCAATTCTGTATTATAAAACTAGCTGATATAATACCACCCTTTTAATCGATTTGTTATTTAAAATTAAATTTGAAATTACACAACACATAAAATATACAATAAACTAAAAATGTGAATTATTGAAATTTCTTGTAAAACAAATATTTGAAATAAAAAAAGAATCAATACTTCTAGTTCTATTACAATTAGTGTACAGTGAATGGTGTACAATTAGTGTACAGTGAATGGTGTACAATTAGTGTACAGTGAATGGAAGTACAATTAGTGTACAGTGAATGGAAGTACAATTAGTGTACAGTGAATGGAAGTACAATAAGTGTACAGTGAATGGAAGTACAATTAGTGTACAGTGAATGGTGTACAATTAGTGTACAGTTAATGGAAGTACAATTAGTGTACAGTGAATGTTGTACAGTTACTGTACAGTGAATGGAAGTACAATTAGTGTACAGTGAATGGTGTACAATTAGTGTACAGTTAATGGAAGTACAATTAGTGTATAGTGAATGTTGTACAGTTAGTGTACAGTTAATGGAAGTACAATTAGTGTACAGTGAATGGTGTACAATTAGTGTACAGTTAATGGAAGTACAATTAGTGTACAGTGAATGTTGTACAATTATGTACAGTTCATGGAAGTACAATTAGTGTACAGTGAATGGTGTACAATTAGTGTACAGTTAATGGAAGTACAATTAGTGTACAGTGAATGTAGTACAATTAGTGTACAGTTAATGGAAGTACAATTAGTGTACAGTGAATGGTGTACAATTAGTGTACAGTTAATGGAAGTACAATTAGTGTACAGTGAATGGTGTACAATTAGTGTACAGTTAATGGAAGTACAATTAGTGTACAGTGAATGGTTTACAATTAGTGTACAGTGAATGGAAGTACAATTAGTGTAAAGTGAAGGGTGTACAATAAGTGTACAGTGAATGGAAGTACAATAAGTGTACAGTGAATGGAAATTTGTGCTATTGTTTATCAATCTTTATTAATCAATAAAATGAAATAAATCATGAGCATGATCAAATATATTCATTGAATGGGAAACATTCTAGTTCAAAAATGGAAGTTCCTTTTAGTGCCAAAAATCTATCTAAGACGCTAATGTGCCTCACTTTATCTTAATTGATTTTGCGGATGTCACTTTCTTCCAAGACTGATTTATAAGAATATTAGATGTTTTTTCTGCAAAGATTTAGGCTAGTTAATTGCTACTATAACCGAAATAAAACAAACAATCCAAGTACTACTGTACAGTATTTTACTTCGTCAAATTCGCAGAAATGAGACTCGACTCAAATTGTCAGGGTTTGATTGGTGTTTCAGGTGACCACTTGTGTGTTTGGTGTTTCAAGTGACCCCTTGTGTGTTTGATGAGATGACAATACTGTCTGATCATTATAATTTTCATCGTCAGATATTATTTTGCAAGAATAAAATTCTGTAATTCGATACTCCACAAACAAATCTTTCATTATAACTTATTATATTTTTATTACAAACAAACCAGAACAGTAAAACAATAGAGTCAAAAATTGACATAATGCACAGAGTTAAAAAAAGCAATTTGTGATGGAATGTAATAAACAACTCAAGCATTAAACGACTTATCATAGAATGTAATAAACAACTGATGCTTAAATAATTTATCAAAGAATGTAATAAACAACTCATGATATAATTAATAAACAACTCATCATAAAATGTAATAAACAACTCTTGATAGAACGTAATAAACAACTAATGCGATACACAACTGATGATAGAATGTAATAAACAACTGATGATAGACTGTAATAAACAACTGATGATAGAATGTAATAAGCAGCTGACAGGGTTGTTAACAATACTCTTAAATTGTATCGTCAATACCGATACCAATACTTCATTAAAATAGTATCGCCAATACCAATACAAATACTCAAGTAAAAATGTATTGCCAAAATCGATACCAATACAATACCAATACTTTTCAGAACAACAAAATATTTTAATTTTCAAAAAAGTTAAAACTATAAAATACAATGTCAAAGCACAATTTGTAGGCCAATCACTTCACCACTTGGCAGCACGTAAGAAGACCATCATTTCAAAATGATCATTGGTTAGCCTTGAACGTAATGGCATAAAAACACGCCCACCCAAAGAAAACAGGCGTTCAACTGCAGCACTAGCCGGAAGTCCAGTGTTCAGTTGCAGGTATAGTTTCTTAATACTTGGGTAGGCTGCTAATGACAGCGCTTCTGGTGATTTATCTTCAAGATATCTGTCTACTTCAGCAGAACTGTTGCTATTAAGCAACTCGTCCTGCCCATCCGCCGCGCAGTAAAACAAGCAAAAAAATCTGTAGATTCGGATATCGGTACTGCTGACTGTACTGAAGCTGCCATCCTGCCGAGTAAGTTGAAGTGGAACTGCACTCAGTGCACTGCACGCACGCTTTAATGTTTGTACAACTTCAGCCTTGTGATCCAAGCTGTCAATCCAGTCGGTCTTAAATTTTGGATTGACAACTGCTGCCAGTTTTGCCTCTGGGTCAGAAAATATATAATCGAATCGCGCATTAATTCCATCAATGACAGCTCTGGCAAGGGTTCACACACCGTGAGCGGGTGTTTATGTCGCACAATCATTTCCTGTAGTTGGCCTTTTATAACGGTTAGTGTGGGCAGCAAATAGCCAAATCCAATATTTTTTCTCCTTGCAAAATGTCCAGTCCACGACACAATGGAGCAAATACTTCAATGTATTCTGCTATGAATATTTTCTGCTTCGGAGTCAGTCTCTTGATGTCAAGGTCATCAAACAACATATCAAGTTTAACTTCTAATTCTGGATTGGATAGTAAGCAATGTATTTTTACAACAGAATCGTAAGTGGAATTCCACCGAGTGTCACCGGGAGTAACGAGATACGTGCCAATTGCCGCTTTGATTGCATCTGCAGCCAAAGGTGAGCGATTTTGTTTGTTCCAGATAGCTACTAACTTTGCAAATGTTGACACTGACAACCGTTTGGTTACTTCTTGTAGTACTTTAGCATCACGCGTAACAACAAGATTTAACAAGTGGCATGCACATTTGATGTGGTGGCAGCTGTTAAATAATCTGTTCATGTTCGTCATCATTAACACATGGTGGATTCAGTAAATCATCAATTTGTACAAATTCCATATCCACATCTTCATCATCCTGTTGCTCCCTGACTGTGATCTTCATTTAAATCCACATTGTTTATACTTAAGTTCATCATTTCATCTTTATTCAGTCCAAAACAGCGAAAAGCTTTTAAAAATTTGATCCGCTGTCTGTTACAGTGAAAGAAATTTTGTCACTTATTTCATATTCTCTGTTGATTGCTTCTAGTGTTTTGGCAATTAAATCATAGGTATGTCGGCCAACTATTCTACGCACGGCCAAGCAGCAGCTTTTTCGCTCAAGTGACACAGGTTCTAACCAATGCACAGTAACACCAATAAAAAAACTTCTTCGTCTGGACGTCCAGCAATCAGCAGTTGTACAGACAGTATTAATTGAAGCCAACTTATCTTTCAGCTGCTGCCTACGAAGTTCAAATCTATGTTCCAGTTGTTTTGTCAATGTTTGTCGACAGCGAGGCATCATTTGTTGCCTGGTAAGTCTATTAATTAACGTTCTGAAACTAGCGGTGTCGATATGATGGAAAGGCAAGACTGAATCAATTAGATAATCCATAACCCATTCATCTAATAAATGCTGAGTGACGGGCTGGCAAAATGTAATCTTGGCTTGTTTCAATGCTGGTCCATTGCAATGAGAACTACCACCAGTGTCATCGTCATTGCTATTGTTACTTCCACTATTAATTTCAGTTGAGGGTCTCTTCTTTCGTATCAATTTTTCATGAATTATATTACAAGCCATCTCAAACTTGGTAAGTAATGCTCCATGACGTCTCTGTGAAACAATAATAATAATCCAAGTACTGTATTTGTGCAGTGTCACAACTTATCCATAAATAACATATTAAAGTTATTCAAATAGTTCTATTGACCTACAAGTAATAAATAATGAGAAATATATTAAGCTAACTTAGCTTTTGTAAATTCTAACGTTCTAGTTGTTTTAGGTTTTAAAACCTTATTTATATTATTCATTTATTTAAAATTTACCTCTATATGCTTCTTCAAATTTTGTCTTGACTGGTTATGGCACGATAAAGACTTGTTAGTCAATCCGGGCGGGCAGTGTAAGCATTTATACAGTGAATTGCCCCTTTTTCAGCTGGTCCCAGGTATTTAAAAAAATCGGTAGGAATATTAATTGTCTCTTCTGCCATGACTACTTACAGATGACTGAGTGCAACGACTAGTGCGTACTTCAATGTTTTAAATGCGATAAAAATATACAACTAGGGAGTTACCGATATGCCTTTTTAAAGTCCGATACCGATATTTTCTTTTTAATCAACAAAAATGCCAAACAATTCTCGTGCTTTTTCCCAATATAATGACGTATGTCAACCCATGTTCACCCCTTCTCTGATATTTTGTTTCGCCCACACAATTGTTAATATTATAAAACTGGACACATTTTTCCACATAAGATGCAGCATCTGGGGGGATCACAGATTTCACCAGTGGATTTGGAAAAATCATACCCGGTAGTTTATCAAAATAATTAACCATCGACACTTTGATGATTGAATACCACTGACAAAGAAAATAAGAAAGGTCTGGAAACACCAATGAAGTTTATCCGGTCAAGCTGGAAAGTTGTTAGAATCGATCAAACCTGTTAAACTCAAAGAAACTTGATGATTTTGCAGTTAAAGTAAATACCTTCTTTGTTTTTTTATTAGATGACTGTCATTCAATTTTTCAGCAATGATCTGATAGTTAAAATATCGGTAGAACCTTCTAAAAAAAACCCTCTTTCAGATTTGGGAAATGACATATAAGAATCTCGGAGGGGCTTTACAAATAGTGCTAAATAATCCCACACAAAACAAATGAAGAACAAAACAGAAACTAAAATCTCGTTATTGTTGTGAAACAGTGTAATGAGAACTGCTTTAGATATGGAATAAACATTGAAAAAAGTTTTTAAATCAAATATTTGAATCATTGACTACAATTTTTTGTATACTTTTTATTAAACAAGAAAATAATCAGAGATTGTTTAACTTTGCAATGAATATTGATTTTTCGCATTATTAATATTCGTTGCTTAAACCAAACATGGTAAACTTCCGATATTTGTCCCAGCAAATTCTAAAAATTTTTAATGAATCGCGCCATATATTTGTTGATTTAAAGTATTTAAAATAAATTTAAAATTTAATTTTTTACTGATGATTGTTTTGAATCACTTCTTTAATATATATATATATATGATATAGATATAACTAATGTTAAGCTATCTTGAAGAAAAACACAGTAAAGAGGGAAACAAGAAATAATCGTTAATTGTAAAACAAATAAATAAAAATGAATATAATTATATATTTTAAGATATATCCTTTACGACTTTCGCCTTATTTATAAAGTATTTTTGTTAATTTAGAATTTACCGTTTAAAAAGGTAATGTGCAATCAGTTTTATTAGGAAGACCACTATTAACGAGATATTTCCGGTCTAAAAGGGGTTTCCGTTTTAGTAATAAATGATTATTATACCCTAAAATCGCCGCTTTAATAAACAAACTCAGTGAAAAAAAAAATAAAATTGGGATATCGGAAATCTACTAAGTTATGGATGAATTGAAAAACGTTAATAAATGTATAAAAAATATCACTAGAATTCCCGTGATTGTTCCTATTAATAACGGATTTTAAGACGAGAATTTGTACAAAACACTTATGAATTACATAAAAATTATTAAATGCCTTTGCTGATGATAAAAATTGACACGAATAATGCTTTAGATGAAATGGATGATCAACAAAAGAGTGTTGCAAAAACAACATATATTTAAAAGTATTTTAAAAAATTTGAATAATATGTTATAATCTCAAATTAATTCTCATGGTTTGAAATTAATCTTAATACTATTGTACCACCAACCATCATGCAATCGCAAGAATTAATTGAATACAAAAAGAAATAATGTTTAATTGATTTTGTTTTCGATCTTTTCTTATAAAGCCAGATTGAATGTAACTTTCATTATCCCGAAGTCCGGTAAGTTATGGTATATTCAATCGTGAGAGTTTTCACAGTTAAGCAGAAAAACGAATATGCACAAGCTCTCACTCTTTTTGTTTAGCTTTTTAATGCAACCATTACGAAGCTTCTGGCTTTTCAATAATTTTTGCAATCTAAATACAAATCATGAAGATGGAAATGTATTATTAGTATATTTTTAGCCCAATTGGGGCTTGAATATGTTTGGTAGGACACCAGACTGAGAAATTTTGCTTTCCGTTATTTTGGTGCTGGACCAAAGCAAACATGGGTAATGCCGGTTTTTCAAACTGTAAGTCTTCCTGATTAAATTGGTTAAATGTATCGAAGTAGAGTGCTGTGATTGTTTTGTGTGGTGTTTTGATCCAAGCTTTCTGTGGATGACTGTATCAGACTTAAAAATCAACATTATTGCTTTGAGAACTCTCGTTATCGCCCTGAATCACTGGAACTTTCAGTGCAGTATTGTTATTGTCAACATCTTCAATATCAGCATTACTTTTCCTTGTTTGATGAATGAATTCAAAATTGGACAAGTAAGTCTACACTGGTATAGTCCCATCTGTTCACTTTGAATTCAGGTTTCGTAAAGAGCCTTAAGTCCTGGCATGATAATCCGATTGTCAAGAATTTTAGTTTGATAATGTACAAATATAATTTGAATCCATATATCACTGATAATTGTTTTCTAAATAACATCATACCTTTTTGAATTAGTGTTTCAATTTTTCTGGTCACTGATCGCAAAGACGGTATAGGGAAATTCAAAAATCTGCCATAATAGCTCTACTTCTTTCTTAAATACTGCAACCTTTTCAACCTAGATTTTTCCTAGTGGCCAAGCTCATGTAGACGACCAATTAGTATCCACTCTTTTGGCATTCTAGAATGCGAATGCAAAACGTCGATCTTGATTCCAATTTTGCTTTCTTTCTTAAGAGTGTTTTGAATTTTTTTCAAATTACTCGCCCGTTTATCCGTACTTTTAGCAAAGGATAAGTGATGATTCTTTGTAAGACATCTTTAAGAACAAATTAAGCAAAACTAAAATCAATATCCAAACTCCAATCGAGGATGGTAAATCTAAAATAAAGAACAGGAATAGAATTTTAATGATAAACAATAGGAGTAAAAATGAATTTTAGGTATAAAGAGCATTTAGATTATTTGAAAACAAAAAATGTTTTGCTTACGTGTGAACTTTTCAACACACATTTATGTTTTGGTTGTTTATTATTTTTTTTTAAATTCATTAAACGTAATCTGGCATACCACCAATAAAATTACAAAACTTATTTTTCAAGTCAAATGTCTTAATATATATATAAAAAGATACTCCAGCTCGATATAAGAATGGCGCGAGTCATGATAACACAGCTCACAAATTATTACTTTAATTAACAAACATTTGTAAAAAAAGTACTATGTATAATCAACCAGCTGTAAATTACCATAATATCATAACTAAATGCTTCTAATCTTAAATAGTTTAAGTTTAAACTGATTATTTTTGTGCGAAATAATTTATTAGATAAACATCATTGCAAATGCAATACAGCAAATCATTTAGTTATGATTATATTATTAATATATCAGATTTACGTTATAATATCAACATTTGATTTATATTGATAACACTTTAAAATAAGTCATGATAACTTTTTAAATATTTGTGTAATATACAGTTTAATTTTTTTCTACTTTCAGTGATTTTTATTCATTCTTTTTCAGAATAGTTCCATTGTTTGTAAAAATATTTGGTTGCAAATTTTTTTACATAGGTTTTTTTCCTCATTTGCTAGTAAAGGTGTCCAATTATATATTTTGGATATTATTTAGATATCAACTTGTTCCTGTTGTATTTCAAATTTCATACATCTGATTTCCTATGTTCCTTAAACTGTTGAAGATATATTTTGAAAAAAAAAATGATTCAATTTTAACAACTAATTTCTCAAAAAAAGAAAAATATTTTTAGAATCGGTAGTTAATTGGCAGAATCAAATAATGAACTTATTATATGATACATCATAACCAATTCCACTCGCTTTGGCACACATGATTTATGAATACTTGATAATACACAGTTATTACATCTTCTATGATTCAAAAGATCATTAACAATATGACCATGGAGTAATTAAGGTGTTAAAATAGCGTAACAGTGATTTTAGAGTAGATTGCAAAAAATATTACACAAATATTTGTTAACATCTGGTCTAGTTGTCTGAAGACCATGTGAAATGATTGACTCTTCAATATATTCTGTATCTGTATACCTTCCCTACAAAATTTGAATTATATAAGTCATTTAATCTAATAAGTCGAAACCATCATTAATGATTGGTAAAACATCACAAAATCATCATAATAGATTTATTTAATACCATCATTTCCTCAACTTTCAGTGAACTGGTCTTTTTATATTTCCGCAGCCTCCTTGGTTTTATTCTTGTAGTCACGCAAACCATAATACCACAATTTGATTTGCAAAACTTTCATCTGATAAGTTCAACCATTCGTATGTCAATCTCTTCAACACCACCGTGGAAGTCCCTGGAAGGAGAGATGATAAAATTGATCTCATAAATGAAATCAATGCCACGTTGTTTTATAGGTGCCTTCATTGTTCTTGAGCTGCCTCCAGTCATAGGATGATCTGGAATCGTTCTTAAACCATGATCTAAAGAAATTCAAATCCCACCTAGATTGAACCAGTTATAAATAGATGTTTCTACCATTATCGACCCAAATCAAAATAATTGTCTTACCCTCACATAATATATTGATACTTCCATTTACAACAAATTTGATAAAGTAAATACAAAAAAACAAACGAACTTCAATAAATTTAAGTTGGCATTGAAATAGGTGACCCCATTAATAAAGTACTTTAATGTTTGGACCAGTTTTGTTAGTTAATCCTAAAAATATGTTAGCCAGATATACTACCTATCTGATAAAGCCTTAATGTGAGTAGATCTTGAATTAAGTGTTTTGTTACCACCCACATAATAGAATATTATTTTTTCTAAAAGGTTAACTGGATTTTATTTTCTTTTTTTAGATTTTTCGTCGTATAAGGTTTGTAGGATTGTTATGATGTGATAGGGTTTACTTTGGGGTGTTGACTTTCACTGATTAAATCACAAAATATATGAGTTCCAGTTCATTCTTTGCATTTTTCTATCTTCTATTCAATCTTTATAACTAAAGTTTAATCTGATGATATACATATTCGAAAATGATTATAGGATGCCAGTTACCCATGCTCTCACCACAACTTATGCTCTGACTAAAATGTTATAATATCGCCAATCATGACGAGGTGAACTTTTTCCTGAACCTCGATGCTTGACACTCTTGCCTGTACCAACAACCCTGTCATCTGGCTCTTTAGTTGCCAAGCTCCTCCCCATGATGTTATGCCCTAGCCTTCTTGACTGACATACCACATCTCTTCTTGAACTCTCTTATAGTGTAAGTAAATTGTCCCAGCCTAGTTATTGTCGTAAGTTAAATATCAATGATAGATTCGATCCCTTTGATAACGATCCATTAAAGCAGATGATTTACCTATATTGTCTAATGAGTCAGTCACTTGTATGTACTTTGCCTCTACTGTTGGAAGTAAAGGATAATGCATCCAGATGTTAACTTAATAATTTTAATCACTTCTGAAATTCTTACCCTCAAAGATTTAACCCTCGAACTTGTAATTTAATGGTTGATCCTGTTTTTTCGTAATTCACCATCTGACCTTGTTTAGTCAATAAAGATATGGCGCCTGAACCTTTTTGGAAATGTACCTAAATCAGATAATGCTTTCTAGACTATCATCGTAGTCACCTGTTCTTCGATCATGATACCACCAGGAGTGAACTTGATTTCTCGGTCGCTATGTGAATATGATATGTCTGGCACCACTTAATGTTGACACTCCTTTTTGAAAACTTTTTCATTTTTGATTTTTTTCAATAAACTCAGTAATTTCATATCTGCCAGCCATTTCATTTGCTTTTCGACTGAATCATATAAGTAAACTCTGTTATATGGTAAATATCTCTCAGAGAAATATTTTTTAAAATTTTATAAGACCAAAATAATGACCTACACACCTTCTAGTTTGCAAGGGTCAAAGGTCTGAATTGTGACTATAACATTCTGTTACCATGTGGCACTTGTAAGCTTAAGCCTTGTTCTTATTCACTTTTGAATGGAAACACTTTGATGATTTTGTAATCGTAGTAATGAGATAAACATGTTTTATATCACAGTAATAAATAAAT